>JAPDOI010000702.1:0-306452 GCA_029168955.1 Aplectana chamaeleonis | reverse complement strand
ATCGTTCACTTCCCAAATTTAATGACGATATCCTCGTCGATGTCACTCCGCCTCACCCTAGTTCATTGCTTTTTCGGGAGATTATATCTTACTCAATTCGCTTCGATGTTTTGGCCGTGCTGTACTTTTCTGTTGCGAACCAATTCATCTAAATGTCACACGTATTGTATCGAATGTTTCTTTGTGCGACCACAAATCATTCTTTCGTAGCTTTTTTGAATGTGACAGTTACAGATAGATGTTACTTTTTTTACTAGCAACTTTTTGATTGAACATACGCTTTATGCGATTTTTTCACTGTTCAAGTTTTTCCGATAGGGCCTATGTGTGATCAGTGAAAAAGTTTTTAAAGCAGTCAAGAGTAAACGACGAACGTAAAAAGGATTTAAGCTGGGTAACAGAACGAAATATAAAAATCTTATTATAGGTTGAAGAACCCCACCCGTTGTCGACATTTTTAGCTATTCCTAAAACAAAAACAACTTAGGCAAACGAAGCTCGCCAAAGAAATATACATATAAAACTGACAACAAATCGAAAACGGTCCAAGCAGGAAGAGTAACCGAAAAATCAAGAAAAAACCCATATGATCAGCTGAGTAATGGCGGGACGAGGGAGCGTGTACGAACCCGTTGCGTCGCATGCTCCGAGCGCGTGTCAGCAAAGGTACACACCAAATTTGATCCTAAATTAGAGCGTTTGCGTATCCTCCTTTCGGAGTGAGATTTACTGCTGTCAACCGCGTGCGTGTGCACGTGTATGCTGCGTCTCGCTCTCCCGCTACACTTTCTCGCTGTTTCCCCCGTCGCTCCGTATACGCACGCTAAGGAACAAAGTGAAATTGGTTTTCAAATGGAATACCCACATATATATGGCCGTGAAGTGTGAAGTATTACGTCACGGTATTTGTGCCTCACTTCAAAAAGATAAATTTGTTGTCTAAAAATATAGACGGGCTCCGTATCTCCCCCTCAAAAAAGCTCACAAGTTCATGTGATAACATTGACACTCTAGAAACGTTTCATTCTCCTAAAACTACGTGAATAATGAAATTTTTTGTATTAGATTGATGCAAAAGTTTTCGGACATTTCACGACTTTGAATGAAAACATTTATTGCAAAAACAAACAAGGCTCACACAAAAAATTGATTTCCATCACATTTAAGAATCCTTCGCCACCGATTGGGCAGATCATGAATACCCAACGCGTAGAACTCTGGCTGTTTCGATTCGAAGTATTTTTCTAAGGCCATTTCGACTTTTTCATCATTAATGAACTGTTTTCCATCCAGGAAGTGCTGCAATGAGCGGAACAGATTGTGGTCGGAAGGGGCAAGATCAGGGGCTACACGGATGGTGAGGAAGAACTTCCCAGCCCCGGTCCAGCAGTTTCTGTTCGCCTTCTTCACGACAATGCTCGGTAAAACGTATCTCGGATAACTCGACGGAAACTGCTGGACCTGGTTTGGGAAGTTCTTCCTCACCCTCCATAGAGCCCAGATCTTGCCCCTTCCGACTATTATCTATTCCGCTCATTGCAGCACTTCCTGGATTAAAAACAGTTCACTAACGATGACGAAGGTAAAATGGCCTTAGAAGAATACTTCGACTCAAAACAGTCAGAGTTCAACGCGTAGGGAATTGATCTTCTGCCCAATCGGTGGCGAAGGATCCTTGATTAGGTGAACCTTGTTTGTTTTTGAAATATATATTTTATTCAAAGTCGTAAAGAAGTCTGGCAGCTTTTGCATCAGCCTTATACTTTCGTGAGAGTATGGAGTGCAATCTACAACCGCCCCCCCCCATTCGATGCTACCCCGAGCCATTCGGCTCTGCCTGACTGACCTGTTTGCGGCTCGGATTTTCGCGCCTTTTTCTCCTTCTCACACAACCTTCTCCGTGACTTGCACACGTCAAAATAATAGACGCCCCTTCATATGCTCGGTTCGCTTCAAATGCTCTCGATTTCCGTGTTTTCCCATTTCGAAGCCGATTTACTGCGTTGTTTGGGTAGTGTGTATGAGCTCATAATAGCGGCTAGATCCAGTTCTTCAGCTGGACACTCCTCACTCAACAGTCATCCCGCCGTTACGTTCTCAATCTAATACTGGTTTTCAGCTTGTTGTGGATTTCTGTTTGAGGCGGAGGAGTCGAGTTACTAGCGATGCTAGCCTGAACTCCGACTTCTCTGAATGCATCCTTTTGCAAGAGCAGTCTTGTCTACAAACATTCCATTCGGCTATTTATATTTGGTCAGTGTTTTAAAGAGTAGGAAAAAATTGGAAAAGTGCATTGTGGTAAAACATCTGAGCTACGAATCACTAAGGTCTTTACTGAACTCTTCCTGAATACAAGATTTTTGCGTTATGTAATTTATATTGATTTTGGCGATAATAGGCTGATATTCTTTCTAAGAGGCGTTGTGTTTCAGCCTAATCGCAAGGTTCAACTAAAGCTTCCATTTCGAGATTACACGCTAGTCGGTGCTCGAACACCAATAAGATCCAGGAGATCTGCGAAAACCATGGAGAAAACTCTTATTTCTGCGTGCTATTCCAATTCAAAACCCTTCACTGGCTCATACAAGTTTACAAAATCCACTGATTAGAAGATTGCCACCACAGTTAATTTGAAGAGGGGACCAAGATGTTCTAACCGGTTCACGGCAATTTGTGTGTTTTTACACCGTGTTTTGAAGCTAAACTCCCTGGTCCAAACTCGTCGAAACAGGCAATCGGTCTGAACCTGATAAGACACCTGAAACACCAAAGGTGGATGTTTTCTGATAACCAGAGCTTATGATATGAGATTGAGCTCAGTAATGAATCCATAGTAAGAGATCATCTAAATGGAGGAGGCAAGAGAATGCATTAAGGGCAGTGTTCACAATAAAAAATCCTTTCTCTGTTTTTCTGCCTATCTTGGAAACGGTCCCATCCTGATTCCAATGATGTCTCTGGAATCGTACAAGACCTTCCGGGAACGGAGTATGGTACCTCAAAAATTGAGCTTGTACCTTCTGTCTTTTGCCAAGCCAATGTATGCGAGTTGACCTGAGTAAAGGGAGAAGTTGATAAAGAAGGGAAGAACGGGGCTTTTGATCGGAAGCTATCCCTCATCTCACAATCTATAGTGTTCCATTATTCACGTCGAGAGGCGGAAAAGGGCCGGATTTTCCCAAAGCGGCGGGGTTTGCCCACTTTTTGAAGCCGTTTTGCGGCTCCTGGGCAGCTTATTTATTTATTTATGAACGCGCCCATTGCGCACGTGTGTACGAAAAAACAAAACAAAACTATAACTCCATCAAAGAAAGGCGCCGGAAGCGCTTTTGAACGCTAAAACAAAAAAACGGATGTAACATAACAAGTACGGATAAAAGAGGATAAAACTAGAGATCAGGAAAAAAGTCATACTATAAAACATCGGGATCTTTAAGACGATTAAGAGTAGATTACGTGGTGAACTAAATTTTTAAAGGAGTTGAGATTCAGACATAGTGCGCCTCTGTTAATCAACAAATTTAGGTTCGGAACTACTCGATTACAGAAAAATTTTGACCTGGCTTGTGTCCGGGATGTTTTTGGTCTGAGCTTTTGAGAGTTTCCTCTTGTGCGTGAAATTGCAAATGTGAAAAATCAGATGATCGGAGTGAGATTTTGCCAGTGAGTATTTTGTATGACATAACGAGATCATTTCGTTTTCTCCTACTTTCAAGGCTGCGTAACCCGAAAACTTGCCGCCTTACCAAACCATTGGGAATGAAACGGTAATCTACACCACTGCAACGTAGTGCAAGTTTCCTTGCACACTCTCCAAAGCAGCTATGTCCTTTTTTTAATAAGGATTAAACACCGTGGAACCATTTTCAACAAGCGGTCTGACGTACGATTTGTATGCTCTAATAAGGATTTGCGGGTTTTTTGTCCTCAGCGCTTTGAAAAGGATATAGATCCTATGCATTGCCTTGGAGATTATGGCCCTGTAATGTGAGCGGAAACTTAGTTTATCAGTGATAATAAAGCCTAAATCTCGTACTTGTTGTACACCCTCCAAGGTAATGTTATTGAAGCTATATGAAGCTTCCACTGAACCGGACCCGATTGAGAGAACATGCGATTTTTCGGGAGCAAGCGGTAAACTCTGGTTGATAGACCAAAGCTTAACTTCATCTACTGCGCATTGTAGAGCTTCCTCGTCTTCACTATTACCGATTACTTTGTAGATTTTGACGTCGTCAGCATACATCAAACAGTTGACGCTCAACGATGAGATGATTGAAGGGAGTTCGAAAGTGTAAAGCAGAAACAACAGTGGGGATAAAACCCCACCTTGTGGGACGCCACTGAATACTCGGTAGATTTCCGAGTAATCCTTCCCCACCCTGACCTGGTACGTGCGGTTTGTCAGAAAACTTTGCATCCATTTTACATCTCCGAGTTTTTCGTTCTTTTTCTTCAACGCTGTTCCGCTTCTGAGAGGCACGAGAAGCGTTTATCGTGGAAAATTCGAGGATGAAGTTTATCGTAAACAGTGCCTTCAAGGCATTTTTCTCACCTGTACACCGGCTGGCAGGAATATACAGAGTGATATCCCAGTGAGCTGTCTGCAGCCGTGTGGAGGCTCTTTCGCGAAAATGCCTTCGCGACGGCCGCGATAATATGCACGCCGACCGCATGGGCGGATAGTTTCATTCGGACAGACCTTACCGTCAACTTGGACCGCTTCGATACTTTGCGTTCCTTGTTCTCTGTTGGTATAAGATTGTTGCGCATGTGTTGTATACTCTGTTTATCTTGAATTGCACAAAACACGGTCCGCCAATAGTCCTCTAATTGGCCCGCACGTACCGTAGCGTACGTCTACGACGCGTTCTCGGCAGACACGACGGCACAGTGGCAGGGTGGGTGGCCGAGTGACGGCATTGACGAATCTATCGCTCTGCACACCGGGTGCTCACCCGGGTCTGCCGAGAACGCGTCGTAGACGTACACTACGGTACTAGCGGGCCAATTAGAGGACTATTGGCGGACCGTGTTTTGTGCAATTCAAGATAAACAGAGTATAACATACGTGCACCGGGTTTGCGCCAACGCACAATAAGGAACCCGAAGTGTCAGGACGATCCGTGCTGACTGGAAATGGCTTTGCCTTTTTAGGTAATAAATGTAACTGACTGTAAGGTCACTATTTGCTTGTTCACGAAGACCAAGTCACCTTTTTAGCTAAAACGCAAGCTCTGGGTCCCTCTAAGAATATTAGGAGCGGAAGTGTGACGAAAAACGGCCGGTAAGTGGGTGAAATTCTCGTCGGCCCAACCATCCCATTGGACCACTCCGCCCACATCCTATAACAGTTTCCCTGAATTCGTTGTTAGATTGCTAGAGCCAAGCCTAATACCAAGGAAGTAAAATTTAAAAGTGCAACCGTCATTCCATGATTTGCGTAGTGTATATTTAAAGAAGTTTTCCGTGTAATACGCAACATATGGCGGCAGGCTCACCACAATTTACACATGGTGTGGAGTTGGTTATCTCTCGTGAGGCAATGAAAACACTGAACAGATGTTTCTCCGTGAATTGCGATTTGTGGAGGGAAATTATAATGAAAACTGAAATATAAAATTGGAAATTAGCGGTATTGAGGGCGAGTTACGAGAGTAAAATTTTAGCTTTTGAACTAGACACCGCCGAGAGCAAATCTGAGTTTTTTCGCAATATTTTTAGAACATTTTTAAACGCCTCTCTACACAAAATCGATTTTTAGCTCGTATCGGATTCAGGATATATACCCGATCAGGTAATCTAGTCGGTATGTCACCCACATACAGTTTTATAACGTTGTGTGACACGATTTCAAAATACTTTGTACAATATATTTCAACAAACGATTTATACCCGAAATGGACTGATTTCGAAAAGCTGCAATCTCTATAGTAGCACAAGCAATCAATGTAAAACTTCCAACAATGCTCCTGCAAAAAAAAGAATGTCTGCTGAATGCGCGCTTTCGATTTTCGATTTCGACTTGCCCAGTTTTATGATGATGAGATAGCAAGCGGGTCAGATGCCGTCGTAGCGGTTAGCCGACGAAGGTTAAGAGATACTGGAACGCATAAAGTAGCGATTAACACATTGTCCGAACCCTGGATGTCCACTGATGGCAGCTCATCAGCATAATCCTCTTTAGAATCCGCACCAACCAGTAGTATAACTTGACACTTTCATCTTTGCATGGTATATTTCCTCATACAAGAAATTTATGATCTATTTCACTTCTTCTATAGTCAACCCGTTTCCTATATCTATTGGGGTAAAATATTCTAGACATTCATTATATTTGATTATTTCTCTGATTTTTTTTGTTGACGTCCCTTTTTTATTCCTTATAAATGCATCAGTGCATCGATCACATATTTTTGACATGCATAGGTACATACTTTCCCTTCCGTCGCCGTTTCTAAATTTCCTTGTTTGTATTGTGTGGAGGTATGAGTATTGACTCACCTTTATGCCTGAACCATATGTATATCTAAGTCTCCAATGCAGTGTAATTGGGAACAGATCTCCCAATAGTGCTTCAAATCTCACTTCTTTTAATATACAATTGCATTTCAAGTGATGTTTGATGTTTCTTCTTCGTCTTGGCCATGTTGTTTCCAATTGTTTTCCTACTTTTATTTCCGTAACCCTCTACTTGAATATCGTCACTTCGTATTTTTTGTCGCTTTCTTTATTTCTTTATTCTCTATTTTTATAAGGCAATAGTCTAACCTGTCTGATCTTTTCAAAGGGTAATGTTTTCCCTCCCAAGGGTTATCGATCCTCTTCTTGATAAGCTGTAGGTTCAACGGCAAGGTCCGGTCATATTTCAACACCACGAAAATGCTGTTTAGATAGATTGTGGATTGGGCTGGACTAGCTGAACACCGTCTGGACTATAAACTCATAGCCCTTACGTTCGGAAGAAACAGTCTTGATGTCAGAGATTTCTGTATTAACAGTATGACAATCGTGGCCAGAATGCCGACAATTTTGAAGAATGCGTGGAAAAAGACAAAACATGGGCGATGGACACACTTTTGTGACACGGTGGTTCACTGCAATGACTAGAATAACTTCGCGAAAACTGTTTTTTCAGGAGCTCTCGAATTTGATTGGGACTACCTATAGCATACGCACCAATTCAGCGGAAAATCTTGAAATCGAAATTCTGTCGGACCCTGCCTATAGGCTTGAGCATAACCCTTTTTTAGTTCTTGCTGATCACTCTGGTGTGTCCGAATCAGACTGTGCACCCACGCAGTCGGAGTGCATATCACGCGGCTGTTGCGAAAACATTTTTGGGCGAGCCTCGCACGTCCACAGAAAGCCGACTGGGATATTACTCAATATTTTTCCTCATTTCCTGCCAAGTCGTTTACAGGCCCGAAAAATGCTTATGTCACGGTTGCTCAACACGCATGCCGACCGCGTGGGCGGACAGTTTCATTCGGACGGACTTTTCGTGCTGTGATTTGATCTAGCTGCAATTATATACGCTTCTCTCCTGGTGATTTCCGTCTTACCTCCTTTGTGGTCACTCAATTTGAGAAACGTAATTCGCGGAACACATTCGGCGCTGTAAGATCTTACGATTCGCCAACTTCTTCCTAATTTGAGCGCACCTTTGATTCTTTCCGAGGGTTTTTCCGAACTACTTATGGTTAGGTCCGTGGTTTGATTCCTCAAGAAAAATGTTCAAATTTTAACCGCGGCTGGCGCGGCGGTTTAAATCTCATCAGGGCTGGCTGTAATAATTATCAGCCAGCCGCCCCTGGGATTTAAAGCGCCGCGCCAGCAGCGGTTTGATTTTAGATGTTTTTCATCTTGAGGAAACAGGCCACGTACCCACCTATATGTATGGAGGGACAAGCCTTGCGTCGGAGCCCTCCCCCCTTGCATTCTTTCCTGGAATGTGCGTGGCTTTGAGAGCTGGAGAACACCTATATATCTATGAACATTCCATTTCAGTTACCTTACATTTTAGGTAAAAAAAAACCTCGAGGTTAAAAACGACAGTAGAGTATTTTTCTTTAATCTACCATGGCGACAGAGCACACATAGACTCCTGTGGCAATGTCCAATTGGATATTCATGCTGTGAATGATTCTCAAAGGCAGGGTTCTCGATAAAATCGGTTGTTGTAATATCACCGTAGAATGGTAGATCTGGCCATCACAAAAGTGAAAATAAGTAAAAAATTGGAGAAAAAACGCTCAGGAGCAAGTTATGGCTTGGTGTGCTCCCGCCCCCAATTATCGAGATTTGGGCAAAAGCCTGTTTTCCAACTTTTATTTTGCTTCTAAAGTAATTTCTGAACATTTCTGGAGACTACTGATTACTTGAACAGCAAAATAAATGCCGGATTAGCAAGCATTAATGAAAATCGCGTTTATTAGGGGGCCGGCCGACACCGGTAATTAGCCGTTATACTAAGTGTTTGAGCGTTTTTCCCGCGAATTGCCGGGTTTTTTCACTTACTTTTACTTTTGTGATGGCCAAATCTACATTCTTATGCAGAGAGCTCAAAAGTCGTTTTTATCGCCAACCCTGCCTTTAATTAAATTTCTGTCTCATTAATTTGATGTTAAACTCCAAGTTCCAATTCGAGCTTTGATGAGTTGTATATTTGGAGGTGCGAAGCCGCCTTTGGACGCCGACTGACAACCGAGACAATACACAAATCGAGGGCGGCGGCGGCGTTCCACACGAACCGCAAATAGGCCCGGCCCGGTAGAACAGGGCTTCCGCCCGACGTCCCCTACTTTCCCTGCGCGGAGGGTATGGACCACCTAGACGATTCTTCGCTATTCAATAATCAACATTCCAATCCATACTTCTGCCTCACATGTATGTTCCCAGGATATCTAGATTCTCATGCGTGCACCCCTTTTTGATCCATTACTTGTCCCTTCGCGGGTCTCCCACCCTCCTTCCCAAGTGGTCAGCACAACCTGTTTGTGTCATATTTTATGGGTGACGATGAGATTAAACTGAGGCAATTTTCGCCCCGCCGCCGTGTCTCGATAAAGACCGCGTGAGCGCGGAAATCTCGTTCCGCGGATTTAAATCGAACTTTTTCCATGTCAGACTGAGCCTTCTTGAGCGGGTGGTTTTTTCTCTAGAACTCATCACTTCTCGTGATTTTTTTTTTGAGAATCTACTTCACTCTACTCCATGAAGTAATGTCCGTTTTTCTTCCTCCTTTGTTTGCTGATGTATACATTCATCTGATCTCTGTCCACATAGTTTTTTCCGAGGTACACTGCAACCTACACGAGAGTGAGTTTTTTCTTGGAAACGCATAAGGTTCTAAGATGTATTAGCATGCCTAAAAAGTTCACCAAGGACTACATACTTATCCTTCCTTGTCTCGTATATACAGGTTGGGATAATCTCAATGTGAGCTATCGTTTACCTTTTCTTCTGAGTGTGGTTTTTTTACAAAGATTTTCATGAGCGGAAAAAGTATATTCGGCAATTCATGTACAGCTGAGGAAGCCTACCTTGGATGTTATTGCTATTCTTTGAAAACGCTGATTATTTTATTTATTTGTTAATTTATTTACCGTTGGACGCGGCCCTCTTAAGATCCTCGGGATTTTACGGTACATACTCCGCAATGACGTGGCACAAACCTAATGAAATGAGAAAAGTGCATAAAAAGAGACATTGAAATTGAAAAAAAAATAAAAAATAGGGTAAGCTTAATCCCATGAATCCTCTGCTTAAGCTAATTTGTTGGCCATGAACTTGAAGACAGTGTTCACGGTAAAAAAACTGCCCGTATTTTTTGGCAAACACGTAGGCTTTGGGTCCCTCCTATAAAAGTAAGAACGGAAGTGCGACAAAAAACGCCCAGGAAGTGGGCGAAAATCTCACCGGCTGGCCAACCCATAGGGCCACCCCGCCCACGTCCTATAACAGTTGTCCTGTGTTCGTTTTACCGTAGGAGCAGACACCAAATTTTCGAATAATCTTCATCGAGAAATGTTCTAACATCTCAGCATGTACAATGACTCTTCTTATTTTAAATAATTTTGGGCGCAGGAAACAGAGAGCAAAGCCACTTACCTAAGAATTTTGAAGCGCGAAACCATTTCCCCGACGTCAGGTTCGATGCGTTATCCGCAGTCTCCCGAAACACACAAACAGGCATAATTAATTTTTTTCATATTTTTTTCTTAACAGGTTCGCTCCTCTACTTGAATGTTCTGTGAGGACTTTTCCCTATTAACCTCTTCTTAAAGGCAGTGTTAACGATGAAAATCGTTTTTCTTTATACCCGCCTATCTTGAAAACGACCCATGCTGATTCTAATGATGTATCTGAAATCGTGCAAGACCTTCTGGGAACGGAGTTATGGCCCCTCAAAGATTGAGCTAAGGAAACATGGTGGACGAGTTGTCCGATGCTTGTAAATTCCGTCTCTTGCAGCCGATCTATTCGAGCTGACCTGAGTAAAGAGAGAAGCTGAGAATGAAGGGAAGAACGGGGCTAGTGATTGAAAATCATTGCTCATCTCACGATTTAGAGCATTCATGTGTTCACGTTGGAGGGCGGGCAATGCGCTTTTGGGGTTTGCCTTGCGCTTGAAGTGGCATCTTCGGGCTCTTTTAGAGCGTTTCCTGGCTCGTTTTCATGCGTTCTTTCGACGTTAACGTTACAGAGTGTCCCTCCACTACCCAGTCCTAGGGGAATTTCAAACACTTTTTTCATCGTGAACACACACTGCCTTTGAAAGAATTTAGTGATAAGAGCATCATATCCTCATTGAAAATTTGTCAAGAAGGGATAGGACCCTGACTGCGGAAAACTTGGATCTTACGTGGCCACTGGAACCCTGATTTTGATCTTGCTTCCTCTGGTCCTGGACGGAGCCATCGCAAAAAATTTAGACGCACTGACTGAAACTCTGCTGGTAAGAAGCTTCAACTCCATAATAAGATCATTTTTCTTTCGGTTGCTTAACAAACTAGGCTAGGAAAGCATTAGCCTGTGTCAAGTTCGCCTGGCAAAGATTCATACGATAGACCAAAACTCGCACCAGATTCCAGTAAGGGCGTCACATAAGTTTTATACGCTTTCAGCAGAGTCTTCGGGTTTTTCGAATGTAGAGCCTTGAAAGCAGTGTCCACGATAATTCTCGTCCTCGGTTTTCCGCCGCAAATCGAAACTTCAGGGTCTCATTGGAGCACTGGGGTCAAAAGACCGAACGAAAACGAGCCCGAAAGAGCTCCATACGCCTCCGAAGTCCGCTTGCGCTAGCCCTTCCGCTCGCAGTGGAGTTTTCCGAGGAACAGTTTGGTCCGCTTTTTGCATTGGCATTGGAGCGCGAGCGCGGCTGTGTTTTAGCATTGGAGCGCATTTGCGCACGCTGTCTACTTCAGGCCCATTCCCGCGCAACTGATCCACCGTTGAAGTGTGGCGTTTAAGAAGAAAAGCTAATTTTGGATGTTTCGCAGCGTTTTTAATGATTCTTTCTCCACTGATGAAACAGTCAGACTCTAAGCCTTCCTTTTCTGGTGGAAACTCGAGAACGATTTTTATCGTGGACACTGCCTTTAAACAGATTGAAAAGCCCACCGCTTGCTTTGAATACCAGAGCTTTATCTATCATATATTAGTTTTTTGTGCTTTTTTGGTGTTCCATAACCGGAACTATAACCCAACACGATTCTGTTTGCTTTGCGTGTCGCGTTTGCGGCTGTCCGCAAATGTGGACTTAACTTTGGTCCAGAAAGGTATGGTCTACCAGCTGCAACCCAAACTAACGCATGTAAATATGCTCCAGCAAACTAATCAGAACACTAGATAGTTATATTCCATTCTCTGTATTTCGATGTTTTGTGTTATACGAGGTTTGCGGTGGATCTCTATTCGGCTCGACTAGGACGTCGTTTTCAGAGGTATAAACTCTGAGGGATTTCTAGTGAGCCCCGATTTCAAATATCACCAGCAGCGGAGTGGTGAAATACAACTAACGCTGTTCCGACAAAAAAAGCGACCGCTCACGCCGTAGACTGTATACTTAAAATTGAACTTGTAATTCATGCAAATGGAACATATTTAAAGGCATCGTACACGATGAAAACCATATTTGGGTTTTTGATGTTTTCGTGTTGTACTATCCCTATAGTGACTAACGGTAGCAAAACGCCCCCTCAAAAACGTCAACTTTTTGAGAAAAACCCATTTTTAGAAAGTTCATAGCAAATTTGAATTTCGCGCCGGCATCAACTTGTGATAGTTGCGCAGAGAATGCAAGGAACAGTCTTACGCTTCGTTCCTTGGCGCAGCGTTGGAAGCAATTCATCGAGGATGCCGCTCAACTACGACTTCAGCGAAATTAAAATGGGCTACCCACCTGCTGCGTCTAGTGCTGCCGGCTGCTTTCGATCGATGCCGAATTCGAAATCGACTGGCGTGTGTATTGCGCCCTACGACGCGTCAAGGCACGCCCGCCGTCGGCAACCCAAGAGTTTTGTTCCTTGTAACAACGGATCGGCCCCAAGGCCGGCCCCCCAAACCCAGGAAGCCATTTTGAGGTAAGCGAATCTCCACTCAGAGACGGTTTTGTAACTCCAAACTTTCTGAGTGACATTGTCATGGCCCACTAGTCCGAATGAACGCATAAACCCGAATTCGGTTTTCATCGTGGACGATGCCTTTAAAGGTAGTGGTCACGATGAAAAATGTTATCAAAAAAAAAACTACAAAAATCAGCTTAGGTGGAAAACAGCTGAAAAACTGTGAGGGTAGCGCGGTGAAAAACGGACTAGCATTAGAGTTTCTAGGGCCCAAAGAAGCCAGTTCGTGTACACGTGCACAGCGCCGCCCAAAAAGATCGCAGTCTCATGCTGAGCAGTCAAAAATCATCGACATTCAGAGGACGAAATAAATGCAAATTTACCTGATAAAAACAGTTGAACAAAGGAAGCAAGCTTTTCGGTCAATGTTTCTGACTAGATGAGTACATAAATATATTGACATTCGATTCCAAGCCAGCTGATGTTCTTGATACTAGAGATCATCGATGCCGATGATGTGGAGTGAGCTCTTCCACCATCAAAAGACAAGAAAGTTCAGGCTTGAAATTTGGCCCGAAACAGCGGTTTTTTCGCATTTTTTTCTTATAGGTCCTACTACTCTAAACCCGGAAGTTGGTTTAGAGAGGAAAAGAAGACAAGCATATTTGATCGCGACCACTGCCTTTAAAGAACACCGATACTGGTACCTTTACGTTAATCGATAACCGATAAACTTTATAGTTGTGTTCTCGACGAAAAAAACGAATATCGAATAGATTCGAATAATTCCTTTCCGGCGTCCGATTTTTGAATAGATTCGAATGGCCCCCTTTTTCAGGTCTAAATTTCGAATAAGTTCGAATGACCACCTTCTTCGAGGTCCGAATTTCGAATATATACGAATAATTTTTAGAATAATTTTGAATCGACAAACTGAAAACAGCGTGTGCGTGTGCGCGCGTATGCTACGTCCCATTTCCTGCTCTCTCTAGCCTCGCCCCGCACAAACACGCGAAGGAGCAAACTAAATTCGCCTTCAAAACAGGATGATCGCATGAGAAAACCTTAGCGAAATCAATTGGATTAAAATCTTAAACAGATATGAGAAAAGCCTTGATATTTCCAAATACTGAAATCGAAAACAGAACATTTATCATGTTCTTCTTGCGCAATGTAAAGGGTTAAAAAGAAACTTTTTTTGCTCAATGCCATAGATTTATTGAAAAAAAACATTCTCTTGCCCAATAAGAAATATAAAATGGAACTCGCGGTCACCTACCGTACATCATAAATAGCGACGACGGGGCAGATTTATTCAAAACTATTCTAAATTATAACTATTTGGATGTTAATTCGAATAGTGTGCTTCGAATATCGAGTAGATTTGAATGCACCATTTTTCGAGGTCCGAATTTCGAAAAATATTCGAATGGCACCGTTTTTTCGAGGGCCGATTTTTGAATAGTATTCGAATGGTGCGCTTTGAAAAACTCCGATTTTGAATAGGTATTCGAATGGCAACTATTCGAATATATCGATTCGAATCTATTCGAATGGCACAACTGTAATGAACGTCTAGGAATTATAATAAACTCAACGTTATAAGGAATGGACTTCATCGCATCGCCTCTCAACACCGTCAAGTAATGCAAACACTTTCTTTCAAACGACCCACAGGGTGACGCCAAGGATTTGGGAAATGCGCGCAATATTTTGAATTGAAAAAATGCGGGAACTCAACTCCCAACCACGCACATAAGGGGCGAAGCATCTCATGTCTATCATTGAGTTTACTTCTTTTCTATTCAAATTATCAAATTTATTCCGAGACCACTTCTGTTGATTTTTTTATCATATATATGTAAATGACACACATTCTGTAAAAAGTCGAAATTCTCGTTACTCAACGCGCTGCGTGTGCGAGCGATGCTGCTCACTCCGTCTGCAATACGCTGTCTCGCCTTCCGTTAATGCTGTATATCAATTGTTTGATTATGAGACTTGAAAAGTGGCAGGTGTTTTTTTTTCTGAGGCTGATATTTTGCGTTCCTTATTGAGCGTTGGCGCAAACTCGGTGTTTTTATGTTGCATCATATGTGCACCGTGTTTGCGCCAGCGCGCAATAAGGAACGCAAAGTATCCGTTCGTTCCGTGCCTACTGTATTTATTCATTAAGCCGCTCAATATTGAGCGCGAGACCATCATATCAATAGTCATTACCCCAACGCTTCCGCACGTAGTAAGTTTTCTGCGCAGCTGCATCGTGGCCTACTAGGGCAATAATTGCACACCAAAGGAATGAAAAGTGCCGTGATAGCACAGCCGCGTTGCACAGGAATCCTCGCAGTCTTAGGCGGTGTTCAGAGTTAATTCGCGACGCGACGTTATAATTCGCCTACGGATCGACCAAGCGGCGTCGCGTCGCGTTGTCGCTAGGTGTTCACAGTCATGAGACTCGATACATTCCAATTGACGCTCAATTTGCCGTCGCGTGACGTCATTCTCGTCGCCTTGCAAGGAATAAAATAAGCATATCTGGGAACACATGCACTTAAAAGAACACAAAGAAAATTTTGGTATTGCTACAAAAAAAAATGCCGTACATACCTTGTTTACGAGAAATTGCGTACGTACGCAATTGCGCGTAGTCGCCCAGCGTTCGTGCATCGTTCACACTTGGATAACCACGCGACGCGATTTTCGCGTCGCACCGACATGTGCCATCGCGTAGCCGCGCGAAAACTCTGAACGCCGCCTTACGCACAATACATCTTGCAAGACCAGAAATCGGGAGCGCTTTTTGAAGACAGTGTACGGGGTGATCCGCTGAGTGTGCTGCTCCAAGAGAATTGAACCCACTTTCTAGCCGTTTTTCGTCGTACTTACGATCTAACTCTTCCAAGAGGGACCCAAATCTGACGTTTTTGCCGAAAAACGCGAAGCATTTCCATCGTGAACACTTCATTTACATGTCATTTCGTCAATTTGTTCTCCTTCCATCGCGCATTTATTGCAGTGTGTTGCCTCTTCTCTTTCTAACTCTCCTCTCATTGCAGTGTTCATTATGATATTTTTGTGGTGTTTTCTCGGGAAAATATTCAGCTGGTGGAACATAGCAGATTTCCAATTGGTTAGGTCCTGCAACAACGCAGGGCGCGTTGCGCCGGCATGCATGAAGCCTATGGTACATATACATACTACCGTCGTAGAACCTGTCGCCGTGCATTATAGTTGTACAATTTCGAGAAAAAAATGTCGACCGAACGAAAAATGAAAAAAAAATTCGTTCGAAAAAAATCGAACCAACGAAAATCGAAAAAAATTAGAAATATTTTCGAACGAACAAAAAATCGCTCGAAAGAATTTAGAATGAACGAATATCGAAAAACTTTTTTTTTCGCAATTCTTTCGAAATTTCGAATTCTTATCGAAATTTGTCTCGAATTTCGAATTTTTTTCGAAAGAGTTTCGCACGAACGAATTTCGAGAAAATTTTGAAAAATCGGATTTTGAACGATTTCGAAAATTGAAAAAAAATTTCGTTCGCCCAATTTTCGAACGAATAAAAAGGAACGAAAAAATTTCGGAAAATCTCGAAAAATTTTGTCCGTTTACAACTATACCGTGCATGGCGATCAATTTTGAGCATCAGCAGGCCTGTCGCTCAGCGCTGTGACAGGCTCTGTGATGCAAGTATACCATAGACCTCAGCGTACTGTGTACAAATGTTCCTTATAGAGAGGCTAAGACAGTGAATGTGACCCTGAGTCCGCTTGTGTAGAACTACCGCCTAAATAAATAACGCGGACAATTCATGCGTAGATGATAGATATATTTCAATCGAATTTCTCAGATTCGACCTGGTTTTCTGCACTTTTATTCTGCCACGATCAAGTTATCTGAAGGTTCTCATGATTCCCACGCGAGACATCTTTATAGCTCATCATCTATCGCCCTGAGATCGTTTCTGAATTGTACATTGCTGCGCGGAGGAGAGTACTTAGCAGATCCCGAATGTCCTCATTCTTCCAGTGCCTCCACAAAGTCATATTTCCATTTTTATTATCTTCGAACCTATGACCATCGCTGACGGTGTCCTGCTTCTGAGAGCATATTCTGGCTATCAGTGTAAACCCGAAAAGTCGGAAACTTCGCCTAAGTTCCCACCTGTTTAAGAGAACCTCTGGAGAAAATCCACTACACTCTGTAGCCCGAATTCAATTAGGATGTGGAAGCCAGTCGAAGAGTTGCCGGTTCGTATATAACCACTTGTCGACAACTTCTCGTCGAGTACACCTTCAATATCAATGCACGCATAAAGACTGACCTCGTTTTCGTTAATTCTGACCATTTCGATCACTTCTCCGAAAATCTGAACTCTAAAGTGATCTGGAGTGCGTTCCAAGAACATTCCCAAGGCAAAACGCGTCCATGGAAACGTGGCCACTGCCACGTGGGAGCAATTTTCAGTTATAATTCGCATCCAAGGAAAGCAAAGTTGTCCATGGAAAGGTTATTTTTTCTCCCACGGTGTCGTGGGAACGTTCTTGGAACGCACCCCTGGAAGTTCGTCATATCTCATCGTGTTTATTACTGAGTCATTGTGTGACCATGATCTTACAAAGAACAGAAAAAGTTTGTGAAAGAACGATTTTCCCACACTTTCGCTTTACTCAACAGGCAGAACCAAAAATTAGATCACCGACCACATTTGTTTTCTGCCTCCTAAGACGAGGGAGCGTCTTCGAAGGCAGTGTTCACGACGAAAGAGTTGCCTTTTTTTTCGCGGAAACGTAAGCTTTGTGTCCTTCCAAGAAGGTTGCGACGAAAACCGGTCAAAAAAAGGGTGAAAATCCACTGGACCAGCCGGCCCATCTGATCTTCCTGCTCACGTCATTTACAGTTCACTGCAAGGGAAAAGAGCGGTGGTGCGGTTGCGTATTTTCACCAAGGATTCGGTAATCATGGCTGGTTGGTTCCGAGGATCTAAATCGAACAGCTGATAATTATTTTTCTGACTTATGGTTTTTCTGTTTTTGCCCTCATTTTTTTCGTGTCATTCTTGCGTCTATTAAGAGTAAACCGTCTACCTGAGTGTATTGATAATGTGTGTGGGGGGAGGAAAACATACTGATTTTCAACGTTTCCTGTGCCTTTTGGCCCCAAATTGAATTTTAAAAAAAATTGTCGTAGACTAGGATGCCCCGCGCCTCCGCGCACGTCGCACCATGATCGCCTGCAAAATTTTATTTGTTGCTGCAGTTCCGAAAAAGAAAGCACCGGAAACGTTTAAAAATGCCATGCTTTTCCCAAACACACAAGATCATTACCTCCAAAGTCTTCACTAATACGCGCAGGAATAACACCCAGGAAAAATTATCGGCTGTTGATTATCGATTCTTGGAATCGAGCCAAATGCCGCAAATGCACATTTGAGGTTTTGCTGTTTGTCGCACACAAGACGTTGAAGCTAGGACTTTTTCAGGCGTCACCGTCTACCGTTATAGACAATCGTGGCGGGACCGCTTCGCCATCAATTGGCGGGACCGCTTCGCCATCATACGGGTGTTTGGGCCCCTTTTTTGTTTGTCAGCAGTTTATTAGTTACTCAGATTTCGATAAATCGAATAGACTATAAGTATAAGGCTGCAATATGGACCAAAACAGGATAGTGAGCGGCAAGCACACATGCTCAACACAATGTACCCTTATTTAGCAAAAAAATGTTATAACAAACTTGTGCTCAGTGTCGAAGACAATTTTTGAGTGAATTTCCTGTGAATTTGGGGTCACAGGCATTCTTATGCATCTACACACAACTGCCCGTAAACCAGTGTAAGAAACTCGAATTCATGTTAGGTACCTGCCAAGGAGAAGTTTTAGGCAAGCTGTGTCATTTTCAATCAACAGAACAGGTCTGTAAGAACCCTGCCTTTGCTTTCGCGGCGGTTCGCTGCTCTTTGCTGTGCATTGGCTTGCTGCCAGTGGATTTTCAGGTGGTCCTGAAACGATTGTCTGTAACGGTAGACGGTGACGCCTGAACATGTCCTAGCTTTAACGTCTTGTCTGTCGCACGCGTCTCAAATCGGGAGAGTTTCCAGCGTCGCAGTCGCTGATCACTTGACTAGATGACTTGTTGGGGTTTTCTTTTTTTCTTTTTGCTTTTTTATTTTTCATTTTTACGGTTTTCGCATGTTCTTACCTATTTTGGTATGTTATACTTTGTTAGATATTGATGCTACAATAATTTTTCCTTACCAAATGCCGCCACAATATCATTTAAAGCGGAGAAAAACCCGTGATGAGCATCTCTACTTCCCGTTTATTTATCGAGATCTTTTCTCTTTTCTGTTCTTCAAACTCATTTAAGAGTTCTATTAGATTGCTGAAAAGATCTTGAAAAATAAATGAGAAATCAAAAATACTTGCTAACGCGTATTTTTTCTCTTTTGCTTTAGATGATGTTCCGGTGGCATACGGAAATAAAAATCTTTGCAGCATCAATACTTGTAGTACATATCAAAGTAAAAAAGAACATGTGAAATCATAGCTAAAAACAATAACGAAAACACTTTAAAAAATTCACTTCGTCAGCTGATCGGCGACTGCACCTCTGGAAACTCGTCCGATTCGAGACGTGAAGCGTCGACTACGCAATTGCGGACCGGAATTTGACCTTGAGAACAACAATACCCAAGAATTTCGCAGCGTGAAACCATTTCCGACTTCTGGCTTCGACTTTATCGGTCCCATTTTGATTCGGACCCATTCTTTCTCCCCCCCCCCTACCCTTAGACTCAATTTCTTTTTTTCAAGCAATTTCTTGCCTTTTTTTCGCATGATATCCCATGCAGCTCTTTACCAACAGTTCTCGCTCAATTCTCTGCTCTCATTACTGTTTCTCATCGGCAATTCTGCTCCTCACTAAGGAACCTCGGCAGAATTGTCTGGTAAATTTCGTTTGCGGTTACTCTGAAGTTTTCGATAATGTTACGAGCTGGTCAAAATGCTACAATCATGTTTCGATGGGCCTTATGAGCGTGGAGAAACTTGCAGTTTAGGTATTGTTAGTTACAAATAGCTCTATTCGGCAGGCAACCTGGTAGACGTCGGAAGCGTGACAAAAATTTGCAGGAACAACTAACTGGAAGGCTTTTGCAACCTCTTCCTTTATTGATCAGTTTAATCGTCTTCCACCCTTCACTTTGCTCGCGCGTTACACATACTTTCTCAAATCTTTTTTTTCCACTGCTTATCAAATTTCCTGTTAAAAACCTATTATGGTTTGCGCTAACTTCGAGACGAGGAAGCAAGCACATGTAAAAAAGTTATATAACAACGTGTCCAGAAGTCAGGGTTTGACGGCTTTGAGGCATTTGATTAACAGAAATCTAGATTGGGGCTAGCTGACATCATCAATGCTCTAAAAATGCGCTCTCAGCGTGTTATGGCCACCCAAAAAATGGACTTGGGGTTGATAATCTAGAACATCTGGGTCGATAATCCGTGCGAATGTCTAATGACTTCAAAAAGGATAGCATCAAGAGCTCTACTGGGAAATTATGTGGTGGTTTTTAACCTGATGATATTATACTATACTTATAATATAGTTATTTACCGATGATATTGTTTTATACTATTAGATGGAGAATCTGAATATCCTTATCAAAAAAGATTTGGCATGAAGATTAGAGTTACTACCACACATTTCTTGTGCCTTATGGCTATTTTGGTTTAACAGAGAAGTTTTCGAGCGATATTTTCAGTTTTCATGCTTTGAAAAAAGGTTTCGAGTAGTTTTCCACGTCCTTCTCTTCGTGGCGAACAAACGATATTTTCAAGTGATAGTACAACGGAAGTAGTAAAAGATCGAAGTTGTTCATTCACTGCCACGAAATACTGCGTAATACCGTAGAAATCACACTTCTAAGCTAACTTGTACTCTCCTGTGACTGTGGTAATTCAAATGGGCACAAATGGTTAGCATCTGAATGAAGAATGTATGTACGATGAAGCAATAATGTTCCAAGTCACAGTTTATAACAGCTATTGGTGACTAAATAGGATGGGTTAATTTATACAAAGCCGATGCTAGATTAACTGAGGTTTCTTGAAAAAGTATTTTCTTGTATTTACATACCTGATCATGGTGCCGAAAATGCATAAAAATCTTTCTATTTTTGCAAAAAAAAACGAGTTTTCTTCGCGTGAAATTGCTTCTTTTTGAAGCACTAACTTCATATGTAGCTGGGTAATACAAGAAATTCCCTATTTGAATCTGTTTATATCACTAATTATTTATTTACTTGACTTACTTGACTCAAACGGTTAGCTTTCACCTGACGCGGTCATTCCGCATCTTCATCTTCACAATTATTTATTACTGTATCAAACAACCGATTCTAAGTTTTTTTTCAGTTTTTGAAAACAAAACCAATACTTTGCAAAATAAATATTGCTGATTAGTGGTTTGTTTTAACTTTTCAACTAGCAAAATTGGCGTCTCAAATTTATCGCACAAAGTAAAAATTTTAAGAATCAAAGTTTGTGAAAAAAATTGCTATATTTGCTCTATTGAAAGAATCCTGTGAGTCCTTGTGGGTGTCATCATCTAGTGCTAATAGAAGCCGAATGTTCTTTCATTAGAGGTAGATTAGGCGATTCTAAAAGAGACGAGTATCGACAGATATAATTATTCACTCCAGCTATCGCACTATTTATTCAAATGCAAACTTCTAAAAATAAAAAGTTTTACGGGAAGCAATGAAGAGCCTGGTTCAGTGTTAGAAACCGAATATTATATTACGCCTCGCCTAAACAGCCTGAACAGAGAAGAAAAAACTTTTTTTTTTCAAAAACCGCAGTTCTTTCTAAGTGCTCACCTTGGGTGGTGGTTCAGTCAGGTTACAACACTTTTATGCACCTATGATCGGTTTTAACCGCTACCAATACATAGCGTCGGCATGGATCGCGAAGAGACTTCGCGTTCACTGTTGAAGGTTAGCGCGAACTTGGTGTCATGTGCTATAATATACTCTGCCAACGCGTAGGGAGATGCCTCCGAGGGCGCGGCCTGAAACGCCGCCCCATTCCACGCCGCGAGAATTTACGGGTTTTAGCTACGATAGCTAAAACCCGCATATTCTTGTGTCGAGGCTACAAGGGTGCAAATTCTGCTCGTATTCTACGTAAAAACGAAGGCTAAATTCGAGCCAGGGCTCTCACTGACGCTAAACCCGTATATTCTCGCTACAATTTTGTAGCGAGAATCTACGGATTGAACGACGGCCTGTGTTGAAATGCAGTCTCAAGCCCGCGCTGGCTACGCGGAACACAGGGATGCCGTTCGAACAGTGTTGGCCCAGTCAATCCACGGATAACTGGACACTCTGCGGGTGGTCGTGGAGGGTGACCCCGCGTCGCTCTCTGGAAAACCTTGCTAAGGATAATTTTGGCCGCTGGTACATATGTTGCAGGCCGTGGGGAAGAAACGGCGATGCACTCGATCGCAGCGGGGATCGCCTTTGTAGTACAGATCAAGACTGGATGGGCCGATCGGCCGTGTGCTGCAACGAGAATAAGCGTAGAATATGCGGGTGCTGTAGCGAGAATTTACGTAGAATATGCGGGCGCTGTAGCTAAAATTTCACCAACTGAGGCTTAACTTTTCGTATTTACGTAAATTCTCGTGTCAAAATTAGACTAAATGCCTCCGAAACCCTGGGCATCTCTGGTTTCCGTGTGAGGCATCTAGCTACGCGTTGGCGGAGTAGGTGCACCGAATTTGCGCCAACCTTCAACAGTGAACGCAAAGTCTCTTCACGTTCCATGCCGATGTTAGATGCCCATGCAAGTAAGTAACACACGGGCGTAGCCCCGCGCCCCGATCGCCCGTCGTCGCAACGCGAACACCGCGGCGCCGCGACCTAATAGCCGCGGCGGGGGAAATAGTTGGAATCAACATTTTAGAGAGTTACAGAACAGTTCCGAAAATGTTGCGAACACATGAGGGCATGAGGCTGCGCAACTCACGATCACGATTTCAACAACTTTCGGAAGACTTCGGTAAGTTGTTGAACTTAGTGTTCGCAACATTTCTGAAATCTTCAGAGTAGAGGCGGAGCAGATTTTACCAACTTCTATTTCCTTTGCATCTATATTTCCATCTCTTTCTGCATTGTTCAAAATCCGCAGCTCCCCAAAACACACCAAACAAGCGTAATTAAATATTTCAGAGACTTCCCTCTACAGTTTTTCTCCGGTATTTGATAATTATATGGGAACTTTGCGTTATTTTCCTTTACTTCGCTGACTTGCCGACTCAAAAACTAAGTCTTTTACCGTGAACACTGCTTCTAAATTTGAGAAGGATGTCAGCAGCTGGGGATGTCCAACATCAAAACGGTCGTCATTGTCCACCCGACACTACCAAAAAATAAGTGCTGACAACAGTATTGCAAACATGTTTATTTCTCAATCATTTTCTCACTGTCCGCAATTTTTTTTTGTTCAAAAGCGGCCTACTAATCTTTCTCAATACTAATGTATTACATTTTCAGTGTATTCCTCCTGTACCTATGCCTCCGCCCTGCCTCGATCGCGGCCTGAGTAACCAGATCGGACGACGACATCCAGCTGGAATGTATTTGCATGCAAAAAGCTATTCTGTGTGATCACGCAAGGAATATCTCCAACTGCCGGCGCTCCAGGATTCTTCCACATCCCGTTCCGGTCGGCCACCAAAGAATGCGGACTGTTTGGGGCCCTTCCTGTTCCTTCCAGTGAAGTTTTTTTTCCTCTATTCAGTCAAGCGTACCATGCATATGTAGACTACGTTTTGCAGCATCTCACTCATTTCATCCCAAAATAAGGTTCGGAATGAAGTCCGACTTCTGCCTGGAGTCTACTCTTTCTGTGACCGTTTCATCTTTTCTAGCTTATAAATTAACAAATAAAGGTCTTGTCAGAACTCCATTCCGGCCCATCGGGTTTTTCCCGCGCCTCAAACATCCTCATTGAGTAGAAAACCACTACTTTAACCTCCATTAGTGCCAACGCAAAGTGGCTGCGTCCTTGAAAAATGGCTGCGAAATGCTGACTCCATTCGTGTTTTTCCATTACATCTGCAACATGTATTAGGCAGAGCCTTCTTGTGGTTGATAAAGATTTCCCAAAGGACAGGACTGCCATACCATTCTCGCAGTTTCCTCCGTCATACGTGTAGCCCCAAGCGATTTCTCATCTTCCTTAGGTCGGCCGGCGCCCATCTGGCTAGGGCGTAATGCGATAGATAGCTGGGAATAGCAATTTTCTGAGAGACTTCGCCGAGTTTTTTTTTTGGCCTGTGCCATCGCAACTGCCTTAATTCTTCTGTGTTTTTTTGGTTCTGGAGACCTTTCAATTTTCTCTGGAGTTTTCAGTTTTTTTCTTAACGGTTTTACTATTTTCATTCACTGAACTTTTATTTCTCCCCAATCAGCACATATGAACATCCTGCTTACACATTTCGAACCTTATCTTTCCTTCAATTTATGTGTAGAGATATTTTATAAGAGGGTCCAAAAGGGCAACGACACATAAAATGTTTTTTTTTCATAATATAATTTCATTCAGATTCGAGTGTGTTGTAAAACATTACTAGTTTTATCTTTGCATAGAAGCGCAGTCGGCACGGATCGCACTGATCGCGTTCCTTATTGTGCGTTGGGGCGAACTCGGTGAACTTCTCAGGCAGTAACGCCGGCTCAGGGGGCAGGCAATACCGGCTGACTAAACATTGTACCGGGCGAGCCCCGGTATTCACTGCCCCTCAGCCGGTAAATGGTGGAGCGCTCAGCCGGCACGTGGTGGCCCCCTGACACCGCGTTCACTTCCCCCTCAGCCGGTAAATGGCTGCCCCTCAGCCCGTATTCACTGCCCCCTCAGCCGGTAAATGGAGGTACGCTCTGCCGGTATTAGTTGCTTACCACGTGAATGATATCGATCTGCAAGAGTAGATAAACCCCTAGTAGGCTCTCTCTATTCCCCAGCAAGTTCGAGGCTTGCGTTTCATTTCTGAAGCGGCAAGCCTTACCTTGCTTAAAAAGCATGAACTGACCCGCTGTCACGTCCCCACGGTCACAAAGAACCGTAAGGGGTGATGGGTCAATGATCCAAATCGTGTGGATGACCACCCGTTCGGATGCCAACACCCGAATCAGCTCGAAGCCCATTTCGCCCGCGCCGTACATGGGCCTGGTTCGCTTTAGTATCTGCCCGATCAGCCGGTGATATGCTCCGCCATTTATTAATGTCTGCCCGCTCACCCGGTAAAGACATGCCCCTCAGCCGGTAATGCTATGTCTGCCCGATCAGCCGGTGACATGTTCCGCCGTGGATTTATGTCCGCCCGCTGACCCGGTAAAGCCATGCCCCTCAGCCGGTAAAACGCATGCCCGCCCGCTCAGCCGGTAAGACGCTCCGCCCCCAAAATAAGCCTGCCCGCTCAGCCGGCGACCCTACTTCTCCGCCCGCTCAGCCGGTGTTATTATCTGAGTTGTGTCATAACATAGGCTACCGAGTTTGCGCCAACACAAACTAGGGAACGCAAAGTATCAGTGCGATCCGTGCCGACTGCATGTATAGTTGGTGTAGTTTAACTTCTAAGACACCTATGGTTTTTTCCTACCAAACATAATCCAGTATGGTGAATTGAGCTGCTCAACACGAGCTTAAAGGCCCATTTGCATTTTTCGAGATATTACCCTAGGTTACGGTACTTATACAGTAGAAGGTCAACGTTTTTATTTTGGCGGAAACGTCGTCAAGAATGTTTGATAGAGGAGGTGTTCATGAATCCAACACCTCGTCGATTTTGAAAGTAGTACAATAGGTTGCGGTATATTTAATGCAATTTGCGACAAACCTGCTGTATACCCCCGTAAAACTAAAAACGAATCTCGTATTCGTTTCCGGAACCCAAACTAGCCACCTGGACAGAGTTTGGGCAGACAATTTTTTTCTGTCGTCCGTTTAACAGTGTTCACGATAAAGACCCGTATTCTAGGGTTTAGCCCGCATTAAACTCTCGAATATCGGATAAAAAGCTGTTGCAAAACCTATAAAACACTTATTTACGCCTGCTGGTGTGTTTTGTGTACTGCGGAGCAAATGGCGAACTAAACGTTGTTAATGTTTTGAGCTTCGAAATTCTTGGGTGGGTGACTTTTTGTTTTTGTTTCCTGTACTAAAAACTTATAAAGAATAAGATGGATCAATGCACATGCTTGGATATTAGAATCTTTCGCGACAAAGAGTATTCAAAAATTCGGTCTCTGTCCCCCCCGCGGTGAAAGAAAGTTTCCCGTAAGGGTCCCAAAGCTTACGTTTCCGAAAAACGGACAACTTTTTCAACGTGAACACTGCCTTTAAATTAGATAGTCGCACTCACTCAGGACTGATAGCAGCATAAACGGGAGTTTTGATGAATGGTCTGTTGAGGGTTATGGGAGGGGAGGGGAAGGAAATAAGATGAAACAGTTCGATCTTTGTTAAATTTCTTCAATGCGCTGGGTAGACAATTAATACCGTAATTTTCTAGATTCAGAAAGTTGAAACATTTCGAGCCCTTTAGCCCAAACTCTGCCCAGGGAGTTGATTGGGGCGCATAACTCCAATATAAGGTCCACGTTGAGCTTGAAGTGGATGAATTTTCGGAATGCAAATAAGTTTATATTTGTCGTTTTTTGCCTACTAATGTGCAATAAGGAAATTTAAAGTTTTTTTTTACTCCTGTTTCTTTGAATAATCCCTACACTACTCAACAGATCATTTTTCAAAACTTCAATTTGTTCTGGGATCAGCCCCTGGTCAGTCTATTGTTACAAAAGAATCTGATCACGGCCATAATCAAATCGTTTTTTTCCGCGCGCCACTTTTCCGGTCAAGCGCAGCATCGCTTCTTCTTATTGATTGCATGAGACTGGGGAGGGGGTCGTTTATACTTGCACTGTCAAGCGGCGCGGCGAAACGCAATCTCATATTAGGCGTCGTTTACACTTCCGCCGCCGAGCGGCGCGGCGAAGTGCAATCCTACGATATCGATCGTGCCGCGCCGCGTGATCAATATTACAGAAATGCATTGTGCCGCGCCGCTCGGCGGCGGGAGTATAAACGACCCCTTAGGGGTCGTTTGTACTTCCGCCGCCGAGCGGTGCGGCGAAGTACAATTCTGTGATATTGATCGTGCCGCGCCGCGTGATCACTATCTTATAGATCATGCGGCGCGGCATGATCGATATTATAATCTCGCATTTTGTCGCGCTGCTTGGCGGCGAAAGTATCAACGACCCCCTATCGTACCAATGGTGTCAGAATAGTGGCGCGCCGCATTTTTTCCTCTACATTTTGCATCTTCAAAGCTGTTTCCAAATATTAGAGCAAATGGATGGGTCAGCTTCCATGAGACTGAGGAAAGGCAGAGTTCTTCTTTTTTTCCTGGATTCCTAAAGATCTTTCGCCGAGATTTCTACCCATTTTTTGCTCTAACCCACTTTACCGACTGGAACGTGCTAACGTAAATCTGACGACTTGTACCACGTTGTGTGTTCTAAATCATTTTGCCCTTTGAAACGCTCCGACGAGGTCGTCATTTGCTAATCAGGTTAGCGTCTTTTTTGTCATCCGATAAGACAGACTCGCGGACGTGGTGGTCGACGCCAAACAATATTCCATCACTTCAAATAACTGATTCTTCTTGAGATTTGCGGTTATGCTTGGCACTGCATTTTAAGTTCAGAGAATATTACATTGCCACCATATTGTTTTTGCATGGACGCAGTGCTTGCTAACGTTTCGCAAAGTGCTAAAAACTTGCCAAAATGTATTACGACCGTGTTGAAAACACCTTTAGCACACTGTGATGGCGATTTTCTTTACACTGGAACTTGTCATCGAGTACTTAGAGGCACAGTTCAACCTCATTGACGAAATCAGATTTTTTACTAAAAATTGTGAAGTAGATCTACCTGTATGAGGCCTGCCAAGTACAAGCTCTCAATTCCCCGGAATAAGCTACATGTAGAAAGAAGCCACTCTATCTCTAGCACTCCCACAGCAAGAAGCCGCTCCGGCCGCCCCCTTTCGCGAATATAGGTATAGCTAAGGTTGCTAGAATGATTCCGGGCGGAGCAAGCAGCGGAGCGGTCGGTGATGGGAAAATATAACAGTGATAATGAGATTTTGACATGATAAGCCCGATAAGCCTTGCTTCGACCGGCTCAAAATGAGCGGCCTAGGGTATATGGAGCTTCGGAAAGGATGGCTCATCTTCGTGCAGTGACCGTTTATTCCCACCATTTATCGCGCTGAATACTCGAGAAGTTGGCTCGTTGAAATATGAAGAAGATTGTAGAACATCTCCACTGGCAAAACAGTGTGGTGGGACACGTATGGATAAATGGTCGCTGCTGCCTGTTAAGGTTTTCTCCATCTTCATTGGTCTGTCCGTAATTTTCTAATCTCTCACTCCGATTTTGTTAAACCAGCTGCGCCAGGCGGCTGACGCCGCCCAGCGCCGCTGGCGAATCGGCTTCGCCGGTTCGGTGGCCGGCTTCGCCGTCCCTTTCCAGGGGTCGCATTCACCATCGACCAGCTGGGGAGCCGGAGGGTAGATGAGGTGAAATTATAGTACAAAATGCGCGCTCCACGGCCACCTCTCGCCTCCCTTGGTCTCCCTCGCGACCGCCGGAATTTTTCGAATCGCATACTCAGGTACTCAGGACGACGGCCGGCGAACCTTTCCCAGCTGGCCCGCGGTCTCCATCCTCCGGCTGCCCGCTTTTGGTTCGTCGGCCAGCCGTATTTCGACGGCCCGCTGACCTTCACCAGACGGCCCGTTATCATTATTTGTATTATTGTTTACCTCAAGCATGTCACCCCGACCCTACATCGGAGAAACGCCCCGCCTCGGTCCGCCTCAATCTGCGGTGAGGAACCACCCTCCCCGCGAATCACGGCAAAACTGCTCCCCCAGCCGTGGAGATAACCCTATCCCTCAGCGGTCGAAAATACGCTGGCCTCCGGAGAGGACTCGAAGCCACCCTCCAGGGCCGGCAGTGATATGCCGATTGAGGATTCCAGTAAGATGATGCGCCTTTTATACCGGCTGTGCACATTATAACCACGTTACGACGTGATCAGTCGTGATCATTATAAATTGTCTTTCCAACCGTCCCCAATTGAAGATGGCGTGGCGGGTTTGTGGCTCGCGGGCGAGCCAATATCCGCGCTGCGTGTGCGTCGCATGCAGCATGGTTCGCCGCTGGCCGGCACCCTCGAAATGTGGGGCGCCGGCCGCCGGTTTCGGCATAAAGGGTCGCCGGCCGTCGCCCTGAGTACCTGAGGAGCTGAAGAATGGCCGCTTCGCGATGGAATCTTTATCTTTTTCGCAGCGATATCGATACGTAACACCCCATTCACTTTTTGCGATAGCGGCAAATGCCGCGATTATCAGTAGGAAAATGAGAAATCAAATGTCTGATACCGTTCTAAAATGAGAAATTAGATGTCTGATATCGGTATCAGACATCTAATTTTCAATTTTTCTGCTGATATCCCGCGGCATTTGCCGCTATCGCAAAAGTGTGAATGGGGTGTAACACAGTTTTGCATTTCCATCTGACATGGTGTAAGATGGGTTGATCTGCTCCTCTGCGCGCGCGGTATCATCCCTTCCGCTTCCCTTCGAATTCCCTCGGCGGGTTGTTGGCGAATACGACCCCAGAAAGCCCGTTCAGATTTTAAAAAAGTGACGAATCTGTTAATGAAGAACGATACTGCTAGTAAACAATATGATACGAATGTTTTTATTTAAAACATCTCGGCTTCGAAGATTAGCTTTCATGAGTCCGCCGAAATCCTCCGCTTTCGTTCGGCCTCCCTTTAGTAAGCATGTGTAGCATTCATTTGACTTCGGCAAACGGTGGACCGGCTTCTTCCGGTCTCCTCTTACTAAGCATGTGTAGTACTCGTTTGGCTTCGCCTAGCTATGGGCTGGCTTCACCCGGCCTGCTTCCATTAACTATGTGTAGCAATCATTCGCCTTGGACAATCGATAGGCTGGCTTCTCCCGGCCTCCCTCCATCAACTATGAGTAGCATTCATTTGTCTTCGCCAAACGGTAGACCGGCTTCCTCCAGCCTCCCTTCATCAACTATGTGTAGCATTCCTTGACTTGGCCAAACGACAGGCTGGCTCCCCCCCGGCCTCTCTCCATCAACCATGAGTAGCAGTCATTTGTCTTCGCCAAACTGTAGACCGGCTTCCTCCGGCCTCCCTCCATCAACGATGTGTAGCATTCATTGACTTGGCCAAACGACAGGCTGGCTTCTCCCGGCCTCTCTCCACCAACTATGAGTAGCATTGATTTGTCTTCGCCAAACGGTAGACCGGCTTCCTCGGCCTTCCTTCACTAAGGATATGTAGCGTTCGTTCACATGGCCAAAGATGAGCTGGCTTCTTCCAGCCCCCCTCCATCAAAAATGTGTAGCATTCGTTTGGCTTCGTCTATGGGCTGCCTTCACCCGATCTGCTTCCATCAACTATGTGTAGCGTTCATTTGACTTTGCCAAACGGTAGACCGGCCTCCGCCGGCTCCCCCATCTAATATGTGTAGCTTTCGGTTGGCTTCGCCAAACGATGGGCTGGCTTCTCCCGGCCTCCCTCCATCAACTATGTCTAGCATTCGTTTGGCTTCGCCGGATGGTAGGCTGGCTTCTTCCGGCCTTCCTCCATCAACTATGAGTAGCATTCATTTGGTTAACCAAACGGTAGATCGGCCTCCCCCATCGAATATGTGTAACATTCATGTGTCTTCGCCAAACAGTAGACCATCTTTTCCCAGCCCCCCTCAATAAACTTCGCGTAGCATTCATTTGGCTTTGCCGAACGGTAGACCGTCTTCCTACGGTCTCTCTGTACTAAGCATGTGTAGCATTCGTTGACTTGACCAACCAAGGGCTGGCTTCTTCCAGCCTCCCTCCATCAAAATTAAGCATACCGTCGTGTGAGACCTCAGCAAAGCTATGATCCCCTTCCACTGATGACCAAAAGTATTCACGGTCACCTCCCCAAACTTTCGGTTCTAGGCTAACATTTTAAGGATCCCCCGCATCTAATGGGAATTCACACCATATCATTTTACCCAGATCTCCGTTAACTATGTGTATCATTCGTGTGGCTCCGTCAAACGATAGGCGGGAAGGACTCAATGGGCAACATTTAGGGTGATCCCAACCCGATCCCAAACGGAGAAAGTTTATAGGACTCAATACGCAAAAGTCATGGCGGTCCCACCACAATCCGAAACAAAGAGAGTTCAAAGAACCCGATACGCAACAGCTACGGTAGTCTCACCACGATTCATAACGATGAAGCTAGAAGAACGCAGAGTGCTACAGCTGTGATGGTTCAACCACGATTCATAATGATGAAAGTTTAAAGAACCCGATACGCAACAGCTACGGTGGTCTCACCACGATTCGTAACGAAGAAGCTAAAAGGCAATACGCAAGAGGCAGGGTGGTCCCACCACGATCCATAACGGTGAAAGTTTAAAGGTTTCAATATGCATCAGGTACGGTGATCCCACCACGACCCATAACTGAAAGTTTAAAGTACCTAATATGAAACAGGTAGGGTGGTCTCATCACCATCCATAGCGGTAAAAGTTGTAAGGAGCAAATGTGCATCGAGTAGGGTGGTCCCACCACGACCCATAACGATGAAAGTTTAAAGGACTCGATATGCAACAGTTACGGTGGTCCCACCACGATTCATAATTAGGAAAGTTTAAAGGAATCAGTACGCAACAGCTATGGTGGTCCCACCACGATCGCAACGCTGTGTTCGCTCCTAAATCTCACCACCTGCCATTTTCTCGGTGTACTGAAACAGTAGCGTGCTCTGAGTGATAGGGTTGAAAATTGCGGAAAATTTGAAACCCTGTCAGACATACCACCACGCCGATTATTATCTGTAAGGATACACCTTCCGGAGTGGTGTACGCACACCTCTTCAAACTCAAGTAACTTTCCTCAACGATTCGCTCATCATTAACCCCTACACACCTTTAAAAAATAGAATGTACACTTCCTTACAAGCTCAAAACACTTTTCCGGACATCGTGCGGGCTCCTCCTAAATCCCTACACACCTTTTCTAATGGTATGCGCACACCCCTTTGAACCCCAATCCTTTTCGTCGATTCTGTGCGTGCTTATTTCAGACCCTATATTCCTTTCACGATAGTGTGCGAAAAACCCCCTAGCTTAATCATTTCTCGACGTTGTGCACACTCTTCTTAAGCATTCATATCTCTTCAACAATGGTGCGCAAATGTCCCTTCAAACTCTAGTCCTTATCACCGCCTTTTTGCGCGCTCCTCCTAAACCCCTATACACCTTCCTCAATGGTGTGCGCATACCCGTTCAGACTTCAATCACCTTCATCGACCTTGTGAGCGCTCCTCTTGAACCTCTGTGAACGTTTTACAATGGTGTGCGTACATCCCCTCAAAATCTAATCACTTCCAAACGTTAAGCGCGCTCCCCTTGAACCTGTATACCTCTCCAACAATGGTGTGCGCACATCCCTAAAAAGTCTAGTCCTTTTCTCCAGCGCTGTGCGCACTCTTTATGAACTCAGTTACACCTCCCACAATGGTGTGAGCACCGCCTCCATTGCGTACTCACTGTCCTAGATGTTGTGCGCGCCTATCCGAACCCTGCTTACTTCCCAAGACACTGCGCTCTCTTTCCAAACTCTGTTCTCTGTCTTCCCAATACAGCGCATCGTGCGGGCTTTTCATGAATCACCGCTTGCTCTACAAAACACTGTGACACTGTGCGAGCTCCTACTGTACGCCCCCCCCCAATCACTACACTGTGCGCGCTCAAAACCTGAACCTCTTTTCCATAACATAGTACGCGCTCCTGCTAAATCCCTACTCCGCATACGTTTTGGGCTCTACCACTACTCATCTTTGACGACGTTTTGCTCGCTCATCTTCAACCTCTTATCACTTCCGACGACTCTGCCAGCGCTCTTCCTAAAACCCCACTCACTTTCCAAAACGCTATGGGTGCTCCTTCAAAGCCACTACTCACTTTCCAGACTTTTCATGCATGCTACTCTCCTACGTGCAGTCACCTCACGACGGTGCGCGCGCTATACCGTAACCCGTTCGGGCGCTCCATAAACCTATTCACAATCAAATTCCTTTAGCGCACTCCTCCTATAACCCTACTCTCTCCAGAGACACAGCGCGAACCTCCTGAGATCCCACTAACCTTCAGTAATCCTGGGTGGGCACCTCCTGAACAATAGCTTTTCTCTTCAAGTTTGGGCTCGTTCCTCTTCAACCTCAAATCGTTTCTCACGACAACGCGCGCTCTTCTTAAACCCGTGCGCGTTCCTCCTAAACCTCCATTCACTATCAAATCCACTGTGGGCGCTTCTCATAGTCTCCTAATAGTTTCCCAAGACTTCTGTGCGCACCTCCTGAAACCCTATTTACTTCCACGGCGCTAAACGCGCTCCTCTTGTACCCTTCTCCCTACCAACGACACCGCGGGCACTTCGAGAACCCCTATTCATCTTCCACGACACTGTGCGCGCTGTTCGTAGACCACTTACTCACTTTCCACGTCACTGCGCGTGCTCCTTCTTAACCTCTACTCGTTTTCTACGACTTTCTCCAAATTGCCATAACACCATCGTGCTCTTCTTTATGACAAAAAAATTCTGAAATTTCTGAGTGCCATTTATTCACCCGTGCATGCGTGCATACGTACATATAGTTGCTCAGAAACACATCATGGCAAAACATACTCTGCGAGGATAGAGATAGGACTGTGCACCGCTATGCGACACGTAGGTGGATTCATAAAGTCTAGGATACTCCACTCAATACTCCCTAATACGACCTATTTCAATGGAGAGCTAAAAACTCTATATGCAACAGCTTCGGTGTTTAGACACATCATCACGCCCATTATTATGTATGAGGATGAGTATAAGGGTGAGAATTTGCTTGATTCGCGTTCGCTTTCGTTAAAACAGGTCAGACCGCGGCCAAGTTCCATTTCCAATACCGCGAACTTTGTGGTAAACCCGAAGCCCCAACCCGAAGTTTCACAAAGTGCATCGTGGTGGTCCCTGAGCTCCATGCACGTTCTAGGCGTTACTTTAACAGCTAGTGTTGTCCCACCTCGATTTGTAGCGAAGGAAACTTAAAGAACTTAATACGCGCTATGGTGGTCCCAACACGATCGCAATGGTGTGCGCGCTCTTCCTGGAACCCGCTCACTTTCCGCGACGTTCTTGGTGTATTCTTGAAACAATAACGCGCTCCTTCTTGGTGGTCCTTGAGCCCCTCACACCTTGTACGCGTCGAATCCGGAGTCCCGCGCATTTTTCGTGTCGTTTTATGCGATAAACCGGAAGCCCCACCTACTTCCACAAAGTACTTGTCGGTTGTCCCTGAGCCCCGCACACGCTGTATGCGTCATATCCGGAGTCCCGCGCACTTTTCGTGTCGTGTTATGCGATAAACTGAAAGCCCGGTCCACTTCAACAAAGTACTTATTGGTTGTCCCTGAGCCCCGCACGCATTCTGTGTGTCGACTCAACTGCTACGATGGTCCCACCACGATCCGTAACGTAGAAAGTTCAAAGGACACAATATGCAACTGCTGTGGTGGTCCCACCACGAATCGTCACGAAGAAAGTTGAAAAGACTCACTATGTAACAGCCAGGGTGGTCCCACCACGATCACAATGCTGTGCGCGCTCCTCCTAAACCTAACTCACCTTCCGCGACATTCGTCATGTATTGTTGGAAAAATAACGCGCTCTGACAGATGGAGTCAAAAATTGCGGAAAATTCAAACGACCGGACAGACAGACATTCGTCGGTCGGACACCGGTCAGACACACCACCACGCCGATTGTTATATGTAAGGATCTTCACTCCCGGTGGTGCTGTTTTCCTACTTCTTAGTCCACGCATATCCTCAACTGCTGACCCCTAGAGAAGGACAGTATGTGAATGGAGACACTCCGCTCTCCTCTTCTTTTATACCCTACCCTTTATCAAATGGTTATCATCAATTTTCCTTACGAAAGCCATCCTTCCCAAAGCTCCATACCTGAAGCCTAGCTCGCTCAGATGAATCCGGGCGGAGTAAGGAGCGGAGTGGTCGGCCATGGCAAAATATAACAGCGGTAAGGATGGTGCCAAACTAGTTGGGGGTTGGGACACTCAAGCAAGATTCACCCATAGAATGACAAGATTCATCCATGAAAATGAAATTTTCTTTTGGTATCAGATATGTGATAGCGTTATCACTCGTAATTGCTTAGAAATTCAGTCAAATTTTCGATTTCTGAAAGCAGAATCATCAATACCTCACTTGGATTCTGAGCGCCCCCCACCCACGAACTAGTTTTGCACCAAGGAGATTTCGACATGATAAGCCCGATCAGCCTTACTTCGACCGGCTCAAAACGAGAGAGCTAGATTATACATTCCCCTTTAGCAACCTATCGAGCTCAACAGTGTCAGACTGAGCGAGGATTTTCTATCAATAGCCCTGTTCTTTCCTTCATGCTCAGCCTCTCTCTCTCTCTATTCTAATTCCCTCTCACACATCGGTTGCAAATGACAAAAGTTAAAAGCTTCGAACAACTCGCCCACCACGTTTTCGCCGCTCACTTTTAGACAGTTTTCAAGTCTCCAAAACCCCGTTTCCAGGGGCTTTCGTAAAGGTTCAGAGGCATCATTAGAATCACCGCGGAACGATGTGAGCGGAAAAAAAAACAGAAAACCGATTCTGAGGTTGGACCGTGCCTCGAAATCCGTAGTAACAAAGAAAAGTGGTCTCAAAAGACGACAGAATTCGTCATCTAATTCAGTGGATGTTTAGAAACAAGGAATAGGCAATCCACGGGTTACGTAGTATTATGAGAAATGGCAGCGAGAATTCAGAATAAGCGAGAGAAATTGAGCACCCATTCCTTCCGCCCACTTCAGGATTTTAGGTCTCAATAGGATCGAGACGCGCGATGAGTTTAGATGAAAACCTATGTTCTCTACTTGTTATCGCTCTGGCGTCATAAGGTAGTCTGCTCCGGTGCAATGGCTGCAAACGACGAGGAAATGATGGGTCCGAGACAAGTCGTCTACGAGTTTTTCACTGTCCAATTTCCCAATGTTTGAGGGGCCATAACTCGTTTCGTAGTGGATTTCGGGCGATTTTGAGAACAACATTGTAATCAGCTCAAGAATCTCTCCAAGATAGGCAAGAAAAACTGGAAAACGATTCTGAGGTTGGACTGTGCATTTGAGTCTCGATTTGACAGCGAATACAAATTATGCACTTCTAAATGTTCAGGAGCTTTCATAATTCACTTCTTTCCAGCGTTTTGACTTATCCTAGTAGTCGATTTTTTATATCTTGCTCGACCTCTGCCTTCGGGCTCAGAAGCATGTGATGTGTCCGTCATCTGGTGCATTTTTTCGATAATGAGTTCAGTTACGATCCAATCGGCACCTATTATCAGTTATCGCCGCAAATGTTAACAGTTCCCACGACTCGCCACTGAATTCCGTGACTAAGTAAATAGGGAAGTTTCTTCTCCTCTATTGATCCTATCGTGGCTGCTTCCGCTATTCAAAGATGAAGTAAAGCCTAGTTTTGACTGGATGTGGTCGCTGCGGCCATGCGAGGGACAACTGTTCCTTTTTCATCTCGCGTAAGGGAAAGCCGCACCAATTGTGATCGCTTCGTGGCAACCGTCCTACATCGATGGGTCGCGGCGACGAAATCCTATGTTTTACTGCATCGCTGCTTGAAGAGCGATTCTCAATGGTCGCTGACCATCGCTCCATCGCGGCCGAAATGACAGCGATGGAGCGATTGCCAGCGATTGACACGTTTCATCTAATGAACGTCGACCCTTTCACATAACAAGATCAGTGTTTTCGAGTCTAAACGCGTTATTGATGAATACCAGTCATTAATTTCGTTGATTGACTGAATTTCTTATATCATCCGTGGGCCAATGCACTATGAACAGAATCGCTGCTGCTGCTACATCGCTGCAGCAGCGGGTGCGAAATCGCTGCGATGAAAAACAGCGGCGATGCAGTCAAAACTAGGCTTAACACTAGGGCATTTCTAATGAGCTCTCCATTTTGACGAACCACCAGTTGTAGACGACAGTCGCCGCGAAATAAAGTTGCAGATAACGGTGATCAGACAAAAAACAAAATCGCTCCTGGAATTGTCAAAATGCAGAGCTATTCACGAAACATAGCTAAAAAGGGTGTGCGCAAATTTTTGATTGCTTTTTTCCAACCATACTTTCAAAAAAACTGGGGAAAAGGAACCAGAAAAGAAAAAATTTTCAGGTAATCATGGCTGTATCTCTAGATTTTGAGCTCATTGTATGCAGGTGTGCTTATTGCGAGCAGGTGGAATCTAATTTTTATGCTCAAAAGTTCTTGTTCGGTTCTCTTTAGGCCTAGTGCATACTTCACGCGAAAAGAGGTTTGACATATTGTCAACCATCCATATCGATCAAGAGCCGCTGTTATGCACTCTTGCTATCTCGAGGTGCAGTTAGTATGCACTAGACCTTCGTTTATACTTGCGCCGCGGAACTGCGCAGGACACACTGCGTTTACACTTCTGCCACCGGCGAAGTTCAATTCTATAATATTGATCGTGCCGCGCCGGGTGATTTGTATCATAGTATTTGCACTTCTTCGCTCGGCTCAGCGGCAGAAGTACAAACTACCCCTAGGGTGCCGTTTATACTCCCGCCCCCGAGCGGCGCGGCACATTGCGTTTCTGTAATATTGGTCATGCTATTCCCGACGATCGATGCTATACAATTACGCTTCGCCCGGCGCAGTGTAATCTTAAAATATCGAACTCGCGGCGCGGCACAATTATACGGTTGCTCTCTCCGCGCCGCTTGTCGGTGGAAGTATAAACGACACTTTAGGCACGCACAATGGCGTCTTTGCGGCGTCATGGGGAGTCCACTGAAGAAATACCCATGTGAAGATTCTCTTGAAAAAAGTTTATCCGTATTCTGATCTTTGGGCAAAGATTTGATCATTATGAATAACAATAGAATTTTTCTAATTTCGGTATTCTGAGCATTTTTCTATTCTTTGTTCATTTTCTTCTTTCGATCAAGCCTAGTTTTCTCCTTCCTATTTCTACTTACTGGAACATCAATACATCCCTGGTGGCAACATTTCCAAATGCGAAACCTAATTTTTTTACAAAGTATCCTACTATATATATTTTGGTAAATTTGTGTGTGCGTGTGTGTGTTTATGTATGTGTGCGTTTCTCTGTGTGTTTGTTTGACCGTTTATTCGGCTTGACTTTCAAGACGGGCTACCTTACGGGTACGGGCTCAAGAGCGCGCAGAACGCCGTAGAAAGTGTGTGGGACCCAAGTGGAAGTGTGTAGGACGCCGTAGAAAGTGTGCGGGACCCAAGGTAGAGTGCGCCGGACGCCGAAAAGTGTGTGGGACCCAAGTGGAAGTGCGTAGGACGCCGTAGAAATGTGCGGGACCCAAGGTAGAGATGCGCCGGACGCCGTAGAAAGTGTGCGGGACCTTAGGTAGAGGGCGCCGGACGACGTAGAGGTGCGGGACAAGGTTGTAGAGAGTGCGCCGCACGCCATAGAAAGTGTGCGGGATCAAAGTGGGAGTGCGCAGGACGCCGAAGAAAGTTTGCAGGGACCCATGGAAGTGCGTAGGGACGCGGTAGAAAGTGTGCGGGACCCAAGTGGGAGTGCGCAAGACGCCGAAGAATGTGTGTGGACCAAGCGGGAGTGCGCAGGACGCCGAAAAAGTGTGCGGGACCCAAGTGGGAGTGCAGGACGCCGAAGAAAGTGTGCGGGACCCAAGTGGAAGTGCGTAGAACGCCGTAGAAATGTGCGGGACCCAAGTGGAAGTGCGTAGGACTCCGTAGAAAGTGTGTGGACCCAAGTGGGAGTGCAGAGGACGCCGAAAAAGTGTGCGGGACCCAAGGTAGAGTGCGCCGGACGCCGTAGAAAGTGTGTGGGACCGAAGTGGGTTAGCGCAGAGCTTCAAAAATCGTTTTGTGCATCTATAAGAGAGTGTATACCACCACCTTTCTTCACGTCCTCCCCTTAACCACTCATTTCAACTGCTTAGCTGTTTATATGCACCAACCTTTCTAAATCGGGTTTATATACGATGGAAATGTGAGTTAATCAAAATATGCATCCAGAAAACACAAACATCATTATACTTCATTTGGCAATAAAGGTAGCAGGGTGTCGGTTGGTCATGGAGGCGTTTACTAAATCTCAAACAGCGGTTGTCTTTATCTTTACAGAATTGAATATAAATGGACTACCACTTTAGGACCTCTTAAAGCTAGGTAAGGGTCGGTGTGCAAACTGCATAAGAAAGGAGGTTAGCAGGGTTTGCATGGTTTGAAATAGTTTGTAATTTCTGATTCCTCGAGCGTTTTCGTCGAAACCAGCTCACAGCTGGCGCAACCGTACTCCAGCAACAGAGGCCGGCGATGGCCGGGCAAGCGTGAGAACTTCGAACGCCATCTCGCTACAGAATTAGCGGAGTTCGATTCATTCGCCTTATACTTAAGATGCCGGCGAAGCCGGTAAATGGGCCGGCGTAGCCGGCCCCCAGCGGCAGAGGCCGGCGTCAGCCGGCGACGCCGCTGGTCATAGAATATGTAAAGCAACTGGCTCAGCCTTCTGAAAGGAAGCTATCAGATCCGTCTACTTTCGATCAATTAGGAAACGCGCATTGGATTCCAACTGAAACTTTCCATCTCTGCTCATTCTGGGTCAGTCTTGTATGGCATAGAGTCTCTGAAAGCCCTAACGGGAAATAGTATCACTTCACAGCCACTAAGGTGAAAACCTCGAGTTTCCTCTGCTTATCCTCTGTTTCAATGACAATTTTAGTTTTTCTTCTCACGTGTGTTTGCTGAGCGAGAGGAGAGACAGCGAGGAAGTATGGAGGAGAAAAAGGCGCAGTATACGCACGTGTACGCACGCGATAGATAGCAAAGAGTTTTGAAAATTTACGGTTTTCGTTCTAGATCATATATTATTCGTTTAATTTTTTTTTCTTTTTTTTTGAGAAACTGATTTTTTCCTTAAAATTGAATTTACAGGCTATAAGTTTTCTTTCAGCTCATCCCCCCACCGAAAATTTATTTTTTTGTGTTGAAAACTCGCGGGCCACCTCAAAAGTTTATTTTTCAATTGAATTCCCTCAGAACTGGACAATCCGTGCGCTCACGATTGTTGACTCTTGCTACCACGTAACTAAATGCCTTGGAAATTCATGAAGTTTCGAAAATGTGCGCATTTTCCACCACCCTATGTGAGATTTTTCTGCTCTTCTGCAACCGCTGTTTCGAGAATTGACTCTTGTAGATTATACAAACCGTGTACTATTTACACCCGAACCGGCAGGTGCGTAAATAAGGTTCAAGAGAAGAGCTATTGATTTTCTGCTTTGCAAATCCCAGCTTTCAATGTGTAACTCACGAAAAAAAAACCCTTCTCGACAGCTACCTTTACAACAGTTTTAAAGAATCCCATTTACACAACGTGATGGATAGGTATTATTTTTAGGCAGTGTTGTGTCCTTTGCTCGCCTTTTCAATTGCAAAACGTGAAAATTCAACTAAATAAGGATACAGTTCTGAAGAAGTTTAGGGGGTTCAGTCACTTCGTCTTCGGAGAGTATGCATGTAGTCCCATAGCAGACTGGTCATTATGAGCCATTGAATAGACGATTTTCAAGCGAATAAACGGACCATATTGAGTCATCGACAGCGTTGACTAAACCATTCGGCAACCCATGTCCGTATAATCCGCAGCACCGGTTTTTCGAAGCGTCAAAGTGCCAGATTTGCCTGCTGAGCATACGAAATTCGCCTGAATAATTTGAATGTTGCTTTGAACGCGAATTTTTAATAGTTCGCCGAGTTTTCGTCTTCCTGTCTGAGTGCTTATTTCGATATGTAAACTTCTTCGCTCGAATACATGAATTTATTCTCTATTTTTAATTCTTCGATATTTTTTTGTGTTAACGATTGCTTAGTCTCAAAAAGTTTTCTTATTCACCACATTTCAAACTTTTTTTTCAAATTTTCTGTTATGCATCATCTTCAATTCCGTTAATTCTGCTGTCGTCTGTCGCTATAACTGTAACGGTATCAGGGTTTTGCGCTAGGCTTCATAGGGGAGGGGGAGTCTGAGCTACGAAGGGGTGGGGGCGAGCTCCGCCGGGAGACCAAGTAGACCACAAATCTCGCCCGTTATCTAATTTGCCGTTAACGTCTTTTCAAAATAAATTGTTTCTCTTCTTCAGAGGTAGTGTTCAGGTTATCTTGATTTACGAGAAGATCTGCTAGATCTAGTGCTACGCCCGCGAGTAGCTGGAATGAGCGGAATGAATATATGAAAATTTGAAAATTGGTTTCCGGGTTTAGGCACGAAAAATTTCTGGTTCCGCAAATAGGGTGCGAAATGCCAGAAAGTGTGCTGAAATGCGGTTTTTGGATCGCGAAACGCGAAAAAATTCAGAAATCATCTGATGTTTCTTCGTACCAGATGGCCCGATATTTTCGCATTCTTCAGCAGTTTTCGCGGTTTTCATAATGCGGAACGCGGAATGCCAAAAATGCGCGAAACTGCTGGTCCCGCAACGCGGAACTCCGCTTATCCCTGCCGAGTAGAGCTGAAATGACGAAAAAATGGGAAAAACGCACCAGAAGTAAATGAAGGAACAGGTTCATACTACCGGTCAACTAGTCCCGACCAGAAAATAATGTCTACGAAATAAGGCTTTTAAGTGCGTTTTTCGCCCGTTTTTCGTGATTATGGTAAAACTTGGTGGCTAACGAATTGTTCTAAAGGCAGTGATCACAGTGAAAAGTTGCCTTTCTCTGTCAAAAAAAAATTAAGCTTTGGCTCCCTCTAGGAAGAGTAAGAACGGAAGTACGACGAAAAACTAGCAGAAAATAAGTGAAAATCTTGTGAACCGGCCGATCGTTGGATCACCCCGCCCATCTCACATACCTGTTGTCCCGCGTTCGTTCAAACAGAAGGACAGTTATTTTTTTATTATTTATTTTTTATTCAGAAATTTAGCCGTATTTTGAATTTTCTTTATCGCGAAAGATTTTGACATCTAAGAAAAATTAAGCTTTGGAATAATTTTTAAAGAGTTTTCAGGACAAAAAACTAAGAATAAAGTCGCTAACCTAAAAATTTTGAAGCGGAGAACCATTTCCGACGTTAGGTTTGACGCTTTGTCTGCAGTCTCCCGAAACACAAGAACAGGCATCAATAAAATTTTCAGAGATTCCTTCAAACAGAATTTTTTTTTCTGGTATTTGAGAGTTCTATTGGAACTTTTGCTTATTAACCTCTACTTCTTAGACTTAACTTCTCAGAAACATAAAAAATTAGAACACGGTAACTATCGTGAACTCTGCCTCTGAAGGAATATAACGAGAAGAGCATCATTGAGAATTTTATTGAGAAGGGTGAAACCTCGACAGCGAAAACATGGACCTAAACCAAAGTTAACCTGAGTTTCAGTCACTGTAACCCTGATTTTGATCTTGCTTCCTGTGGTCCTAGCCCGAACCTTCGTAAGTGCTGTTGAGTCTGAATCTATGGCCTAGTGTCTCTTCTGCGCTCCGTCATCGAGCATTAGGTTTTTTGCACGGTGGAACTGTCAGTTTAGTCACCCGACCGCCTGTGATCACTCCGAGAACGCAGCTCACCTCCATCAGTACAGACCTTATCTAGGCATATGATTCATGTCTGCCTACCTTATTTCAAAAAAAATGTCTTCAACATCTGTTTAAGATTCCTCATTGTCATACATTAGCCTTCGTTTTGGGACTGATTTCTGTTAAGACGAATTGATTGATTTTCAAGATTTTTCCGGATTTTGAGTAAGTATTCCTGTGCATTGCTAGCTATACAGCAACTGTTTTTCCTCCCATTAGAAGTGTGTCTCTAGCCTTTTTTGGAGTCGGCTCGTAATTTAGTCAAGTACTTTAAGCTGCGGCTAATCCGGATATCCCGGGTATTAGACGACAGTCGATTTGCAATACGCTCCCACCACCATCATCGCCTAAGTGTCTTTTTCCCTCTGTAGTTGTTTGTATGTGTGTACGAGATGGTCAGCGGTGCGGTTTCCCAATCGGCCCTAGAATCTGCGCGTCTCGTGTTTGCTGTTCGCAACTTTTCAATGCGCAACGCAAACACTACATTCGTCGTTTTCAAAAGATTGTGCGTGTGTTTTTTTTCCTCCAAGCTGTGGTTAGTTCCATACAGGACCGTATTCTTTGTGGTTTTTTTTTCATGGTCTTCCAAGAAAGTACCGCTGTATACAGCCTTTCTGTTCGAATGCGTTGGTCTAACTCTTCTCCAACGTGCAAGTGGCCTGAATCACGCCACAGGTTATTTCAATGTGCTATCCTTGTTCTGGTCTACTGTCATCTTACAAGAGATATGTTGGGATGGGTAAATCACCAGGGAAAACCCACGACCTCTAGTATGTGAACTCTGAGCATTTCTAGTAAGCTCTTAATGTCGACTAGCATAGCAAGCAGCGGTCTTCTCAGCTTCGGACATCCTTTCCATCGAATATATTTGACCGAGGCCCACCGCTCCGCTGCTTCTGATTATCGAAATCGAGAGCTCACCAAAATTTCCAGAGTATCAATGGGCTCTCTATCCTCTCAGAATTTTGGCCGAGATTTAGCCGCGAAATAGCCGTGAGTTAGTCCATCAGGCTCCGTAACGGCCCCTGATGCGCTATATCTCGGCTGTTTCTCGGCTTTTCACGAACGAACAAGAAATAACCGAGAAATAATCGAGAAGCAACCAAAATTAGCCGAGACGCGGCCGACGCAAAGACACGCGACGCATCCGTTGCCTGTTCGCTGACCCGCCATCGCGGACCACTAGCGTTTGGGCGGGGCCTTCAGATGACGAGCAAGGCCCAAATATGTACCTCACACTTGGGTAATTGAACCCACAGAGGTGTTGAAATCTGAGTCATGTCTCTGGAATGCATCGTACCTGGAGAGCATTATTTCTCGGCTATTTCAGGCGAGCATTATTTGGCGGCTATTTCGCGAGCAGCGTTATTTAGTGGCTGTATCTTCATTTAGCGGTTACTCCTCGGTTATTTCTCGGTAAACTCTCAGAGGTTGCAGTTTACATCTATGTAGATGAACCTTAGCTGTTTTTTTTTCAAAAGAGCTACAAGCCGGAGCAGTTTGACGCGTCCGTTCAATCGTCTTGTCTACGGAGGAGTCGTTTATACTTCTGCCGCGGAGCGGCGCGGCAGCATGCAGTGGAGGGGTATCGATCATGCGGCGCCGCACGATCGATTCTCCTTCATTGCATGCTGCCGCGCCTTTCAGCGGCGGGGGGCCCTATTCGGCCACTAAGGGGTCGTTTATACTTCCGCCTCCGAGCGGCGCGGAGAAATGTAATCTTACAATATCGATCGTTCCGCGACGCATGCTCAATATTACGGAAATGCACTGCGCCGCGCCGCTCGGTGGCGGGCGCGGCAAATTATATTGATCGTGCGGCGCCGTATGGGGCCAAATAGAGTCCCGCCGCTGAAAGGCGCGGCAGCATGCAATGGATGACAATCGATCGTGGTACGCCGCGTGATCGATACTCCTCCATTGCCTGCTGCCGCTCCTTTCAGCAGCGGGAGTCTATTCGACCCCTTATGGAAATGCACTGCGCCGCGTCGCTCGGCGGCGGGAGTGTAAGCGACCCCTAACGCTTGAGAGGTCGCTTGTCCACACTGCGCAACCACGCAATGAACTCGATTTTTGTCGTTCCCTAGAAAAATAAGAGTCCTTTTTCATTGTAGCTGAGAGACCCGTACTAAAAAGAACTTCTATCACAAGTGGGCAGACTTGAGGCACCTTCAGATGCGGATTTATAACGAAAATCTCGATTTCAAAATCCACTAAATTGATAAGACGTGGAGCTCGCGATCACCTGACAGAGAATGTGTGTTGAGTTTTCCTACTTTCGATACTATTAACTCGTTTGAAATTTTACAGTATTACAAGCGAGACATTCTGGAACTGTTCGCAATATCGTTCCACACCTTGCTGGAAACCTTAGATGTCAATATGTTTTTACGACAATTCATTCCAGCTTCATCTATCTCCCAGACTTGCAGTTAGCAAGGTCATAGGGTTCTTGATAAGCTAAGAGACTTCAGTCATTTCATCCTTCAAAATCGATAATTTTTGACATCTCGTAAATTCCCAGCATAACATAATATCTGCACCGCAGCTATCATCCATCCGCCTCCTCCTCGTCGTCGTCGTGGTTTTTTTCCCACCTGAGACTCCCCGTATTACACTAACTGCTGTCGTTTCGCACGCACTCGCCTCCAGCAATCTGACCTTTTCACGCACTACTCATGGATTTTCGATGAATTAAATTTGGTTTTCTGTTATTTCTATAGCATCTACTGAAAGAATTTTTTCAATAATGCATTCATTTTTCCCTGTATGCTGCTCATTTCTACAAAGTGAAAATGTGGAGGGGCATTTATATAGCTCCGCAGAGACTCCGGTCTGGGTCGAATCGCTATTCGAATATTCATTATCCGAGTATTTATACAATTCTTCGTCAGGTCTGATATGCCTTGATCTATAAAGAAAAGATTTGATGCCGCGATTTCAGAATATTGGGGCCGTTTATAATTCCGTCGCCCAGCAATGCGGCGCAGTGTATTCCTACAATATTGATCGCGTGTCGCCGCACAATCAATATTATGAGATTGCACTGCGTTCAACCGCTTAGCGGCGGAAGAATAAACGACATCTAATATCGATCGTGCCGCCCCTCTTGATCAATTTTATAGAACTGCATTTTGTCGCGCCGCTAGGCGTCGGAAGTATAAACGACCCCTGAGAGGGAATTTCCTACTCAATTTATCATCTTCAAGGTACCGTTCCAGGTTTGAGACCGTTCTCGAATAGACTGCCATCGAAAATTGTTTTAGAATGTTTCTATTCCATGCCGCATAAATTGTTCTCTTGCTTCTTGGAGATGGGCGACAACTCTCGCTTATGCGTTTCCGTGAATTTCTAATTGTCTATCGACTTCAAGCTTTCCCTGACTGTAGCACTGGTCTTAAATCGATTGAGGTTTTCAAGCTATGCTCAATTTTTTTGCTCAAAGGAGGATTTAAGTTCTCCAATACTGTTCCCTCTCCTGTTCTTGAACATACGCTATGCCTGTTTTAGAACTTATTGTGGGAATATCTCTTTCCACCTTGTTTTGATATTTTCAGTCTTCGAATCGTTTCCCGTACAACTTTACTGTCTTTCAAATTTTCGTATTTTCGATGGCCTTGGTTAAAGGCAGTGGCCGAGATAAAATACGTTTGTCTTGTTTTCTGCTCTGAACCATTTGCTGGATTTGGAGTAGTAGGACTCATAAGAAAAATTTACGAAAAAACCCTTGTTTTGGGCCTAATTTAAGGCCTGAACTTTTCTGTCTTTTGATGGTGGACGAGCTCACTCCACATCATTGGCATAGACGACCTCTAATAACAAGAACATCAGCTGGCTTGAAATTTGAAATTAGCTAATAAACAATGGTCTTCGAACTGGCCTGCTCGAATATATCTCTCCTCGTAGAGTTAAGCATTGAACAAAGGGTTTGCTTCTATTTTCAGCTGTTTTTATTAATTAAAATTGCATTTATTTCTGGCTCTTAACGTCAATGGTTTTTGACTGTTCTGCATGGGACTGCTATCTATTTGGGCGGGGCTGTGCACGAACTGGGAACTTAGGATCCTACGAACTCTATTTAAAGCTCGTTTCATGCCTCGTAACATTCGTGGTCTTTTAGCCGTCTGCCACTCAAACTAATTTTCATGGTTTGTTCAGCAACTTTTTTCATCGTGGCCACTGCCTTTAACTTCTATTAATAGTTTTCTCAACAGTCCCTTAAATTATAAACCTTCACCTAAATGGATTTTTGTTTTCTTATTGTTAGTTAGTTCCGCCATCAACTTAGAATACCACAAAGGTTTGGACAGGATATAGGTTAAAGGCAGTGTTCACGATAATCTTCGAATTTGAGATTAATCGTTAAATCGATTGTTTGGGCCCCGGGTAGAACTGAACTGACGGAGAAATCGAGGAAAACGCCCCAGATTGGCACCAAATCCTTCACTCTCACCTCACCTCTTTACTTTCAGTGGAACTGTTTGTTGTGACAATGAAATCTTTTGTGGACCCGTCTTTTGCAATTCGCTACTATCTGTTGCTCTGTTCTTTCCTTCGAACCCTAACAAATACCGTTTTGCCTAAAATATTCTTCCATTTTTGATTAACCCCATTTTTCAAAATGTTCATGCAACCGGACAACTAGTCCAGGCCAGAGATTAATGTCACTGAAATAAAACGGTTTAGTGCGTTTCAAGCCATTTCTTCATAATTTCGATAACATTTGTTGGCTAACATCTCAGGCGATTATCGGCCCCGAACCGCCTGACAGTTCGGCTCGTTTTTTTCCAATCTGCGAGTCGGCTCCTGTTGCTGTCCGGGCCACCGCTGTTGCTTTCCGGGCCAATGCTGTTGCTGTCCGGGCTATTCCGGTTGGCCCGAACAGCAACAGCAGTAGCCCGGAGATTGGGAGAGCGAGCCGAACTGTCAGGCGGCTCCTATCCCTATTCGGTGCGGCTCGGGGCCAAGAATCGCCTGAGATATAGTTTTGTGATAATTCTCGGGAGCGAAACTAATCGTGAACACTGCCTCTAACTTGAAGGATTTTGTCTAAAGTTAAATGAGTTGGTAACTATACGAGTACACGAGATCCTTGACTCGCTGTTGCAAAACCGGCTCAACCTTGAGAGAGCAGCAGATCAAAAAAATTCCACAACACTCGGAGATAATTTTGCGCTGATAACAGTGATGACTGTTAAATCTCTAGAAACCTCTTCTGTGCGGAATTATGAGCCGTGGAAATAGTGAAAATCCGAAAGCCGGCTGTTTGGTGGCCAGTTGTCTGATAGGGAAGGATGATTGAGGAACGAACCTGACTAGAGGAAAAAAAAAGAACACTTTGATTGCAATTCAACGCGAATATAGTCTGTATTGAGCTTTAAAGCTCTTTGGAGGGGCGTGGCCATTATTTTCTTCGTGAAAGCATTGCCCATGGTTTCTTCGAACACCGCCTGTTTGTAGGAATCGGAATCACGCACTTGACTTGACGGGGTATCATGCAGGAGGGATCCACCTTGCAATTGATGAAAATTACAAAATTTATGTCTCAGGGTGCAACTGTGCCTCTAAAAGCCCATAGTAGGAACCAGGGATGAGCAGAACGAAATTTTGAAAATCGGGTTTCGACACAGAATTTGTTCTCATTTCTGGAAATTGAGTGCGAAACGCCCAAAAATGCGCGGGATTGCGATTTTCGGAACGCTAGGCGCGCACATTTTTGGAAGTTATTGAATTGCTGCCTCTGTCTCAATAGAACTAGCAGTTCCGTGTTCCGCAGCACCCTGTGCGGTTTCTCGAATGCGGAAAGCCAAAAACGCGCGAAACCGTAGGTTTCGGAACGCAATACGCGGAATTCCGCTCATCCCTGGTAGGGACCCATTCTTATTGATCCCGAAAAACTGAAGTAGAATTGACCGGTTCATCAAAGTGATCCCGGTATTGTTGCGGAAATCATCGTGGATGCCGTGTCCTTGTACCCGGCTAATTGTCGATTCCAATTATGCACTTCATTACTGTCTGTACCCTCCCCAATCCACCGAATCATCGCGTTTCTTCACGCTTTTGTTTGATTATGTTGTTGTCGAGTGGGCTCTTCTTGTCGCAGAGCACCGCCGTTTTTCGACAACCCTCTTCTTTTCCTCCCCCATGTTCATCCGACCATCAATCGGTATCGATCTTTGACTGAATTTTGAAATCGATTATTGTGAAATCCCTCGTATCTCCTTCATTCTGTTTACGATACCCCTACCTCAACAGCTGATTCATCCATCTGCGCTGAATAAGGCATCTTGTTTGATTTTCTTTGTATTCCTTGGGCCTTATTCGTCACTGGGTTTACCCTTGGTGATGGTATCTTGCAGAAAGTTGCAACATTTCTTCAATTTGTTATCTATATGCATATAACCTATCTGCCTCATTTTGAGCCGGTCGAAGTAGGGCTTTTCGAGCTTATTATGTTAAAATCTCCTTATTGTTGTTGTAGTTTGTCATGACCGACCGCTTCACTGCTTGCTCCGCCCGGACTCATCTCAGCAAGCTAGGCTTTATCTCATTAGATCCGGATAGGCATCTTCGGATACTCAGCCGGTTAATGCGAAATTATGGCCATTTAGTTCCCGATTGTTTGAAAAAAACGCCATTTTTGTGTCCATCCGAGATCTGACTCCACAGAAAACTTTCGAACGGAATTCTTTCCGAAATCTGATTATCTGAAAATTTTTGACTTAGATCTGATGAGTCTTTCTTTTACCCATTCTGATGGCTGAATGGAAGCCTTGCCGCCTAACAATGGGACCACGTGGTCCCTAGACGATGACAGAGATGTAAATCATGGCTAAGCCTTATCCATGCATCTGACCAAATGGCGCGAATATGTGTGCGATAAATGTACTTTGTGTGGAGGTTCATGTGGATTCTGGCTCTTTGTCCTCGTTGGACTTCTTTCTAACTGAATTTGTCTTTCTGCATGAGTGCTTTCTGAAGGTATCGAGAGAAATCAGTTGAGTTCCTTCTTGAGGAAAGATCCTTTTTCAATTTCGCTGGGTTCTTATCCAATTTTCCATCGAAGAAATCGTACAACTGGAGTCTGTGGTGGGCCAGAGAAGGCAGGATGCGTTGAGATTCTTGAACTTTGTTTCACCAAATGTTTTTTTACATTTTTTTTTGGGCTACGATATCCGTACTTCTCGCTTTAATTTACCAGTTTACCAATGCCTGCTTAGCACTTTCTTGTAACTTAGTCGTTACGGTCGGATTTTGTTTTCAGCCACATTTTTGAATTCTCCGGGAGCGTATTCAGAATTAGACGTTGAACCGAATCGAACAATCATCTGAAAATGTTTGAATATTGAAATAATTAGGTGTTCTCATTCCTACGTCTTCTAGGAATTTGAATTTTTACTTTGTACAAATATTGGGTTTATTGTAGTTTAAAATCGTTATCTTCTACAAGTATTTAACTCATTTGGGATGACGCTTGATTCCTTGGGATAACTGACGTGTTTGGGTCTTCGATTGTTTGGAACAAACGAGAAATAGATATTTCGGATATTCAGTCGATATCCCAAGACGATATCAGTTTGTAACAAAAAAATTCTGGAGCGTTTTCGCGCATCATTTGATAACGATTAGAAAATAAGAAGATTTTCTATGTCGATTCTGTGTTCGTACGATGACGTTCGAATCGAATGGAGAACATTGTTTCGAGTAATCCGAAAAAAAAACTTTTACATTTACAAAAAGGCAACATACTAAGAAATCATTTATCCAGGATTTTTGAATAGGGATTTGTCATAACCCTTCATGTGAATAATTAAGTCGTTCGGTATGTTTTAAGAATGGAGAATCGTTGTAAATGATTCAAAGAAAAATTTCTAAAACCTTGTATTGCGCCATAGTGGGCATTCCATTTTTGGTAACGCCCTTTGCCTAAAAATAGTGTTTTCTGTTGCCAAATACATGTGAACCGTTTTAAACGTATTCAGCAGCACGAATGTGATCGATTCTTTAGTTACCAACAAGTAGCGTTGAAATTCGAATTCCATGCAACTTATTACTGCTCTCGTTGATTTTACGTGCATGATTTGCGTTGACCTGTTCTCTTTCCTAAGAAACTCGTATTTTTATCAACTCGTATTTTACCGGAACCTCACTGTCCATTTTTTGTTCTCTGTTTTTCCGACTTTTTAATAAATTTTTGGGCTGATATGAAATTCATCACACACGTCTGGCTAATTTTTTCAGTTCTTTTCTTTGTTATGCATATCCTCTGTAAAAATCCAAGTTCTCATCACTCATCGCGCTGTGCGTGCTTGCGATGCTGCTCCATCTGTCTGCCGTACGCTCTCTCGCTGTCTGCAACCTCCGCTCCGCACCCGCACGCGAAAGAACTATGGGAATTCCTATTTTCACGGCCTGTACTCATTCACAGCACCCCCGTGTGTTTTGATCAGAATGCAGCGTTTCCTCGCGTTTGCTAGGGTCAGAGTTGAGCAGGGTTGAGGCTCGGCTCAGCGGGGGGTTGTAGGAATTCTTGGAAAATTTCAGATGAAAAATTCAAAAATTTGGCAGGGTCGTAAAATTTTTGGAGAAAAAAGAGTGTGCTGAATACAAATTTGATGGCTATTTATCAAGGGGGGATCGTAAACATTTTTCGAAATTTTTTCAGCAGGGGAGGGGTCGTAGCTCCGCCAAAAATTGACGCAATGGCCTGCTCAACCCTGGCTAGGGTTTAGGCTTGAACTAAACAGTTTCAGTTTGTTTCCTGATCGGACTGCAATACACAAAGCGCTGTGCAGCTGCATACTGTAATTGTATACTGTATGACACACTGAAAATTTCCTAGCAAACTTTCTCGTTAGCCACTCTCATTAGAATCCTAAATTATTTTTTTCCGATCTGGAAAACATTCAATTCGAAGGGTGTTATCAAAAGAACGCTAAAAGCGCGATGGTGCATCCTGACCAGAACCTACAAGCGATATTCCATACTCCTCGTTAACACCTTTTTGCTCTCAATTTCACCACTTGTTGTTCTCCAGGCACACAAAAAGTGCAATGTAACAATATTTTTATCTGTCGGTGATTTCCTCGCTGCTGCTCGATTTCCGTATAAAGGTCCTGTTTTGTGAGGCCCTGAATTCTAGGTGAAAGTGAGATGGTGGACTACTACGCTGCTCCACCAGCGTTCCACCAACATCCTGGGTCCGGAGGCTACGACTACACACAGCAGGAGGAGGAATGGGATCGTGAAGGTCTGCTTGACCCGGCGTGGGAGAAGCAGCAGAAAAAGGTAACAGTTGCCGCGTTTGCAGTAGGGCTAAGCATTTGTTGTGTGTTTCTGCACGGATTTCATTACAGTGTAGGGCATGTGTAAGGTAGAATGTGTGGGTGACGATTCCGGTCATACACATTCGAAAAATATGGAGCGCGGGTTCATTGGCAGGTATTATTAGAGTAAGCTAACAAGTGCATGCTATACTTGTTTCAAATTGTTTTTTTTCGAATATCTGACTTTTCTACTGTAGTCGGATATTGCTTTTTCCGAATATCCGGCTATGGTTGGGCGTCCATGTTTTTCGTATGTTCGACTTCTTGAATAAAATGTTGACCCTTTCATCCGTCTTTAGAGAAGCTTCAGAATTTTTTTTCACTGAGAAAACCGATTTTTCACCTCTCCATTCAATATATGATGTATGGCATGGTAACATACGAAATAGGACCAAGATATTATATTCTAATTTTTTACTGAAAAACAATCGGAAGCAGTATTATTTAGCGAGCTTCATAAAAATATGTTGCTTCGTAGTCGGAGTCGTTGGTTTCAAACTCGTCCCCGGATGACGTGTCGTCATCAAATTCGGCGACCCTTCCATTGCTTCTGATTTCGTTCGCCGTCCAGAATACTGAAATTTTTCTTCAACATACGACTTACCGATTAAAGGCAGGGTTCGCGATAAAAACGACCTTTGAGCTCTCTTCTGAAGAATGTAGATTGGTCATCACAAAAGGTAAAATGAATGAAAAAACCCTGAAATTTACGGGAAAACGCTCAAAAATAAGGTACAATACCCGCGCTAAGTTTTGTAAAACGGGAGTTATCTGCAAACTTGGCAAAAGCGTCCGATGCATCTCTTTGAATGAAGACTTTTTGAATTCTGAAAACGCTATCATATTCACAGAATAAATTGCTACCTATTCATGTCGCTTGAAGCCCTAAGAGCACTTGTTTCTTGAAGAAAATTGCTTGTGCGGATCGTTTTTCAGGGTCGTCGCGCGTAGAAGTGCGGCGAAACTTTGAGCATTATTTGTACAAGTAATGGAAGAGCAATCGGTATGCTTCTTTCAAAAATTAGGTGCAGGCGAGAGAATATCAAGGTTTGTTCAGGTTGAATTTTTGAAATCCCAATTAAACACGTTTGAGAACTACCTGAAAAGTCGGAGTTTTGCTGCGAAATCCTGACTCATAAAATGAAGGATTTCAAAAATCTCAACCTCAGACAAACCTTGGAGATTCTCCCACCTGCACCTAATTTATGAAGAAAGCATACAGATTGCTCTCTTCCATTACTTGTACAAATACTGCTCAAAGTTTCGCCGCATTCGCCGCGCGCGATGTTTTTTGAAAAACGATTGCAAAAACTATTTCCTCCAAAAACGAAGTGCTCTCAGGGAACTTCGGCACACAAGTGGCATTACTAGGTAGCAATTTATTCTGTGAGTATGATAGCGTTTTCAGAATTCAAAAAAGTCTTCATTCAAAGAAGTTGCATGCGCTTTTTTGCCAAGTTTTTTCATCGGACGCTTTTTTGCCAAGTTTGCCAGATGCTCCCCGTTTTTACAAAACTCAGCGCGGGTATTGTGTAATGGCTATTTACCGGTGTCGGCCTGCCCCCAAATTAACGAGATTTTCATTAATGCTAGCTTATCCGCCTTTTATTTTGCTGTTAAAGTAGTCAGTAGTCTCCAGAAATGCTTAGAAATTACTTCAGAGGCAGAACGAAATATGGCAAAACAGGCATTTATAGAAATTTCGATAATTGGGGGTGGACGAACACCAAGCAGTAACTTATTCCTGAGCGTTTTTTCTACAACTTTTCATTTATTTTCACACTTGTGATGGCCAGATCTGCCTTCTCATTAGGATATCACAACATCTGCTTTTAAAGCGAACCCTGCCTTTAAAAAGCCAACTTTTTCATCCGGCTGAAACAGTCCGATTCGCATCCGATTATTCGTTTCGGAGCAAGCATAGTGCATACCCTAATCCTTAGTTGCGTTCACACCGTGAACCTTGCAGCGAAGTGAAAAACTCACAATGGAGCGTATTGGATATTACAAATGAGATACGTTCAGTCTTCCACAAGCGTCCTAGATTCATCAACAAAGTAATGCTGATTATGCTACCTATTGGTAGCACTACCTAAGGTAAAACGCCACTCCAACCATGGAGTCCGGAGGACCAAAACCTGCAGAATCTTGAACTCGGATTTTGCTGATCCGTGACTGGCATCTGGTGCTGATCAGGGATGAGCGGAATAAGAATATGAAATCTCGGAAATCGGTTTTCGGGTTTCGGAACAAAAATTTTTTCTCGGGTTTCGGAAATCGGGCGCGAAACGCCTCAAAATGCGCGGAAATGCGGTTTTCGGAACGCGAAACGCGGAAAAATTCAGAAATCATCTAATGTTTTCTTACGTCTCAGATGACCCGATATTTTCGCGTTCCGCCGCGTTTTCTGCGGTTTTTGGGGAACACGAAATGCCAAAAATGCGCGAAACTGCGGGTTTCGAAACGCGGAACTCCGCTCATCCCTGGTGCAGATGCAGGAGTGAGTAAAGAATCGAGTGTCGCTAAAGCACCGGTTAATGCTTACTCAATCGTGCATCAGTACCTCGACACCATTAGGGATTTAGTTGATGGCAAGGAAAATCTGTCAAAATTAAACAATGTAGAAAAAAGCAAACTGCTCATTCTTCATAAGATCTTTTCTTTCTGCGTTGAAAATTGTGATGGACAAATATTTGCAGACGTTCACTGCATGGTGCAATTCACATTTGAGGAAGGCTGGCACAAGTATCGACTTGATCGAAGAGGACTTCCGGAATGGTGGGTTATCGCTCTGTACAGATACCTAACAGGAAATTAGGACTCAGCGCGCCTTCTCGGACAACTAGCGTTCACCTTGAAATTTCTAGCACGAAAAAAACCTTGGTGATTTATAGCAGGTCGCTTAAGAGAAAGGTGACGATAACTCGCCTAACAATAAGGTTCTATAGTCTTCTTTACTCTCGATAGTGTGAACGCATAAGTGACAAAGTGCCAATAAAGTACAATATTCGGATTAGATTTGCTGCTTAGGTAGGGTAAGCATGGGCCGAATATCTAGATGTGTACAGGAGAAAAGGTTGACTGAAACTGTCAATAGCTTCCTTTCTTATTTTTTCCTACATACCTTAGTGGCAGCGTTCACGATGATCATCCTCGTTTACTTTCCACAGTGAAATGATAGGCGAGAAGGATCCTAGACTCCCAATGTCGAAAAAACGGTAAAAAACGAGCCAGGAGCTGCAAAATGACGGCTGCAAACAAGCGTTTTGGTGCCCCAGACACGCCCCCTCGGAATGAGCGAAAAAAGACAGATCACAGGAGTGATCAAGCGAAGGAAGTGCTGATAAGTGAGCTGTTTGCTTCATTGCACTGATAGGTATCATCCTTGTAGGGGTCAAATCCTCCACGCTCAAAAATCAACTTAAACAAGAAAGGGCCTATTTTTGCTTAAAAACGCGTCTCTCGTGTCCTTTTAAAGCATCCCTTGCTATATAGGGCACCAGACCTTTCGTAAACCGTGGAGATATCGGAAGTGAAATTTATCGTGAACACTGCCTTTAAAGGCAGCTTACGCGCTCAAAAATGATATCAATTTAATGGGATGAATCGAAGGTCTGAAGCTGTTAATATTCAGAGATAACGAAAAAACAGAAAAAATTGACTGAAATGAAGGTATAACGGTTCGTTCTATATCGGCCCAGATGTGGACGAGTTGTACCGCATTGGCTGAAATAGCGGAGCTAGCGGCAACTTTGTTGGGATGACGACGCTAATGTACTCGTAAGGCCCTTTCTGGAACGCCTACGACGTTAGAAGCGTAAAAAATGAGCCAAAAATGACCATAATCGAGTATTGAACATTTGTATTGAGGGGCGGAGAAAGGATGATTTTGTGACCCAATATGGCTCAAATACGATCATTTTAACTCGTTTTCAACTCTTCCAACTTCGTGAGCGCTCTTCTAGGGCCTCTAAGACTCCGCTAGTGTAGTTATCTCAACAACTTTTGCGAGCGTGTATGCTGCCTTCAGAGGCAGTGTTTACGATAATCTTCAATTTAAGATTATTCGCTATATTGATTAAGTGGCCCCCGGGTAGAACTAAATATTTACATAGAAATTGAGAAAAACGCACCAGAAGTACCCGAAATCACAGGAACTGTTTGTAGTGACAATGAAATTCTTCGTGGACCCGTCCTTTGCAATTCTCTACTCCTTATTGCACCGTTCTTTCCCTAAGGTCCTAACTAATCCTGCTTTGTATAAAATATTCTTCTATTTTCGATTGACTCAATTTTTCACCGGTGACAACCACCACGAACATGTTCATCCAACCGGACAACTAGTCCATGTTGTAGAATAATGTCATTTTTTACGAGGTTTGAATGCGTTTCTCGGCGTTTCTTCGTAATTTTGGTAACACTTGAAGGCCAAAGCATTGTTTTATGTGAAGAACTCTGGTAAAAAATCATCGTGAACACTGTCTTTGATTCGGGGCTCTATCAGCTTCATGTGACTGCCACGGGCTCTTCTCTTACCAGGAAAAACATTTGATACCTTTGATGAGTTTGGAACGTTGGTGGTCGAATTTTGTGAGACCAAGCTGACGGACTTTTGATGGAAGGATACCGAGAGGCAATACGAGAAATTCGTTAGCTCTAATGGTGATCACCACCTCCACTTGGATTCCTCCAGTGTCGACAGACCACATACGGCTGCCCTCCAGCGCTAGTGAGACAAGAAGGATCAGCAGATCTACACAGCTGAAATGCCCGGCGATGCCACGGCGTCAAAATATTGAATCTCTTTTGTGGGCCGATTAAGGGCAGCATACACGCTCGTAAACTTGATTGAGATAACTAAGGAAATAGAATGGTATGGCTGGGATAGCAACGCCTACGCATTTTGAAGCATCAAAAACTACCCACATTGCCGTTGCAAGAGTAGCAAGTTTGGCCCTCCCATATTTTCACGCCCCCTGTATTTGCCCTTCTCCTGCAACGCAAGGTTGCTGTGTTATCTTTACTATCGGTACTGTTGGTAGATTGCCTAACAAGCGAACCACACACATCACTGACGGCGAAGATGACTCAGCGCTCTTATGGAGGATCGCCTACTCGTTGGCAAGAGCGTACGCGGAAGAAGAAGTCGTCTACAATGCCGTCATCCTTCCGAAGTCAAAGATCCTCGACCATACCTCCCAGATTTCACTCTTTCACGAGTCCTGGAGCCAATTTTTTCGGTCGTGGATCAGCATAAACCGGCGCTGCTGATCCGTTGTCTTCTCATACGTGCCGGAATCGAAGCAAACCCTGGACCCCCTCGCCGTATTCGAGGGTCCTGCACCCAGTGTGGTACCTCAGCCGCAGCAGGGAGCGTCCAATGTATCAAGTGCAGGAAATGGACTCACGTGAAGAAATGTTCCGGTCTCAAGTCTTTCAAGGATGCGGCCAGCTCATACGTGTGCCCAAACTGCGTCATTGTGCCAACATCTCAACCGCAACAATCGAAACCCGACTTTTTGAAGGTGATTCAATGGAATATTAATGGTTTACGCAACAAATCGGCGGAACTAGAGGCTCTTGCACACCTATAGGGGCCGAAATAGTGGGACTTCAAGAAACCAAATTGGATCCGAGTCAAGGAGCACCCACTGTTCGAGGCTACACATGCCTGAGAAAGGACAGAACGAGTTCCGGAGGAGGAGTAGCTTTTCTGGTCCGAAACGACTTACAGTGCAGTGTGATCACTCCAGGTACCAGCGATGGCACGACGGAGTGCATCTCCATAGCTGTGGAAACTAGGGCTGGATCACTTCAAATTGACAACATCTACTCTCCACCACGATCCTCATGCCCACCCTCATACGAGCTGTCGATCGCCCAATTCTTGACATGTTAGAAACCCACGATCGTTATGGGAGATGTCAATGCGCACAGTCCTCTATGGTCGGAGGGTGAGGAAGACCAACGCGGACAGGACTTGGAGGAAGAGATAGCGCAATCCGATTTTGTGATTCTGAACGAAGCCGCACACCCAACAAGGAAACCGACATATGGGAGACCCTCGTCACCGGACCTTTCGCTGTGCTCGCAGGATTTAGCATCGTCAGCACTGTGGGACACCATTAGCACAGGCGCAAGTGACCACCTCCCTATCTTGATGGAGTTCAGAAACGAGGCCCTGATATCTTCCTCGCCGAGGAGCACTTTCGTGAACTTCAAGAAGGCGAATTGGCCTAAATTTCGGTTGGTGCTGGAACAACAGTCGGGGGATTTCGATTTTCGGACTAACCCACTGGAAATGGATAGATTCCTTACAGCCGCTATAAGAACAGCGACTTTACAATCCATCCCTAGTGGTAGGCGTAAAGCGTTCATGCCGGGCCTGTCGGACACCGCTAAGGACCTCATTTCTGAAAGAGACGCTATTCGAAGAACGGATCCCACCAACACCCGGGTTTCCGAGCTGAACAAGGAAATCACAGATGAAGTGAGGAAGGACCGGCAGCAGACGTGGATAGCATTCGTGGAAGGCATTGATCATCGTACGAACTCCTCCAAGCTATGGACAACCATGAAAGCTTTGGATGCCCGTTCAGCCAAACCGGATCCCCTCCAGCTTCTTCATAAAGGCGAGCCGGTTAACAACAAGAAGGCAGCCAACCTTCTATGCAAACAATTCAGTTCGTCATGCCCTCATAGAAGCCTGAAGTCGTCAAGAAGGACTTTCAGATGGATCAAGAACTTTTCGAGAGACGACATTCCCGTTATCACGACTACCCTCATTGACGCCGCCTTGAAGAGATGCAAGCCGTCTAGAGCGCTAGATTCAAGTGGAGTGGCCCCTATCATGCTCAAACATTCAGGATCAGTTTTTCGTGAGTGCCTGAGAGCGCTCTTCAACAGAACTCTATCAACTGGACTGATTCCGGCGTCGTGGAAGGAAGCAAGGATCTTCCCACTTCTGAAGCCCGGAAAACCTGCAGTGGATTTGAACAGCTACAGGCCCATTTCGATCATCTCATCTATGGCACGCACCTTTGAAAGAACTATTCTTCCTACACTGGAGACGCACCTGCAAATCCCTGGATGGCAGAATGGTTTTCGAAAGGCTTCTCCACCACCACAGCTTTGGTCGAACTTACGGGATTCATTACGGATGGACTTAATGAGAAGAGACCGCCGTTGTTCAATTATGGTCGCACTCGACCCAAAGAAGGCCTATACGACACTGTCGTCATCTCCATTCTTTGTCAGAAGCTTGCAGAGTCATCCCTACCGAGAGGACTTGCGCGCTGGATCTCCAGCTACCTGAAAGGGAGAACGATACGGACAGAGTTCAGAGGCCGAATGTCAAGCGTAAGATTGGTGCGCTTCGGGGTACCACAAGGCGCAGTGCTCTCTCCGCTTCTTTTTTCTTACTACATCGCCGATCTTCCAGCACCCCCACCACAAACACGCCTTATCGGATATGCGGATGATTTAACACTGGTTACATCAAATCCCGATGTGGAAACCTGCGAAAAACGTCTGAACGACTATCTCCGAAAACTGACAAAGGCTCTAGAAGATCTCCAACTGCAACTTTCGATTCAAAAGACTACTGTCTCTCTTCTCACAACACATTCTGCTCAAGCGAGATACGTGCCGAAAGTCTTCATAAATGGAACGCAAATCACGCACGAAAGAAATCCGACGATCCTCGGCTATCACTTTGATACCATGATGACGGGACGACTTCATGCGGAAGCTGTTCGCAAGAACACGGCTAAAAGAACGAACCTCCTGAAAGCGTTGGCGGGAAGGAATTGGGGACAAAGCAAAGAGCTGCTCACACTGAACTACCGTGCCATTGGACAATCTGTGATGTCCTACGCGGCTCCAGCCTGGAGCCCGCTCATTGCATCTTCTCACTGGGATCGGCTTGCAAGCTTGTCAAAACACAGCTTTGAGGACCGCGACGGGAAGCCTGGCAATGGCAAGCACAACTCATCTGAGTAGCGAGACAGGAATCATGCCAGTTCGAGCTCATAATGAGATGCTGACACTCCAATATCGAACTGTTGCGACACTCGACCCTGAACACCCGTCGCACGACATGTTTAAGGAGCCAGAACCGCCTAGACAGATAAGGAAACACATCAGAACTGTCAAACCAATGTTGGTGAAACCTGAACTGCAGAGAGCATTCGCAAAGAAGTTCACATAAGGAGTTTGTGAAAGAGTTCTTGGGTAATCTGAACTCTCCCTTGCTGAGTGGACCGCCGCCGAAGATATCCAAGGAGGAGGAGACGTTGTCAAGACCTAGCCGAGTAGCGCTGTCTCAGCTCCGAAGTGGTTTCTACCAAAATCGCAATGGTATTCCATAAGATAGGAGCAGCTGATAATCCACTTTGTCCGGAACGCAGACTGGAGGAACATACCGTACCCCACATGTTCTCATGCTCTGGAAAGCCAACGCACCTTACAATAGAAGATCTCTGGCTCAACCCAGTGGAAGTCGCCAATTTCCTGTCACTTTGATCATGCAATGATGATTTTAAATGTAAAAAAATAAAAAAAAAAAAAACACCAAAAAAAAAAAAAAAAGAACAAAAAAATCAAAAAAAGAGGGTTGAAAAAGCCCCACTCATGGATCCTCCAAAGAAGAGGACCCTAGAAAACTTGCTTCGATTATGCCGTCTACGTACCGGAAGTTTGGATCCAGGATCAATGGTTATAGTGGAAGATGGGCAACAACAACAACAAGATGACTCAGCAACCCTGCGTCGGAGGAAAAGGTCAAATACATGGGGCGTGAAAATACGGGCGGGGCCAGACCTGCTACTCCTGTAACGGCATTGTGGGTCGTTTTTGATGCTTCAAAATGCGGAGACATTATTTTGTAAGCCGTACTGTTCTATTCACGTTGTCATCCCAACCACGTTTACGAGCGTGTATGCTGCCTTTAAGCCATGTTGATCGCTTCGACGCAATTGTTATTACATCCCTAATCACTAGTGCTGCAAGGGACGATGCGGCTGATAAAATTCGAAATCCTTTCCGAGGTGAAAACGCTTCGGCAACAAGAAAAAAGTCTGATTATAGTTGAGGACACCGAAAATTGAGGAGTACTATTGTATCCGCTTCGTTGGGGTCGTCAATTAGTTTTGATATTCAGGCCTGAAGCTGATGCTTCTACTGGAAGTGATCTCTGGTGAGCCACTACCTCGTCCTGATCGAGGAAAAATGCGCTTCCACAAGATCGCCAATGTCAATAAAGCTCTAGAGTATATCGAAAGCAAAGGCGTCAAGTTGGTCTCAATTGGAGCTGAGGGTTAGTCTCGTTACAAAATTTGTACATCTTGGCCTTGCTGTCGAACGCAGCCTGTGCTAAATTTGTGCTGACGTCTTTGCTTTCAGAGATCGTGGATGGCAACGTCAAGATGACGCTGGGTCTAATCTGGACGATCATTCTCCGCTTCGCTATTCAGGATATCAACGTAGAAGGTTAGGTGAAATCATTCTCAATCAGAAGGGTCTTTCATGACATATAAAGTGTTTCAGAACTTTCTGCTCGCGATGGTCTTCTCCTGTGGTGTCAACGAAAGACAGCACCATACAACAATGTGAACGTGCAGAACTTCCACACCTCGTGGAAGGATGGCCTAGCATTCTGCGCTTTGATACACAGGCATAGGTAAGGAATATAATTTGTTATAGTTCGAGGTGTTGTTAACGCCCTGTGTTACCATAATGTTGCCCTATTCGTGCTCTTAGCAGGCTTCATTTAGCCTTCAGATTATACGTACACGAATTGAAAGACATTGTCAGAGAAGTAGGTGATACGCTCTGATACGTGAAAGCCTAGAACAACTTTAGTACAATGGAGCAATGACTTTGCTGCACTCTCCTCTTCTCCTCAGTCGTTCCCTGCAATTTTTTGAAGAATCTCGATGTTTTCAGGCCGGAATTGATCGACTATGCTTCACTACACAAGGGCGATCCACTACACAACCTCAACCTGGCCTTCGACGTAGCTGAGAAGCATCTCGACATTCCTCGAATGTTGGACGCGGAAGGTGAGATTCTTTTCTTGGAAAGGAAGTGCCATAGAACCGTGAAGCTTCTGTGCTGCACAGCCGTCAACTTGTTAGGGAGCCAGGTGTAGGAAGCTTCGGAATTTTTTCGCTGTCTCCGCCTTTTATGGAGACAGTGCATCATTTTGAATTATACATACTTTAGTACTATTACGTTGATTAGTACGTCCTTGCCATTTTCTGTGCCACCATTCAATTCAAACGACCTGTACTAATTGATCTGGTGAACCCGGAAACAGTTATATAAACCGCAATAATCACGAACCCTTATAGGCAGCATACACGCTCACAAACGTGGTCGAGATAACAGCGGAAATAGGCCCGCACGGTCCCTACCATGTCGTCAACGATGTTTGAAGCGCCAAAAACCATCTACGATGACAGTATTTGACAATGCTTGAGCAATCTTGCCTTCCACGCCTGTATTTTCCCCCCATTTGAGTAAGAGAATGAGAAATGAAGCTTGAGAGAATGAGAACTTGAGAAAGAGAACTCGGCATACCGATTAACTCTCGTTCTCTTTCGAGAATGCCGCTTTACTTCGGCTGACTTTTTGAAATGGAGGATTTCATTGATGAACAAACATGTTATTTTCAGGTAAATCGAGCTTTCTCTCTCGTGCACTCCCATGTGATAGTGCTATCACTTTAACTTATCACATGTTTTCTTGTTTTCTCAAGTTTCATTTCTCATTCTCGTATTCGAATGGGTGGGAAGATACAGGCGTGGAAGGCAAGATTGCTCAAACATTTTCATCCTGGATGGTTTTTGGTACTCCAAACGTCGTTGACGACATGGTAGGAGCCGTGCGGTCCTGTTTATACTGTTATTTCCACCGTGTTTGTGAGCGTGTATGCTGTCTTCAAGGCCTAATGTATACTTACCGCGAAGAGCGATGCGACATAATGTTTGTCATCCATATCAACCGCAAATTGATTGGGGATATGCACTGTCACGGTCACGCGTCTAGGGAAGTACTGCCTAAGCCTTAGACAGCGTCCATACGTCACGAGAACTCGCGCTTCCGCTGTCGTGCACTCCTCAGCGCTCCGACGCTGATGGGTTCACGTACCGGCCGAAAGAGACCCGCAAAGGCATTCTACTCAGATAAAAACAGCTCACTTCCCGCCGGCCAAGTCAGGCTAGTCGACTTCGCGCGGCCCCAATTTTGTGGGCGTGGCACAGCGCCCCACTTCCCGCTGACAGAGAGGCTTTACCGTCTTTCCGCGGAGTGTAGGCGGGCAGTCGGCTATTGCTGGGGGTCATCGAACACTCACTCATCGATTCCCACTCTGATATCATCATTGCACCACCCACTAGAGTGGAGCCAATGAACAATTGACGAGCAGAGAACGCTGTGTTGAGACTCTTTCCAAAACCCGCGCTGTGTGCGACGTTGGCTTTGGGCAGGTGAACCACTGTTCGTTAATGGCATCTGCGAATGGGAAGGCTGTAAGAAGCAGTGGGTGTAGGAAGCTTCCCCGTAGAAGCTCACCCCTTACTTGTCAAATGCAGTTCAAGATGAAATTCCCAGGAGCGGATTTTTCGAATTTTGTTAGAGAGACCTCTACTTAAAGGGTGATTTTTAAATGTGCCGCAAAATGTTTTAGGATTGTCTTCTGTCCGTCAGCAGATTAGCCGTAAGGCGGTGGCAGAAGGGCCGCAAAGTGCGTGTTCACCGTATACGGGCAGTCAACGAAGCAGCGCTGCCGACTGCCCGCGACCGATCTATTGGCCTTCTGCGGGAGGGGTTACGGGACGTCGGCTAGTGGTACCGCGGGAAGTGTGATGTCTCTATCTGAGTACCTCGTGTTGATTCGATTAAAAACGTTTGTGATGGTGATCAATCATTGAAATCGACTCTTTTGTTGCTCATTTACCACGATTTGTGTTGGCCTTGGTAGGCCTGTTAGGCACGTGGACATTGGTTTTCAAGTAGGTTTGACTTTTAGTAGGGATAAAGCAGACGACTTGAAAGTGGCCGATTCTCTCTCGATTTGAGCGTGAGCGCGCTAAAGCGGGCGTGAGCGCGCGTAAGCGGCTGGCAAATCGTGTGCGCTCGATGAGCATACTGTGCTTCTCTGGGCCAAATTTCGGCCCGCAATTGCGTCTCGACACGCTTTGCGGCCGCGCGCATTCGAGTCGGAAGAGTTTCCAGCGCAGCAGCCGCGGACCTGTTGACTCTAGGTGGGTTCTAGAGACTGAAAAGTGAACAAAATTAGAGAAAACTGTATAAAAAAGCCATATCGAGTCGGCTTCGGCGCTGGAAACTCGACTGACTCGAGCGCGTGGGGCTGCAAAGCGTGTCGAGACGCAATGGCGGACCGGAATTTGGCCCAGATAAGCACAGTATATTTTGCGCAATCGCGCGCTCTTGCAACGTTGAACGCTGCCTTACGAACAGCCCGGTGTCGCGAACAGGGATGTGCGGCAAACGATCTTGGAAAACTATCAAACGGAAATTGACAAAATTCGTCTACAGACATCCGGCGAAATGAACATCTCGTACAGAAAACGATACGAATGTTTGAGAAGTAAATGTTATTTCTTTATTTCTTCATGCTCATCTCGTATTCCAATAACCAGATAAGAAATGGTTTATCAATAACACTACAAAAAGCTGAACTCCTTAGTGCAATACCTGCTATGATAAAACAGCTCCGGATTGAGTATTCTATTGAAAACCGGTGATAAGCACAATGTGGTGTTAGATTAATAAATTTCCGAGGATTCCTGGTGTCAACCTTTTTCGAACATCCTAAGCAATAACTCCATCAATACTGAATAGGCGTTCGCATTCTTACGAGGTAGCAGGAGCAGACAGATATCGAGTAGCGACTTCTTTCAGCAAGGGGTCAAGGGATTTATCTCATGGTTCTATTCAAAGAACTCGGTCTATTGAAAGGACGCGAGAGCTGGGTCATCATTCGTTATTAGAGTGCGGATTGCTCACTATGAACTTTGCGTCTAAATCGAGGCGTTTGTTATCTATCACACACTTTCTGCCGAATTCTGCTGAGAGAGAAAATAACCATACCCGACAAAATTGGTTTAAGCCTCGCAGACACAGCGCACATGGGACATGGCGTCGAATAAATGACCTGATGTGCAACCACGGACGCGACGCACAGAATTTTACGCGCAAATCACAGTAACATCACAGTAACACGTATAACATTATGTTTTCACGGTGTCCAGTGGAACTATCTGAGCTCTTCACTAAATGGCCGAATTCGTTCTCACTATCAGATACACCGGACCCCCTGCAGTTCATAGAAAAGGTGATCCCGCTCACCCATGTTTTTAACCTGAGTTCATGAGGGCTGATGCTCCAAGCCGGTGCCGTACTTCATTTGTAACTCCCATTCTTATGAAGAAACTATCTACTCAACTAACCCTAAAGATTCTCGACCCATTCGTATCACCTCGATTTTCGCTAGGTTGTTTGAAAAGGTGCTGAAGAAAACAATAATGGACCACGTTCTAGTGCTTGCCCTACATTTCTCGAGGGCTCTTATAAAACCATGTTTTGATATTTATAGGTTTGGGACACTGCATTGATAACCTGTTTTCCCAATCCCCTTAACGCCATAGAGGTTTCAAAAAGCTTTGCGAAGAGAAAAAAGATACAAGAATGGAAACTTTTAGGGTGTTCAAAAAATTGTCTCGAGTTGAGCCTAAAACTTTTTGCTTGGGGTTGTTCTGGACGCTGAATACGAATCTGTGGTCCATTTGTCGATATTCGAAGAATTCCGTCTGATTTGCTCTGAAGCTTCAAAATAGGGGAAATTTTTGTGGCAAAACGCGACTTTGGACGATTTCGAGAATGCCACGATGAAATCGTCTTGAAACTTCTACAGGGGGTTATTTGGGCTGTTTCCTAACACAAATCTGTGGTCGGCTTATCGGTTTTCCTTGGATTACGGTTATGTAGCTATGTGGGTAAATGGTAGCTCGGGTATAGGGGTCTCAGATTACACTCAAAATTTATCTGTGGGTGTTGTTTGGGACGCTGAACACGAATTCTGAGGTTCATTTTTCGATTTTCAAAATGGTAAGTTAAGTGACGCCAGTTAAAAGCATTATGCACACACCGTAACCGACAGTAAACCTAAGTCTAGCAAAGAATAGACTTACAGATTTGGGTTCAGCGTCCTAAACAACCCCGGTTGGGAGTTTGGAGCTGAACTCGAAACATTTTCCTGAACACCCCGAAAATTCCCTAGTGGGGTACCCTTACCTTTTTGTGGAGCTATGAAAATGCCGTTTTTTAAATCTCCGCAGCCATTTAGAGAATTTCAAGGACGGGTCTTTATGTACTGTCACAGACCTACAGCGACGACAACATGGTTTTCCAAATCTTCGCAGGGTAGGTAAAGCAGTCTCTAGTTTGAGCGGTACTCTATCATCTCTGAGTGCCAGCATGGTTCCAACGAAATAGATCCACGACAACCGGGCCTGGGGTTTCTCATTCAAGGTGAACACAGTTTCGACTGTCACTGTAATCAGGTGGCTTCGGAAGCCAATAAAATGATGCACAGTATTGTGCTTGTCTGGGCCAAATTCCGGTCCGCAATTGCGTCTCGACACGCTTTGCGGCCGCACGCGCACGAGTCAGAAGAGCTTCCAGCGCCGCAGCCGCCAATCTGCTGAATCTAGGTGGGTTTCGGAGACTGGAAACTAGGAAAAATTGTATAAAAAAGCCACATTGAGTCGGCTTTGGCGCGGGAAACACGACCGACTTGAGCGCGTGCGGCCGCAAAGCGTGTCGAGACGCAATTGCGGACCGGAATTTGGACCATATAAGCACAGTATAGTTGTACAATTTCGAAAAAAATGTAGAACGAACGAAAATCGAAATTTTTTCGTTCGAAATCTTTTCGAACGAACGAAAAATGAAAAAATTTCGTTCGAAAAAATTTCGAACAAACGAAAATCGAAAAATTTCGTTCAACGAAATTTCGAACGAACGAAACTTGAAAAAAAATCGTACGACGAAATTTCGAACGAACGGAAATTTGAAAATTTTCGCTCGAAAAAATTTCGAACGAACGAAAAATGAAAAAATTTCGTTCGAAAAAATTTCGAGCAAAAGAAAATCGAAAATTTTCGTTCAACGAAATTTCGTACTAACGAAGTTTGAAAAGAAAATCGTACGACGAAATTTCGAACGAACGAAAATTTAAAAATTTTCGCTCGAAAAATTTTGGAACGAACGAAGTTTGAAAAAAAAATCGTTCGACGAAATTCCGAACGAACGAAAAAAATTTCGAAAAATCTTTCGAAATTTTTTTGAAAATTTCGTTCGTGTACAACTATAATGCACAGCGTGTCCAGGGCGCTTTAAACCACTAATTCTGGTATTCTTGTTGAGGTTTTCGAGTCATGTAGTGGACCTCTTCTGGGATACGGGTGTTCAACCCGATTAAGTTGAAGTCAATAGAGGTGCTTGAGAGTGTGCAGCGGGATTTCATGCGTAGGGTACTTGTAAGGACCAGTGGCTTCAATTACGCTGGAAGTCTGGCTCATTTAGGCAGAAACGCCGTGCTAGGGCTCATGACATCAGCGGAAGGGAGGATGAAGTTTGATTTGATGATGCAGCATGAGATTTTTCTTTTTGAGACCAAGTTTAAGTAATAGTGGTTGATGTTTCAGATTAGAATTACACCTCAAATTGAAAAAAAAATTGAATCAAGCGCCGCAGACATTGGCGAGACAAGTTGTTCTCTGCAAAACGCGGTAAAATCATAGAAACTTCTTTTGAAATTCGTCAAAACTTCGCGAAATTCCAAGAATCTTCAAACAGCACGGATTTAGAGGTGAATTCTGATTTGCGCGTAAAATTCAGTGTATCACGTCTGTGGGTGCACATAAGGTCATTTATTCGACGCCATGTCCCATATGCGCTGTGTCTGCGAGGCTTAAGCCGACAAAATTCGTCTGGAAACGGCCGGCGAAAGGAAATTGCCGCGCATACATGGTAGTGAATTGATTGACGGAGGCGTGACCGATGGTCTGCTCGTTGAGCACGCTCGTAGCAGGCGAGCTGGATTCTTGCTAATGACGTCGTGTTTCGAAACACCAAGCTTTCCTAACTAGCATTGTGCCACAAAAGGAATTGAGGTCGAAATGCAAATCAACAACAGCCCCACTGGGTGGTGGCAAGAAAGAGGCTGACTCCGTTCATGGTACAGTGCCGAATACGGGCGACTCACAGTAGTTCGTCGCGGGACCAGCCGCACCTCAGACTTGTTTGGCACACTGCAGTGAATCAGTCCTCTACTAAAGTGTAGAGCGAGCTACTACATACCAGTTTAACCCTTCATACCATACATACATACTAGAAGCTATGACGTCTAAGGTCCTGCTGGCTAACTTCCTCCCTCTGTTAGTCGCTGAATGTTTGCTGTTTTATGGGGATAAATTATTGTGAGTTTCTGAAGACAATGTTTGCTTTTCTTGAGGCTAACTCTGGCCGCTGATACCTACCTAATCTGACGCAGACTATAGCGGGCACCTTGTAGGAATAATTTATGGCCGGGCGCAGATGCGGGAAGGCGCCATAAAATGCTCTGCTGCTGAAAGTTAATGCCAGCTCGCGCTGGCACGCTAACGTGGTTGCCGCAGGAAGTGCTGAGCAGCGATTGGGCGAGAAGGCTTGACCTTTCCGAATGGTGAGCGTTAGAAAGCTTGCACCACTGCGGGCCGTGATCACTCCACTGTTTGGCTGAGGCTGCCTCAGATATGGAAGAAGTCGAGTTCCGCTCGAAGGATTCTATTGTTGTTTTCGAAATGGGATTACTGCATTCATGAAGCATTTCATGCTAATTAGCGAATGATGGCCCTTGACAGAATTTCGGGTGACATAAGCGAAAGACGTGAGGCATTGCCTTTTTGCTGCCTTCAGGCTTCGTCGTAGATGGTGCGTCCCATGTGTCCGATTCAGGTGAAGGTTATAGAAGCAGGGTTTATGGAAGCAACACCTACGTCCCAACGACACTGATCCATCAAAGTGTAAGACTTGGAGTTTGTCGTCGAAACCTTATAGGGAAATTACAGTCGGCGCGGATTGCTTTGACACTTTGCGTTCCCCATTGTGCGTTAGTGCACACCAGGTGCGCATATGTCATGACATACCTGCACCAAGTTGGCACCAACGCACAATAAGGAATGCTAAGTATCAGCGTGATCCCGTACCCGCTGTACGCTCATGATCCCTGGCGTTACCGATCATTGCGCGTTGACAGGAGATTATTGACCTTAGACAGTTGTCCCAGAAAAACTTGGACGGACGTACATGGCTTTCCATCCAAAAGGCAATAGTGCCGTGGTCCTGGGGATCCCACCTTAATTATCATCGTGCTGCGTACTGCAACAGCAGTTGCCCGCAACTACGGAGTGGTAGTTCCACGTGGACCACAACATAGAGAAATTTAAGCAGAGTTATGAGACGCTATGGAATCCCGAGATGACGAGCACATAATTATGGCCACTTCTGTAGAAAAGCTCTCGTAACATTTCAAAAAAAAATTGTAGTTGCAGAATACTCAATGAGCGACTTCATAATGTTATTTAACTCTGAAATTGTTTATCAGACACCGCAAGACATCCGGAAGAGAAGTCCATCATGACGTATGTGTCATGCTTCTACCATGCGTTCCGTAACGCACCGGAAGTCCGTTGGGTTCCGCCACCTGTTCGAGTTGCACCGGTTCAGCCGGAACGCGACTGGCGTAAAGAAGTAAGCGGCCCCTTTGGGCATTGCAGTGAGCTGTGAGCTTGCTCTTTTTGTGTTTTGCGAGTGATGTAACTAATCCGATGAGAGTGGCAGGCTAACTTGTTCACAAGAGTGGTCGAACAGTCCGTTGCTAAGCCTGCGTGATGTTTTATTTTGGTTCGCGGATTTTTTTTGTTTGTGTGTCGTTTGAGGTGTTGTTTGCAGACATGGTTAGTTCTCATCCGGACGAGAAGGCCGTCATGACATACGTCTCCTGCTACTATCACTATTTCAGTGGAATGCGTAAGGTCCGTGATGATCTCACGGTTTCCTTGTATTTTCTATTTAGTTTGTTTTATCTAGGCTATGCATTCCGTGAGAACGATCTCAGTCTCCCCTTTATGTATATAGTCCAAAGTGGGGCAAGTATTGGCTTGCGTGTAATGAAAGATACTGCTCCTGCTTGGGTAGCGTAGGTAGGAATGCTACTCCGTCCTTCGAACGGCGGAAGTATACCCTTGTTCGGGGCTCTATGGAGTTCGAAAAAGCGGATACGCCCAAAGTCCGCAGCCGATCATAGGTTCGTGCCCCACGACTAGGAGTCGCAGATGTAGCTTGACCGGTTTTTTTTTGAGTGTTATGATGCTGCAGTTTTGTGTCGTCTGAATGGTGTGAATTTGCTTCACGATTGCTTTTCATCTTTTTACTTGAAGAATTGCTGACCTGAGCACAGAATCCTTATCTTATGGAAGAAGGGTATTGCAGTAGATTGCCTCTAACAGGGAAACTACTATTAGTCAGTCCATATGAAATATATTTTTTACAACCGTTTTGGACTTAGAGTTCGAGTATGCCTTTCTCAGCTGCCTAACCTCACTCAGAAGAAGGTATAGGTGTTTCACCCGTGATTTCTGTACCTATTGTACATTCCACAAGGCGCTGTAGTCTTTTGAAAGTATTGAAATGGACCCCATGATCGCGTTCAGAGCCCCAAAAATGTCTCTGGGCAAAGTTTGGGTGAAAGCACATTTTCCGAGTTTTGATCAGAGTAATAGCGTTTTCCACTCAAACCCATACTGGTTGGTTGACCGTTTACTTCTAGCAATCAGGGGGTTCGGAAAGCTTTCGTGGAAACATTCAAATTTGACTCAATATTCTCCCAGGGGGTTATTTGGCTTGTTGATCACGATTCTGAGATTTATTTGTCGGTTTTCCAAAGTTTTCGACTAAATTCGTTCAAATGTACCTATCGGGAGGAAAATTTGAGGGCAAAACGCTAATTTTGACGGTAACCGAACGCTGATGGGACTCACATGGTTTCTTGGGGGGGGGGGGTTATTTCGAGTGCTTAACCCATTCACGACCACGCCCAATTCTGGGTGGCTGCACGTTCGGACCGCGTGCAATATTGCGTCACCGTATAACGTGTTCCCACGGTGGGACGCGCTGGCTTTAATAGCGTCCCACGGGTAATTGCTTTCGTTTAATTGTGTTCATGTTGTAGCTAGCTGCGATGGTCGGACAGTGTCAGAGTTTGAGCTTCCGAGACGCTTTCGTTATCGAGAAACAATAACTCAAAACCTAAACGGGGTCAACTGAGCAGCAAGGCTTTCAGAAAACTAAACAAGTTTCAAACGATAGGTTTTAACTAAGTAACCTAAAACCTAGCAATAGAAGGAAAAAGAAATATCTTCTTCTTCTTTGCAGCCACTGAGAGGGGTTTCGTCACAAGTTGAGAAACGGCGACCAGCACTGGATTCGTCCACAAGTCTATTGTAGTGAGCGTTGTTGGCTTCTTCGGACAGTCAAATAGGTGTTTAGTGTCGTGGCCTTGGTTTCCACAGTCCGGGCACACGTCAGGCTGACTAATGTCGATCCTGTGCAGGTAAGACATAAGCAATGGAGAATGTCCGCAGCGCAACGAAGCGAGGATACACCTGGCGCGCCTACCGAGCTCGGACTCGGTATCACATACCCTGGGCGGCACATCACCGAGAATAGGGGTTGACGGCCGCTTTGGCGAGATGATCCTTCACAAACCGGGTGTGTCCGCGCGTAGAGACGAAGCCGTTCTTGATTCGAGTCGGTCCATCTCTGTACATTCACTTTGTTCGGGAGCATCGGCAAACGGCACTATGATCGATCTCTCTCTCACGGGATTTAATAGTCTTCGACGGATGATTAGGTTGCTTAAGCGACATTAATAAACATCTGCTGAGCCTGGAGCTGACAATGCTCTTTCACTGGCAAGATACGGGCCTCGGCGTGAAGGTGCTCAATCGGTGAGCTTTTGCCCATCCAGTGGCTATTCGTAGTGCAGCATTTTGAATTCGCTGCATCTTAGTCCAGGAACTGTCCGACACGATGTGCCGCCAGACAGGTGCAGCATACCCAATGCAGGCTGCAGAATAGCTCGATATGTCGTCAAGATTGTCTCTCTGCTGCCACCCCAGGACGTTCCTCCCAGAGCTCTCAACACATTAAGCTTGCCTTGATAATTGCCTGCTTCTGTTCAGCATTTTGTGAAACTTCAGCGATGGGTCCAAAACGAGGCCCAGCAGTTTAGGAAATTGCGCTGTAGGCAAGAGGTCACCATCCCACCTGACAACAGGTTGGGCGCTGTGTTCCTTTGGGTCAGATGTGAATACCGAAACAGAAGACTTCGCCGCGGAAACTGTGAGCATCATAATTATCGAGAAAGTTTTTAAGCCTCGACGAGATAGTCGCTGATCTTGTTTGCGGCTACCTGTATGTCACGATTACGGCACATGATGGTGATATCGTCGGCATACGCAACAATTTTTATGTCTTCAGGAGGCTCGGGTAGGTCTTCAATATACAGGCTGAAGAGGGCAGGGGGCAAAACTCCACCTGCGGCACACCGGCTGCTACAGGTATACTATCGGAGACGTGATTCTGGAATAGCACTTTGGCCCGACGACCTTTCGTAAACGCTGCTATCCAACGCTTCTGCCACGGTTGCAGGAGTAGACTTCAATAGGGAAAAAGAAATATAAGGTGCTTCTAAAGCTGCTCACAGTTGTTTTTTCCTCTATTTCAGCCCACCTTATTTCAGAAAATTTTTAGTATGTTGTTGCATTTGACCTACTGATGGGCCACGAGGTTTTTATTTAGGTCAGTTTCTTGTGGATTTTCGAAATGGGCGTCCCTCCGGTGGGACACGCGGTCCGAAGTGGTAGTCAACGCGTGTCCCACCGGTGGGACACGTGATCGTGAATGGGTTGAAGGCACAATCCAATCTCGCGAGCAATTCTTGATATTCTATCCGGTACACGGCCTGTAGCAACCCCATCAAACGCGGATCTCAGTATCCCCAAATAAGCCAGAAAAGTCGGCCCCGCTCCCAAAACCCCCAAAACAAAAGCAAGCACTTTACCTCGAAGAGGGTACCAAGATGTTTGTAATCGGAAAATTTGGTGTGTGCGGCGGAGCTCAATGGTAAAATGTACAATAGCAGCGTTTTTGGTCTCCTTTTTGGGGCGGAGCGCATTATTAGGCTTCTGAGGTACAGGGGCGTGACCGGTTTCTTCCCTGTAGTTTCTCCCTGTTTTTATGTAATTGATATCCCGCATTGGTCAGGGTTGTCAAAGGCCGTGCCCGTAGTTAAATATCAAAAAGCATCCCTGAGGTTTGACTGTGGTCAATTTATCGATTTTCAGAGGGTATGCTGTAGTTTGGTCGAAGTCTCGGATTTGACTCAAAATTTCTACGCGGGTTTATTCGGGGTGCTGAACACGAATTTGATGTCCATTGGTCGATTTTCGAATTATTAGGTTTCGATCCCTAAATGGTATGGTACTTGCCGTAACCTACTGTAAACCTCAAAGTTTTGACAACTAGACCTCAGTTTCGTATTCACCACCCTAGATTACTCCTACACACAAGTTTGGAACAAAATACGAGAAGTTTCAAAACATCCTGAAAATTTCCTTATGGGTTTCTAATTTTCTTACTTTGCCTCGAGGCTTTGAGATACGCCTATTACTTTTTCAGAGTGGTTTTAGGCACCCGTGGAGGGCATTTTCGGACACTACGTCCAAAAATGGTTCTAGAAAAACAAGTTTCATTCGGAATGGCCACTTTGACTAAAAGGAGCTCCGTTGTGAGAAGTCAATAAACGAGAAAGTCGCACCAATGGACCCATCAATTTGCAGTCATTATTCTTTTAGTTAACTTTTAATATTAAAAGTATCATAGCAGGCAAGCCCTTTTTCATTTAAAAACAAAAATTACACTGCAAAATTATAATAATGATAAACTCATGGTTGAACTGAAAGGATTCAGTGTTCAGATCTGAGCTCACTCATTTCTCTCCATGTAAATTTGAAACATTTTTAGGCCGAAACAGCTGCTAATAGAATCGGTCGTGTACTGAAGGTGAACCAAGAGAATGAGAAGATGATGCAGGAGTACGAACATCTCGCCAGTGACGTAAGTAGTCAGATGAGGATTTTTCATCATCTACAAAGATTTTTCTCGAAGTTCGATGTTTCAGTTGCTAGCCTGGATAAATCATTGGATGCCGTGGTTGGCGAATCGAACGACTGATGACAATTTATCGATGGCACAGAAGAAGTTGGACGACTATCGCAACTATAGGAGGTGAGGGAAACGTTTGGGAGTAGCGTAGGAGAAATCACTGCTGGCAGGGATTGTGGTTTAGGTGACTTGGGTTTTCAATATGCCAGCATGAGCTAGGCGAGGCGTACTTTGTCGCAAATAGTACGAGCGTAAGGAACGCTATGCTCCATCTGTGCCATAATTTCGTTAATAGGGACCACTTCCTTCGTTCATTCATTCATCTGTCGATTCGTTCATTTATTTATTCATCCTGTTATCGATCAATCCGTCACTCATTGATCACACTGTATAGGCTATACAACGGCGAAATTCACTTGGTTCATACGCGTGCTGGTGCGGAGCGTAGGTTGTTGTTGTTGTTGTTGTTGCCCATCATCCACCATACACACTGATCCTGGATCCAATTTCCGGCATATTGACGACGTCATCGAAGCAACATTGCTGGGATCCTCTTCTTTGGAGGATCCCTGAGTGGGGCGTTTTTCCACCCTCTTTTTTTGATTTTTTTTTATTTAATCTTTTTTTAGAATTTTTTTATATATTTTTTTATTTTCTTTTTTTTTCTTTTATTTTTTTCATTTTTTTAAATTCGTTTTTCTTTTTTTTACATTTCAAATACAGTACTGCATAATTAAAGTGACAGGAAATGGGCTACTTCCACTGGTTTGAGCCAGAGATCTTCTATTGTGAGGTGCGTTGGCCTTCCAGAGCAAGAGAACATGTGAGGTACTGTGTGTTCCTCAAGCCCGCAGTCTGGACAAAGTGGATTATCTGCTGCTCCTATCTTATGTAGATACCATTGCGACTTCGAATAGAAACCGCTCCGGAGCTGAGATAGCGCTGCCCGACTTGGTCTTGGCAAAGTCTCCTCCTCCTTAGCAATCTTCGGCGGCGGTCCACTTAGCAAGGGGGAGTTCATAGTAACCAGGAACTCCTTAACAAACTCTTTGTGCACTTCTTTGCAAATGCTTTCCGCGTTTCTTGGCCTGACCAATATTGGCTTGATCGTTCTGACATGCTTTCTGATCTGTCTTGGTGGTTCCGATTTCTTCATCATGTCGTGTGAGGGATGTTCTGGATCAAGTGCCGCAACCGTTCGATATTGAAGCGTCAACATCTCGTTATGAGCTTTGACTGGCATGATTCCCGTCTCATTGCTGAGGTGGGTAGTGCCAGCCATCGCCAGGCTTCCCGTCGCGGCGGTCCTCAAGGCTGCATTTTGACACGCTTGTAACCGATCCCAGTGAGTCGACGCAATGAGAGGGCTCCAGGCTGGAGCAGCGTAGGACATCACGGATTGTCCGGTGGCGCGGTAGGTCAGTGTGAGCAGCTCTTTGCTTTGTCCCCAGTTTCTTCCTGCCAACGCTTTCAAGAGATTCGCTCTTTTAGCCGTCTTCTTGCGAACATCTTCCGCATGTAGTCGACCCGTCATCATAGTGTCGAAATGGTAGCCGAGAATTGTCGGATTTCTTTCGTGTGTGATCTGCATCCCATTTATGAACACTTTCGGTACATATCTCGCTTGAGCAGAATGTGTTGTTAGAAGAGAGACAGTGGTCTTCTGCAACGACAGTTGAAGATGTAGATCTTCCAGAGTCATTGTTAGCTTCGGGAGATATTCGTTGTAACGCTTTCCGTAAGTTCCAATATCTGGATGTGACGCCACCAGTGTTAGGTCATCCGCATATCCGACTAGACGTGTTTCTGGAGAGGGTGCCGGGAGATCTGCTATGTAGAATGAGAACAGGAGCGGAGATAGAACTGCACCTTGCGGTACCCCGGAGCGCACCAATCTTACTTTCGACATCTGGCCTCTAAACTCTGTCCGTATTGTTCTGCCTTTCAGGTAGCTAGAAATCCATCGGGCTAAACCTCTCGGTAGGGATGACTCGGCAAGCTTTTGACAAAGGGGGCGCGATTCATGAACGCACATTCGCTGGTTTGCGCCGGTTTGGTTTGCAAACAGGTTGTTCAACACGATTTTAAACAGGTAAACCGGTGTATGCTGACCAATTCAGGTCAAATAGGGTTTTATTTTTGTTCGTTGATTTCTTTTCTTTTGTTTGTTGACGGTTTTGAGGTACTCCGGAGATACTATTGCATCAGTGCGCAATTTTCCAGTCCAAATTGCCCCCTCCCATAGTTTATCAGGCGAATAATATTGATTTTTTCAAATAAATCAAAGTTTTGCTCGAATATGAAAATGAGTTTAATTTTTGATGACTTTTAATGTATTTTTTCTGGTTCCATTAATGACGTTAAGGGGAACGTTAATATTTATTTATAAAAAGGCAAAGTTGTGTTCATTCCCAAGATTACAATCGTCATTTGTCTGATGAATATTCGGAAAATACTCAAATAACTCTAATTTATGATCCAGAGGATAGACAGAATTCTACATTTTCGTCAGTCATGGGCACGCTCATCTTACGATTAGAGCAATTATTGGAACCAGAAACAATTAGATCCAGTGAGGTAAAATGGAATTTATTCGGGAAATTGATATTATTCATTTGTATATACACTACTCTGCCCGAGCCAGTACCATTCTAAACGAGTTTTCACTGGCTGCTTTTTTCAATCTACCTCAATTGAGTTCTTCTTAATATCCAGTACAATCTAAAAAAAAACAATCCGAAAAGAAAGCCAATGATGCACAGTGAAACGAAGTAATCGATTCTCCATTTATTTATGTGGAAACTCGGTGAGCTTTTTCAGGAAGTGAAAACTTCGAAAAAATAGAACTATGGTGAGTGATAATGGAATTTGAACAATGAAAAAAAAACATGGCGTCCCATTAAAAGTTTAGTGTGATTGCACGATTTGGTATGGAATCGCACGTCTGGCTGGCTAACCGCACTTAACCCACCTAACCAGCCTCTTCTGAGGTGGGTTGATTCTAGCCCACCCGTGACCCAGAGATAGCCAAACCGGAGCTTAATGAATCGCTGGTTTGCAACCAACCCGAAACAAACCCTAACCAAATCAGCGGAAACGCGTTCATGAATCGCTCCCAGGATGGATATAACCACAGTGTCATATGCTTTCTTCAAGTCGAGTGCAATCATAATCGAGCGGCTAGGCGGTCTCTTCTCATTTAACCCATCCGTGATGAATCCGGTCAACAGGAGCGGAGATAGAACTGCACCTTGCGGTACCCCGGAGCGCACCAATCTTACTTTCGACATCTGGCCTCTAAACTCTGTCCGTATTGTTCTGCCTTTTGGCCGGAGCGTAGGTTAGAGACAGTGAGAGAGTGGAGGGCAGACGGAGGCTGATGCATCGCGCGCACCGCTCACGCCTCGAATGATGTGAATTACGACGTTTTCTAGAGGGTACAAGTTAGACGTTCAATAAGAAAAAATTATGAGTAGTGAGAGTAACATCCTAAGACTAATTCAAACTTAAGGTGAAACAGTTGAGAGTCATCGAGTGATGGGCCTTTTTTTGGTGGAGGTTAAGGAGTAACTGGAATAACCTAAGAGTACTGTGATTAAAGACAAGCAATTCTAGGCAAATGATTTTCCAGGCACGAGAAACCACCCCGGATCGAGGACAAAGGTCGGCTGGAGACGTTGTTCAACACCTTGCAGACTCGTCTTCGGCTGTCAAATCGACCAGCATTCCTTCCCAGAGATGGACATCTGGTTAAGGTAAGAAGAGATTAGGGTTCAAAGTACGTTGAGGAATTCGATGTCCTGCCAGGAAGAAACAATTACGCTAATTTATAGATTCGCAAATATTTGTTGATGGTTGAGACTAAAAAATTCAGGACATCAACAACGCATGGAAGAATCTTGAAGATTCGGAGAAAGGCTTTGAAGAGTGGCTGTTGAGCGAGATCATGCGGTAAGAATGTTTCACAAATGTCAGTGATGTACTGGGACTAAAAGAGCAATCCACTTTTTTTCAAGTTTGGAACGACTTGAGCATCTGGCTGAGAAGTTCCGCCGTAAGTGTGCTCTGCATGAAGAGTGGTCGCATGGCAAGGAAGAGGCGTTGCGTAGTCAGGACTGGAAGAGCTGTGGTTTGTACAAGATCAAGGCGAGTATGTGATAACATCGGAGCGAGAGCAATATCTGACAATCAGAACCTGTTCTTAACTTGCCGTGCAGGTTGTATAGAGCCTTGTGAAACCATCTGCGATTTCGTGCAGTCTATCAACCTCTAATTCATATTCGCGTCCGTTCCCAATTTTATTTAACGGCTGTCAGGCACTTCGCAAGCGGCATGAAGCGTTCGAAAGCGATCTGGGAGCCCATCAGGATCGTGTAGAGCAGATCGCTCTTATTGCGAGAGAACTGAACAACCTTCGCTATCCGGATATTGGTCCGATCAACGCACGATGTCAGGCACGTGAAACGGCTCCAGTTTCCAGTCTTCTGAATGTCCTTCTGGGAAACAATAGTATTTTTTTTCAGAGCATCTGCTCGCAGTGGGATCGTCTCGGCCAGTTGGCCACACAACGAAGGACAGCTTTGGAAGAGGCTGAACGAGTTGCTGAACGTCTCGACACGCTCTACCTGGACTTTGCCAAGAGGTGGTGCTCTGAACTTTCGATCTTTTAGTTCAACAACCATCAGTTGAAGAACTTGATGAACCATTTCAGGGCTGCCCCGTTCAACAATTGGCTGGATGGTGCGCGTGAAGACCTGGCTGATCTAGTGATTGTGCACGAAATGAGAGAGATTCAGGAGCTGTGCACAGCACATGACCAATTCAAATCGACCCTAGGGGACGCCGACAAGGAGTTCGCCAGCATATCCGGCATTGAGCAGGCTTGTCACACTCATTGCTTGTGTGTTAACTCAATCCTTACGAGACGTCCTGCTTTTCATTGTAGGAGATCGAACGCCTCGTGGAAAGTCACGGCCTCGATCGTGAGTTGCTCCGCAATCCATACACTGACCTAGCTGCGGCTGATATCCGTCGCAAGTGGGGTGAAGTCCAACACGCAGTACCGAAGCGAGACGGACAATTGCAGAGCGAGTTGCGTAGACAACAAAGTGAGAACGTTTTCGTCCAAAAGTTTGAAGGTGGAGTCCACATGTGAAGTATTGCAGATAATGAACGCCTACGTACTGTGTTTGCTGAGAAGGCTAACCAGGTTGGACCATGGCTGGAGAAGGAATTGGAACGGGTGAGTGTTTCTACAACTTACGAAATCTTGATGTGGCATGACTGCGTTTCGATGCGGTATGACAGGATGGGCTTAGTAGACACTGCGAAAGTTTACTCGGAGGCAAAGCTTATGAAGAGAATTGTTTCGATATTCTAGCAGAAAACATATCGTCGGCACGGATTGAAAAAAAAACGGTGGCACAGCAAACATGGCCATGCGTATTTTACCGTGCTACCCGCCGTCATTCCGGTCTGCCGGCGGTCCTGACGGCTGGCTGGGGTCTTCGCCCCTAGACCCCCAATCTCCGGATCATCAAATTGTCTATATATGCTCGAGGCGCAATTTCCCATTGCCTTAATGTATTCTGCCGGAGACGTAAAGACTGTCTGCCGCGTTTGTTGGCACGTGAAAAGTCAGAATGTACACTGCGCATGCTCTACACGGGGCGCTACTCCTTATCTGCTATACGGCGCACGCTCTTCATGAAGCGCTACTCACTCTCTAGCGCGCTACGCGTGCTCTACATGAGAAGCTGCTCACTTTCTACCACGCGGCGCACGCCCATCATGAATCGCCACTCACTTTTTAGCGCGCTACGCGTGCTTTTATTAGGGCGCCGCTCATTTACTTCCACGCGGCGCACCCTCTACATGACGCGCTACTCACTTTCTAGCGTGCAGCGCACGCTCTTCACGATGCGGGACTCCTTATCTGCTATATGGCGCACGCTTTCATGAAGCGCCGCTCACTTTATAGCGCGCTACGCGTGCTCTACGGGGGGCGCTGCTCACTTTCTACCACGCGGCGCACGCTCTTCATGAATCGTCACTCACATTCTAGCGCGCCAGGCGTGCTCTACATTGGGCGCTACTCACTTTCTGCTACGCGGCGCACGCTCTACGTGAAGCGCTATTCACTTTCTAGCGTACAGCGCACGCTCTTCACGATGCGGTACTCCTTATCTGCTATATTGCGCACGCTTTCATAAAGCGCCGCTCACTTTATAGGGCGCTACGCGTGCTCTACATGAGGCGCTGCACACTTTCTACCACGCGGCGCACGCCCTTCATGAATCGCCACTCACTTTCTAGCGCGCTACGCGTGCTCTACATGGGGCGCCGCTCATTTACTAGCTACTCCGCTATTCACTTTCTAGCAAGCAGCGCACGCTTTTCACGAAGCGGTACTTACTTTCTGCTTTCTGCGATGCGACGAATTTTCTGCATGAAGCGCGACTTTGTACTAAACGACGTATGCTCTGCATGAAGCGCTATATACTTTCAAAGGCCGATGTACGCTCTACGTGAAGCGCTATCCGCTTTCTATGACCTACTGGAGTAATCTGAAGCTCTTCCCGCCTTTCGCAACGTTCTGCGCACCTTTCTGCCCTAAGGGATTATTTTTAGAATGGCCCTTCTAAAACAGAAAACCGTGTACTTTCAGAATGCACACCATAAAAATCATACCGTCGATCGCTGTCTCTGCTGTCGACTGCTGTCGATCGAGTACCTGTACGCGCGTATGCTGCGTCTCCTCGCCCCCCCCCACACTTTATCGCCTTCTTCGCCTCGCTCCGCGCAAGCACGCGAAGCAACAAACTAAAATCGCGCCCCAAACAGGGGATACAGACGTCACTCTATGTTATTATTTTGTAAATATTTTCCTCTCTTTAGGTGCTGGCAATCGGTTTGGGTGGACGCGGCCGCCTTGAAGATGCTATTCATCAACTGCGCGGAATTCATCATGACGCTCTGAACTACAAACCGAATCTGGACGAGCTGGAAAGAATTCATCAAGAAATGCAGGAGAACTTCGTCTTTGAAAACAGGAAGAGTCGGTGAGGATGACTTTCATTTTGACAAGCGATGTTCCACATATTCAGTCTTTCTTTGTAGGTATTCAATGGAGTCGCTTCGAGTGGGATGGGAGAGTCTGATCACGAGCATCAATAGAACGATAAACGAATTGGAGAATCAGGTAATCCTAGAGGCGTTGACTCTACAGGGCAGTCTCAAAAATTAGCAGGTTTTGATTTCAGATACTGATGCGGGACAGCAAAGGAATCACTGAGGAGCAGATAAATGAATATCGCGCCTCATTCAACCACTTCGACAAGGACCGGCAAGGACTTGATCCTGAGCAATTGCGAGCCTGCCTCATCTCTATCGGCTACAATATCCGACCTGGCCGAGAGGTGTGTGGTTTTCGAAGTGAGAAACCTGCAGTGGGTAGAATTTGAGAAGTGGTCTTCTCCAATTCCACCTTCAATCCTGAGTGATAGTCGGTCCATAACTGACGTATAGCGGTCAATGATCTCTCGTGTAGTAGTGAACTTGAGATGAATCGCAATTTTTCAGGGCGACTCCGATTTGCATCGTATTCTTTCGCATGTGGATCCTAACCGGATGGGACGAGTGCCATTTGATGCGTTCCTCGACTTCATGACAGCTGAGACGGCCGACTCTGATACGGTGGAGCAAATGATCGACTCGTTCCGCATTTTGGCTGCTGGAAAGGTATGTCAACCTTCCCATTCCTCAAGGACTTTTTTCGCTGCAGAAGTTGTAAATTCATAGACGGGTTGCTTACCCCGGGTCCAACATCGTGATGACGTCAGTCCCGGGGGAATATGCCAATGGGCCAACAACTAGGATTACACGAGCTTAATTACCCGAGCGAACCCCATACTGTAATAGAGATGGAGCCACAACAATACCACAACCTAGGAGAAGTTACCGGTGTCCCAACTTGGACCTGTCTGTGCTGGTCGAAATGCATTCCAACTGTACTCATACACTGCAGGGGGCTAGCGCAGCTCTTCAGGGGGGCAACCCTCCGGGCACCGGCGCTTGCCCCCCCCCCCAATCGTGGGGGGGCTACCGCCGGAGTGAAAATTTGGCTTGATCGGAGCCCCCTGTCACTGCCCTGAAGCCCCCCTGTCACCGCCCTGAAGCCCCCCTGTCACCGCCCTGAAGCCCCCCTGTCACCCCCCTGTGACTGCCTTGAAGCCCCCCTGTCACTGCCTTGAAGCCCCCCCCCGTCACTGCCCCGGAGCCATGACGTCACGGCTCCGGAGCAGTGACGTCACGACACCGGAGCAGTGACGTCACCCTCCCCCCCGGAAAGCGTCTCCGCTTTCCTCCAAAAATATCCCTTTCTGACAGTGACTCGAAGTCGCCGTCCAGGGCCGGCCCTGTTGGGCCGAATGCGGCTCTCCATGAGGTGAGGCGCCTTTTATACCGGTCGAGCACGTGATAGATCACAGGAGAAATCACGTCAAATCGGGACAAAACTCGACGTGAATGACTATGCGTGCGTTTGGCCTACTATGCCTTCTCTGGCCTCTATTGTCGTAAACTACCTTCTACGACTTCTTCCCATCTTTTCCCTCTCTTCCTCTCGGGGGGGGGCAAGCGCCGGAGGAGAGCAGGGGCCTCCCCTGAAGCCCCCCTCGGGGGAGGCCTGCGCTGTCGCTCCCCCAAGTCGAAAACGGGCTCTATTGTCCGGCGCTGCCCCCCCCCCGCAGAGTCTGAGTATGTATTACGATTGCGAAATACTGCCCTTCATACTTTAAGAGGATCGCGATGAGGAGGAGGAAAGGAGGGACACATGAACGTTAGTAGATTATAAAGGAGGGTCAGATTTGAGCGGAGAATACCACTGGAATAGCAATTACTGGTAAACAAGGGTTTCGGCCGATGAACTGTTCATTAATAATGCTCTTCGTGAGCAGGGTTTATTACAAAGTTAGATAGTAGTGTTCTAAAGACCCGAAGGCTTCACAGCGCAGCACTCACTGTACTAGTAACGAAAGGCTGTCATAGAACAAAAGGAAGAGCGACCGCACCGGGCCGTTGCAAGAGAGACGAATGATGATGCCACTCGAAACAATCCGGCACGGGCGGTGCAGGCGTACTGTAGGTCCGGCTTTCGCTGTGGGACCGATCGCGCCCGGGCCCTCGTGGGAGCGGAGCATTTCGCTTTCACGGCAGAGGGTGCGTTGGAAGAATCAGACATTCCCGGTGCTGATTGTAACATCAGAAAATAACTTTTGCAATTTCCAGCCGTTCATCACCGCGGAGGAGTTGCGTCGTGAACTTCCTGCAGACCAGGCGGCATATTGCATGCAACGGATGGCTCAGTCAACGGATTCACAAGCGACATCCAGCTCCTACGACTACGTGTCGTTCAGTCGAAGCCTCTACAGCCACTAGTCACCGGTTTAGTCCTCAGATGACGACTATTCGGAGCTTTCGCATAGCGAATATATTAATGTGTTTATTTTTTTCTATTTTCTCTGAGTTTCCCACTTCTGAAGGTGCAACACAATTCTAGCTAACATCCATCTGAAGCATTATTTGTCTATTGATTGCCCAACTCATTTTCACATCAGATATAGTAGTATATTTCTCGCTTCTGATTAGGGAAGAACATCTAGTCTGACTGTTTCGAATCGATATTCGATATATTAACTATTTACAGTGATTTAGTGTAGGTGGCTGTGTAAATATCCTGACACTGACGTCATCTCGTTCATTTACCAAATACTGCCTTAATTTTTCAGCTTTGACGTCTATATTTCTATTGTATGGAGATGTATTGCTGTTACAATGAACGTGTGGTAAAAAGTTGTGTACAAGTGTGCCACGCTTATGCGAAGGTGTGAATGTTGACGACTACAAAGCAAGGGGAAACTAAAAGTTTTCAGAAAATTACCATCACAAAACACGACCGAACAGATTTAAATTAAAGGCAGTGTTTGCAATCGAATACGCTTGTCTTCTTCTCCTCTCTAAACCCGCTAGCTTGAAATTGAATTTCAATCAATGAACATTAACCTACGGACTGACCTGCTAGAATATTTATGTACTCATCTAGTCAGAAAAATTGACGGAAGCGCTTGCTTTCATAGCTCAACTGTTTTTATTCGGTAAATTTGCATTGATTTCTTCCTCTGAATGTCGATGTTTTTTGACAGCTCGGCATGAGACTGCGATCTTTTCGTTCGGCGCTGTACACGTGTGCACGAACTGACATCTTTGGGCCTCAGAAACTCTAATTCTAGCCCATTTTTCACCGTGCTAACATCATAGTTTTCAGCTGTTTTCGGCCTAAGCTGATTTTTGTACTTTTTCTCCAACTTTTTTCATCGTGACCACTGCCTTCAATGAGGAGGAGCGCTTTCTCATGTAAATGCATAGGAATTTGAAACAACGTATACAGTATGTGAAGACATGAAGTTCCCGTAGTTCTTTCGCGTGCGGGTGCGAAACGGAGGTTAGAGACAGCGAGAGAGGGCATGGCAGACGGAGGGAGCAGAATCGTGCGCACACGCAGTTCAGTTAGAGGCTGTAAAACCGCGAAATTCTCATGGTTTCTACGCGTGCTGATGCGGAGCGGAGGTTAGAAGCAGTGAGAGAGTGCATGACACCGCTCGCGCCATGAGACGTGATTAACAATTTTTTTATAGAGCATATGAGAATTCCGAGTTTTTGCGGATGTTAAGACTCGTCAATGAGGGTTTAAACTAAACTATGCTCTGTTTAATTCGAGTAGGAAGCTGCGACGCGGCTTGGCGGGAAAAAAAATTCCGCTGGAAAGCAAAGAGAAGATGGCTATCGATCGATTTTGCGCCCGATTGCTGAGCGCAGCTTCCTACTTGTGAGAGACTGATGATAATTCAAATAGAAAGCCGCGACGCACCTTGGCGGCAAAAGTTGCCCGCTGGAAAACGAAGAGAACATGGCTACTGATCGAATGATTTTGCGCCCAATTGCTGAGTGTGGCATCCTAATTGAATGACACGGACGAAACGTGAATTCTTCACTAATTTGAAACAATTGAAAAAAAATACATTTGATTCCTAACCTTCAGGTGCTCTTATCCTCCAAGTTTGACGCCTGTAAGTCGTCAGAGAAACGAAAAAATGGCACGAATCCAGCTATCTTGAAAATTGACCTGGTCCAAAATTGGATCTCGGCAATCTATCCTCGCGTTCTTTCAATAGAGGGTTCAAGGGCTTGAGCTATGACAAGCTTTCAAGCAGACTCACACTGTTTCAAAATGACCCCACTGGAGCAGTTCTACACGGTCATATGGTGGAGCGAACAACAATTACCCAAGCCGGCTCAATGACTGTGGAAAATCAGGTACCCCACAGGCTTTCGCGCACCATTTGTTTCAAAAAGCATTTTGCGCCCCGAAAAGTAGTTTTTATAACATTAACTACTACTCTGAATATCTGGTTGTCAAATTCACAATGCTGTGTTTGCTATGGGAGGTATCTGTAATGATAGCATCACCATCTGTTGGCGGTCTTGGTGCAATGCCAGTGATCGCTGCTACAGTTCTAGCCCTTCGGGTTCAACCCCTCAGAGTTTCGAAGTTTCGCAAGGAAACCCATCACCTCGCATGTTAAAAACGATAGAGGAATGACGCATTGAAAACTGTTCACTCAAGGTGTGTATAATGAAGTGGCTGGTCCACCGGAACTAAAAACTCGTTTCCTACATAGTCATATGTATAACAGTTGTCTAAGAAAATATTTTAATTGTACCTCTTTCGAGTGAACCCTGTCCACCAACAATACCAGGGCCTCAATAACGTGAGAGTCCTGCATATTCATTTTACTCACCATTCTTCGACGATTTTTATAACACTGTAAATATTATTACTGTCGTTTCTTGCCACTCTTTTTCACCTCTCGATTCTTGTGTGAAACCTACTCTAACCATTTCCATCGCTTACTACACCCATAGACGAACGAGATTTTCTGATTTCATTTGTAGCTTTGTTCGCTCATCTGAACCATCACAGCAGCAAAAGTTTTCGCTAATCGTTGGTTCGAACGAGAAAAGTTTTTTTTTTCTGGGAAATCCTTTGATTTTTAGAAAATTGTTTTCTGAAATTCAGAACGAAACCCTCGTTCGCAGTTGTGGAAAACCACTGTTGCAGCACGCAGCCCGAGAATAACCGTGCTAGGACTACGGTGTTCACTTCCCGAAAATTGGAGAATATTTCACACTTACGTAGGATTTGCGCCCACCAAGAGTTCCAATAATTGAAAAAAAATTGATGAATGCTTCCATCAATGCTATAAATTCACGTATCCCGTAATACCTACCGCTTTGCAGAAACCAAAACTTTATTTCACTCTCTGAGGAGTCGTTTTGCTCATTGCATTGCTTGCTTAAACAATTGGTGACCTATATGCATGACCTCAGTCGATCACGAATCATCTACTCAGATAGAGACATCACACTTCCCGCGGTACCACTAGCCGACGTCCCGTAACCCCTCCCGCAGAAGGCCAATAGATCGGTCGCGGGCAGTCGGCAGCGCTGCTTCGTTGACTGCCCGTATACGGTGAACACGCACTTTGCGGCCCTTCTGCCACCGCCTTACGGCTAATCTGATGACGGACAGAAGACAATTCTAAAACAGTTTGCGGCACATTTAAAAATCACCCTTTAAGTAAAGATCTCTCCTAACAAAATTCGAAAAATCCGCTCCTGGGGATTTCATCTTGAACTGCATTTGATAAGTAAGGAGTGAGCTTCTACGGGGAAGCTCCCTACACTCACTGCTTCTTACAGCCTTCCCATTCTCAGATGCCATTAACGGACAGTGGTTCACCTGCCCAAGGCCAGCGTCGCACACAGCGCGGGTTTTAGAAAGAGCCCCAACACAGCCTTCTCTGCTCGTCAATTGTTCATTGGCTCCACTCTAGTGGGTGGTGCAATGATGATATCAGAGTGGTAATCGATGAGTGAGTGCTCGATGAACCCCAGCAATAGCCGACTGCCCGCCGACACTCCGCGGAAAGACGGTAAAGCCTCTCTGTCAGCGGGAAGTGGGGCGCTGTGCCACGCCCACAAAATTGGGGCCGCGCGAAGTCGACTAGCCCGACTTGGCCGGCGGGAAGTGGGCTGTTTTTATCTGAGTAGGGAGGTATCGTTGTGCGTGAGGATGACTGCGCCGAGAGCAAAGTCCACCTTGCGAGAATGCATAGCATACTGTCAGTTTCAGCGAGCCCGCGAGCATGCCCGAAACCATGAGGTTTTCGAGCTGCCACCTTCAAAGGAGGGAGCACTGCATGGTAAGCACGGAACCATTTAGCACCAAAATGGGAAGGTAGGGTATTTCAGGGTCGAGCACTACTAGGGATACCGTTTCGAATCAAATCATCGCTACCTCGCCTCAAAATCGCCTTTTCATTCTAGGTTGAAAATCGAAAAGTGCATGCATGTTTCGATCATTTCGAAACTCGTAGTTTCGGATGGATAACTACCACCTCTGCACAAAGGCTTCTACAGTATGTCCAATTGATATTGAGTAGTGGCTGTGCCCGAAAACTTGTGCGTCACGTAGATTCAGGAAACTTTAGGGTTAACCTATCAATATGAAACGCACTGTATGTAACATTGAACTCGCAATCTGTGATGGTTTCCGTGAAGCTCCTCAAAAACAGTCAGTCTTGCAAGACAGACTGTACGCTGAATCCGCATGAGTAGAAGTGTTTTCTTTTAGAATCGTCTCATACTGTTAAGTACACAAGCTGTAAACAGCACGTTGAGTCTGCTTGTTTGATGTTATAAAAGGTGAACACCATGATACAATTTAATTTCTATGCAAAATGAAACGCTTTGGAAAGTCTCCTTCAGATTTTCAGAATCCGCAAAAAAACCGCGCAAGACACACTTTAGGCCATCTTGCACAGCATCGAACCATTGCAGAAGCTGCCGGTTGGACATGCAGAGCACGGTGTTCCTTTGAGATAGAGGGTTTGATTTATGATGTTCCCTCTGGAATATGAAGAGTTGAATTGATCTTTCATAAGCTTCATAGTGAATGAAAAGTATACTCTGTTTATCTTGAATTGCACAAAACACGGTCCGCCAATAGTCCTCTAATTGGCCCGCTAGTACTGTAGTGTACGTCCACGACGCGTTCTCGGCAGACCCGGGTGTGCACCCGATGTGCAGAGCAATCGATTCGTCAATGCCGTCGCTCGGCCACCCACCCTGCCGCCCGGGTCTGCCGAGAACGCGTCGTGGACGTACACTACGGTACTAGTGGGCTAATTAGAGGACTATTGGCGGACCGTGTTTTGTGCAATTCAAGATGAACAGAGTATAATACATTTAACATACCCTGGAGAGTATACGCACGTAGAATACCAAAGGCCAGGGCATTTGGTCCTTTCCGAGACTGCACATCCCAATTTATTGGTGGCAGCCCACGTCATCTGAAGATAGATCAAAACTTTGACAGAAAACACTAATTAAAACGTTGGAAGGAACTTCGATGGGAGGAGTAAGGAATAACAGGAATGATCGCCTTGGGCCTAAATTCTCTCTTGTTTTTGCTTCTGTGCCTCACAAAATCAAGATTAGAAAACAAGATTGAAAACAATGCCCAGGTTTCAAGAAGACCAAACATGGGGCCTAAATTCTCTCTTTCGATGACAACCGTAATGCGGTCTCATCCCGTCATCTGATTCCCGCTGCGAAGTATTGTGTTCACTCGATTGGGACGCGTTATCGTCTTGCTTCTATTCGGAGTCTCGATTCACAGAGACATTCTTGTTGAACAACCTTCAGATTATGCTGAATACTCTCTCACCCTTGTAAAAGAGCTGATCGAGGTATTGACATGCTGTGCCCTGAAAGTGACTAGCATACCGGGGCCAGCGACTTCTCTAACTTGTGACCACCAGTGTTTTATTGCCTGAAAGAAACACATTAAGAAGGAAGCTTGAAGGCAGCATACAAGCTCGTAAAAGTGGTTGAGATAACTACGGAAATAGAATGGTATGGCTCAGAACATAACGCCTACGTATTTTCAAGCGTCAAAAACGGTCCACAATGCCGCTACACGAGTAAGAAGTTGGCCCCGCCCCTGTATCTGCCCACCCCCTGTATTTGAGTCCTCCTCCACAACAGGGGTTCTGGGCCATTCCCGCTTGTGGGTGGTACGATAAGTGCAATAAGTAAACCACATACATCGACAACGGTGGGAATGGCCCAGCACCCTGTTTTGGAGGAGGACGCAAATACAAGGGCGCCCAGATACAGGGGCTGGTCCTACTTCTTACTCGTGTGGCGGCATTTTGGGTCGTTTTCGACGCTTCAAAATGCGTAGGCCTTATGTTCTGAGCCATACAAATCTATTTCCGTAGTTATCTCATCCACGTTTACGAGCGTGTATGCTGCCTCTAACAGGGATGAAGTAGGGAATATCAAACTTGGTATATTGCATCCAGTCTATACTGCGCTGACGATTGTGAAATCGAGTGCCAATTCTGCTGGTAGGCTGGTTCAGCAATCGTTGGATCCGCACTTGCTACACACCTATCAACAGCAGCCTTGGCCAGTGTCTCTAGGCTGCAATCGTATACCTGCAAAAATGCTTGCCGACTGGACCTGGATCATTTCGGAGATATACTGGGAGCGGGTATCGGGGACACTTTCAGCAAGATAACCCCTTATTCACTACCGCATTTTTTCTTATGGCCGTGGTATGTTGGACGCAGCTGCGCACACCGCGCCGCGTCACATAATGCGTTGCTTCGATCGATATGTCCCTACGCGGCATCGCCCGATCAATGTTTAGCATTCTACGCTCCCATGCGTGTCATATGTCCACTATTTCGGAGTGAATTTTATTTTCGTTTATTGCGTAGATCTGCGCGTCTACTCCGCCTCATACTTTCTTGCTGTCTTTAACCTTCGCGAGACCTTCGCACGCGTCGAAACCACAGGAGTTTCTCTTATTCCCGGCCTACATATATATCGCGTAATAGATATGTCGCGGCTTCTCAAGAGTAATGATACGGAAGACACACTAATTTTGCGACTCCGCCTTAGTTTCTATTAGCATCATGTAAAAGCATCCATGATTTACTATAAGACTCACCAGCTCGTACATATCTGCAGCAGTAGGTAAATAATTTCCTGAGTTCTTCATTGTTTTCCCCTCTGCCAGCTGAGACCTGTAAAATGTCGTTAGGTCATTAGGTTGTCCACAAATTAATTGCTTTTTTTGCAAATAAATTTTCAGCTCATTGTTTCTTGTGGATTATTCATTCAAGGTTCACATCGTTGTACATCACTTTGACGCTTATCCGATGATTTTTCGTTTTTCTTTCTTTTGTTTCAGGTTTCGTTCTTCAGGAATTTCAGGTTGAATGTCTACGGTGCTATCTAAGGAGCAGATCCGTATAATTTTGCTTCATGACTTCAAACTTGGATGGAAGCCTGTGGAGGCTCCAGAAAATATTGTGAAAGCGTGGAGACCAGATGTCTTTTCAATTCGCAGTAGTCAACTCTGGTTCCGAAAATTCCGAACCGGAGACACAAACCACCAAGATGAGCCAGGTCGAGGTCGGATCCCCGAACTTGATGACGACTGCCTGAAGCCACTGGTGGAGTCGGATCCACGAAAAAACTTGCGGACGAACTTCAAGTGTCACGTTCGACCGTCGCCAACCATTTGGAGAAACTTGGAAAGGTGAAAAAGATGGATCAGTGGGTACCCCATGAATTGAATGTTCGACAGATGTTCAAGCGCTATCAGATCTCATCGGCGCTGCTTTTGCGTAACAGGAACGAGCCTTTCCTTGATCAGTGATAAATGGTTTCTGTACAATAACCGAAGATGTTCCGCTAGTCGTTGAACAAACGTGAGCCCCCGAAACATTTTCCGAAGCAGAAATTGCGTGACAAGAAGACTATGGGTTTGTTGTTTGGTGGAATTCCACTAGAATTTTACATCATGAGTTTATAAAACCGGACGAATCGATCAATCCGGATACCTTCTGTCAACGAATCGACAAAATGCATCGAAATTAGCGCGTGCAAATCCAGCAACGGTCAATAGAAAAAAGCGTAATCCTTCTTCACGATAACGCCAGACTTCATGTCCCACGAAGAACGCTTCTGAAGTTGAATGACCTCGGCTACGAAACCCTGCCGCATCCAGCATACTCACCAGACCTGTCGCCAACGGATATTTTTAAGCACCTCAACCATGTCATCCTCAGGAATTTCTGATAAATTTACTTGTAAATTGAGCATTCTAAACACGCTACATGCGACTCATCTTCGTAACTTTAAGTTACATGTGATTTTCAACAAAGAAAGTATGTTGCACGGTGCGTCTTGACTTACACGTGATAAAGTACTGATGTGTAATTTTAATATGTCATCTTATCGCACATGTAACTTAACTCGGGGCGGGCTGTTTCCTAGGCTGGTATACGACGCACTCTCGAGGCAGGACAACAGCGTCGTGGGTTCATTTACCCATGTTCAGGTAATTCGCCCCGCACACCGGATGAGGGCCCTGCCTAGCCGCTGGCGCCAGGTAACATCTAGCAACGGTGCAAGTTACTCACAATGTTGTGTATTATTAGAGCACGTTACATGATACTTTAATCGAAAATCTGGTCAAGTTACACGTAACATCACTTCATGTTGCTTGTGAACTCAAAGTAAGTTGCGTGAAGCCATCGGGAAACATGCGGTAAAGTCTCAGGTAGCTTGTTGAGAAATTCCTGAGTCAAGGGCAAGGTGTTCAAGAGTCAGACCGATGCTGAAACTGCCTTCAACGACATCATTGGGAATTTGGGATTTCTACCGCAAGGGTTCTTATGATCTTTCAAAACGTTAGCAGAAATGTATCTATCCTAATGGTACTTATCTCGTTTAATAACGTTTTTTTTTGAGTTGAGTTGAGTTAGATTCTGAAATTACGCGTCTAAAACGCAAATTATCTGTGAGCAACCTAGCACATCAGTCTACACCATCATACTCCATAGGATCGTTTGTATAGTACTGTATATACGGTGATTCGGAACTATTATGAGCCAGTTTGGGCTAAAGCTTGACAGAGTGCCACATTCAGTCTGCACGGATCGCACTGATACTTTGTGTTCCACATTGTGCCTTGGCGTAAACTCGTTGCAAGTATGTTATAACAGATATGCACCGAGTTTGTGTTAAAGCACAATGAGGAACGCTGTAGGAGTGCAATTCGTGCCGACTGCATGTTCCTTTTTTGAACTGAGCCAGGATTCTAGTAGGTTTCACGCTCCTCACTGAGTGGTGCCGTTTGCAGCAACATAGATACTTTGATCAATCTCTGCAGTAACGTCGTTAACACCCCGACGCTCTTAGTTTTCCAACTTCTATCATGCTATACCAGGGGTGGTAGTAATTGGGTTTGTTAAACGCGAGTTAACAGGAGTTAAATTCGCGTTAAACGCGAGTTTAGCCACACCAGATTGTAATGATAACTCTTGATAGTTAAGAGAAAACTCGCTCTAGTTTCACCCTAACATCCCCCAGTGGTAGGCCTCTTATACACTTTCAATGAAAACGCCTCGAAAAAGCGACAATTGTAACCTTTGTTACGAAAAATAGCCTTTTCAAAACGTTTTCAGGTCTGTTTTCTCTCTTAAATTCCGCCATGTGGCATCCTCGCGGTAAGTTCGCGTTTAACATACTCTCGCAGGCAGCACGGAAATAGTGCTGAAATGCGAGAGGAACTGGCGGTTAACGAAAAACTCCTCCCGAGGAGTTTTCGGATGCGGTTAGCAAGATACAGTAAGAACAGTTTTGACCATCTATACTGAGGGCAAGTACGAGTTTAGTTAATGCAGAGGGTTAAGAAAGTTTGATAGCACTGTTAGCGATTTTGATCCAGGACGTCACCCTATCTTTAAAACTGAGAGGTGTTTCAAGGGAGAGTCTTTTAACGGCTTCCGCCAGGGAAACGGGCGATGAGGGATCAAAAACAAAGCAAGGATCATTGCTGAAACACCTCAGATACAGACAGCCCACTTCCCGCGGTCCTATTATCCGACGTCCCGCAACCCTTCCCGCGGGAGGTTTGTAGATCGGCCGCGGACAGTCTCCAGCGCTGGATCGTCAACTGCCCGCGCACACTTCTCGGTCGTTCTCTCACCGTCTTGCGAACCTTCTATCAGCATTTCGCGGCCAATTAAACCACTGCCTGCGCACACTAAATCAGCAGTCTGCGGACATTTTTCGAACTACTTGTCATCACTCTGCGGCCATACACACGATCAAGACCAGATCTCCTGCGGACCTCATATCTGCAGCTCTCACCACATTGAAAAGCGATTCGCAATTGAAGAGCGATTAGCGGACCTTTTGCGGATCTTTCATTGACATTTCCTAACCCTTCCATGGGCATTTTTAGGCAATGAAACAATACTGGCTTGTTATTTTGCCGTCGCTTTACCTGCATTTCGCTGCAATTACAATACCTGCCTCCGTACTTTGCGAAAAAAGCGTTTTGTCGCGATTTTCCGTCATTTCCTCATAATTCCGTCAAATCTGCATTTTCAGGATGAAAAAGATTTTGCTAGAATCACTCCATCCAGATGGTATTGAAATTTTGTTGATAGTTTTAAGTATTCGTCAACTATAGGTATGTTGCTCCTTCGCAAACGCGTTTTAACTCGTTAGCATGCCCAGCCGGCTCTTTCATTCCTACGAGTTGAAACGTATTCCGGAAAATGCAACATACCTATAATTAACGTATAGTTAAAGCAATCAACAAAATTTTGACACCATCTTGTTGATCTTGATGGGATTATTCTAGCAATATCTTTTTATGCCGGAAAACATAAATATGATGGAGATATGAGAAAAGGGCGGAAAATCGCAAGAAAACGCTTTTTTTAGCTCTGCGAAGTTGGAGGGTGGATGTTGTGGACGATATTGTTATGTCCAACCTCTAATGACTGCAGAGTGATTCGCGGCCGTTTCATTAGGATTTCGCTAGCTGATACATGAGCAGAGGAAAAGTTGCCATCCCAGGTTTTTTTCTTTCGCAAACAACCGAAGTTTGGATTACGTTTCGCAACGGTATGCATGCACTTTTCGCGCCAAAACACTACTGCCTAGCGTTTCCTTCTAAGTCGCTATCCAAGCTTTTCGTTACTTACCGACACTCTACAATGTTTAGAAGAAATGCTTACAATGCAGTAGTCCTCAAAATAAATATAATTTATCATAAACACGTAACAGCGCTCAACAGATCAATTTAAACCATATGTAAATACATGCTTAACGCAAACAGAGTTCCCCACAACACGAAGAGCGAATACATTTAGTTACAAGCAAGAAGATCACTTTTAAATTTGACCGTAAAAACAACACTCAATGTCCATCAGCTGATGCCACATCCAAGAATGCTTTCGCTAGGGTTTGCACTCAGCACTCCTAAAATGTTGTTTTAAAAGTCAAGCACAAACACGCTTCAGGTTCAGCATGGGGGATAAGGCCCTAGTTATACACCGGCGGGACGCTGCGGAAATAGCAAGACAACTATCACTTATATGCGCCCTGCCTGCGCTCAGGCATGCCAAAAGGAACAGTAGTCGCAGAAAAACGCGCCGGAAGGCCGCACAGAGCAGTTATACACGCCGCGGCACCGTATACTGCATCCTGGGACCTGCCCTGTTGGAAATTTGCCAATTTCCACCAGCTGATTATTTTTCAGATTTAAAATTGTTAAAACATTACAAAAAGGACATAACGAGCACTGTAATGACGAGAGGAATTGATTATTAGTGCTATTCTGCAAATAAAAAGTGTCAGAAGCGAAAAAACCGATGAAATACCATTAAAAACGCCTGGAAATCTTTGTCCGCAGTATTGCGTCAAAGACGCCGAAGACGCAACATTGCAGACGAATCCCAGATTCACGCAGCAAGCGGCGGCAATGTCATCGCGAGACGTTTTCATTCCTCTGGTGTATAACTAGGGCCTAAGAAAATGAGAATTTTCTGGGTAGGGGTTAAAAAACTTTTTTATATTAGTCAAGGAAAACGTTCTTTGTTAGTCACCAGCTGGTTCATACCCAAAACACATTGAATCCAAATCGTTAAGTGAAGTCAAAATTCAACGAAAAAACACCATTTCGGATCATTCGGTATCCGACTTACTTTAAAGAATAAATCCGAATCACTGAAATTATGAGTTACAGAGTATACCTCCAAATCTGCGTAATCAAAAATCCATTTATCCGACAATGATTCCGATTCTATGCATAGTAGGTGAACATCAAATCTAAGAATTTATTTTTCTTCAGCTTTATTGTTTTGAACTGCATCGGCGGAGAAAAGCTCAATGAAAAACCAAAATGCAAAAAAAATGCAAGAAAGGGAAATTTCCACACACCCGTATAGCAAGGTGTGCTAAAAGCCTAAGCGCAACGAGAGAATGGAACAATAAAGCATGAGCGCTTCTTCCTGATCGAGACATGTACCTATAAAAACATAAATAAGTGCAACTACTTAAATCAGGTGCAGCATGAGGAATTTTATATAAGGTATAACCGGAGAAGACAAAGATCAGAAAGAAGGGAGCAAGAACTCAAGAAAAAAGTTTATGCAAGGCATTGATGGCAAGAAATTTGCGCCGTCGCCGACATGTTCTTTGTACTCACATAGCCAGCGCCCTTCCGACAGAGGAAGACGACTACCCGCCGACACTCCGCGGGAAGTCGGGACAACCTCTCTCTCCGCGGGAAGTGGAGCGCTGTGCCACGCCCACGAAATTGGGGCCGCGCGAAGTCGGCTAGCCCGACTTGGCCGGCGGGAAGTGGGCTGTTTTTATCTGAGACGTTGGCCGTCTTCTTTGGTGGCACTAATCAATCCTCCCAATCAGCTGTTAATTTTTTTTCGAGCGCCGAAACTTCTCCCGCTTTTGTTTATTTTCTTCCGGAATTCATTCGCTTTGCTATTATCAGGTTAGTTTCATTTTCATAATTCATTGCATAGCACAGGCTATGAGGAGTATGTAGTAAATTATTTGTTTGCTCGCGTTTCGAAGGGGTTTCCACAACTTTTTTAGTGCAAAAAAGTGAAAATTTTCCAAGCCTGTTGATTTTCAAGTGATTTGATGCTTTAGTAATGATTAATCAGCGTTAGTCGGGGCGTATCGGGCGAGTTTTGTGGGAAAGAAATGCGAACTTGTTTCTGAACCAACTAAATTTGTTCTCCTTTTTCTGCAAGATTCTAATACTCCTCATTCATTGCCAGATCAGTGCCATCGTGGCCTCTTATTTTTTTTTTGAGGGTCCGCGACGCAGTTGCTTTGGTGCATTGGTAGAGAGCCACTCGAAGTGTTTCAAATTCTTACCTTGAAATATGTGTACAAAATCTCTTCCTTAAACGATGCGCATATGAGTACATACAGTGTTTCTATATATTTTCAGCACTAACTGCGGGCGGTGGATTAGTTTCATTTTGAGAAGACGGCAAACACTTCACAAATTCAACTGCATCAATGACCGAAACCACACCATTACCCCAATCTCGGACGCCAGATAAGTTGCACACTTCCAAAAAAAACAATACAACTCTTTTTCAAGAACGAAAATAGACTATCTAGTTCATCATCATTCTTATAGGTTTTTAACTATCCATTTCAGTTGAATGTAGGACATTCTTTGAATTTATGCATTACTCGACGAGTTGCGGAATGTCTTTTTCGCACCTAGCGTTACCTTTTCAAGAACACCTTGTAAATAATTCATCCAGAAATTCTCAAATTTTCGTTCGCTCGAAATTTCCTTCCGATAAATTTTTTGTTTTTCAAAAAAACTTTTGTTTGAAAATATCAAAAAAAAGTTAACAAAGTTACTACAAATGCAAACTTTTGTCAGATCACACGCAATTGATTGGTTGAGGCTAATGATTAATCTATCATGTCTTTTCGAGAGTGGTCCTGAAAACTCACGGAGCTCACAAAAAATTACGAGAATTAGGATTTACAAGGAAAATTTAAAAAATTGCATTTTGATCGTGTTTCAAACAAGCAAAATATTACGAAGTTCCTTTTGAAAGCTCTTCCTAATGAATAAAATAAATAGCATCACTTGTATAATCTTTCCGATCCCTCGTCTTTCCACCGTAAACGTCGTTCGTGTCCAAGTGTAGAAAATACTTATGCGGACGAAGGTCACGCATAATGTATGTGTAAGCAGAGGGCAGCTTTCGTTAAACCGGCAACAAACCGTGGCACCTATTTCGCGGTTCGTAGCCGGCCAGGAGGTGGCGGTTAATACGTGTTAATTTGGCGGCTCTACTGCATTTAATTCGCGGTATGTTGGCGGCTTGGAGGTGGCGGTTTATTCGCGGTTAACACACCATTTACTACCACCCCAGGTTGTTCAATAAGTTGTGTCGCTCGATAAGAAAAACCCAGTTTTATGGTTCAAAATACACTTCATTTATCAGTATAATCTCCCTGAACATTAATACACTTGCTCCAACGGTCCTCCAATCTGTGGATCCCATCCCTAAAGTGAGAATCCGGAAGGTCTGCCAAATACGCTTCAACAGCAGTTATGACCTCTTCATTTGTTGAAAAACGCTTGCCACGCATAAATTTTTTGAGTTCTGGAAACACATGGAAGTCGCTGGGGGCTAAATCTGGTGAATACGGTGAATGGTTCAACAATTCGAACTTTATTTCATGGATTTTAGCCATTGTCAGAATGCTCTTGTGACACGGTGCATTGTCCTGATGAAAAGGGACTTTTTTCTTCTGTAAACCGGGTCTTTTTTCACGGTTTTTTTCTTCGAATGGTCTAAAAGGTTGCAATAATTTTCAGAGATACTTTTTCACCGCTTCGCGAGGAATCCATAAACAAAATTCCTTTCGCATCCCAAAAAACTGATGCCATAACCTTCTTGGTCGATTTCCGGACACGAACTCGTTTCGAAGCCGAACCAGAAGGTTCACACCACTCTTTGGCTTCTTCTTTTGATTCAGGATCATGATGATAGACCCAAGTCTCATCCATAAACATGAATCGACGCACGAAATCCACTTTATCCTTTTCAAAACGCTGCAAATGCTGCTGAGCAAGTCGCATTCGAATGTGTTTTTGTTCCATTGTTAGCGAATGGGGCACGCATTGTGCACACAGCTTTCTAAAACCTCGAATTTCACCTAAAATATGGCTCACACTGCCTAATGAGATGTGTCGAGCCTCTACTGAATCCCTTTCAATCAATCGACGATCTTCTAAAACCATATCCTGTATTTTGGGTATGATTTCTAGTGTTGATGCGCTTTTGGACGTCCTTCACGTGGATCGTCTTCATGGCTGGTACGACCACGTTTAAATTCAGCAAACCATCTTTCTACTGTTCTAATTGCAGGTGAACAATCATTATACATATTTGATATTCGCTCGTGAATTTCTTTTGGTGCTACACCTTCCAAAAATAAGAATTTTATCACTGCACGAAATTAATTTTTTCTGTGACACGGCGACACTAAATGGCTTGTAAACAAAGAATGAATTGACAGATTGAAATTAAACTTCACATACGTTCATATGAAGAGTGTACCAACAAAACAAAAAAAATTGGGTTAGTAGCAACGCTCTCTGTTATCGAACGACAAAACTTATTGAACAGAAGGAAAGATAACAGGTCGCACCTTTCGAGATTTCAGGCGAACCGATATCTGCTAAATAAGACTGCAATGAAATCCGATTTGGTGCCTATATTCAGTCGTCTAAGCGGCTTACTCGTTTGAATTTCAGATAGGAAGGAAAGTCTGGGTTTTCGAAAAGTTTGAGGCCTGGTGAAAGAACCTACTTCTTGGACAAATCGCATACCCCGCTGCCTCCAACTACTCTCCCGATCGGTAACTCGACGCCCACATGGAAAAACTAGATGCCCAGGGTCTCCGAGGCACCTAGTCTACTGAACGTGAAAAATTCTCTAAGCTAAGGAATTTTTAGCCCCAGAATTTACGAAAGGTCTGGCTGCAGCAACTGTAATCAGCTACGGAGTTTCTAGCCTCAAATGGGGAAAAGGCGTCACTTCCGACCGCATACACCCGTAGAATACTATTGCTCACTACAGTATAGCAATATGTTGGCGGTAAATGATAATGAACCTACAGGAAAGCACCCAAACGCAGAAGAAGGCAGATGGTAGAAGAGGATTTTTCCCGGTGGCAAGCGGCAGCCATAGACGGTTTACCTGTCAACTTCGACAGGGCCTTACCAAGTTCATGTATGCGGGTTAGAGACAGCATCCGCGCGGAAAACCAAACTTGGGTTTTTCATCTCAATCCAATGTTTAAACCAAATGGGGTAAGTTGGCGATGCTTGAGACTTCAATGTTGCGTATTCATAATGCTACAGGCTCGTGAAAATAGCTCCGTGGTCTGAAAAGGCGTTTTCCCGGTCGATCATCTAACACGAGGAACAGAAGCACCACGACAGGCTCCGACAGGCCGCCGAAATTCAAAATTCTCTATTATTTATTCCGAAAGATCTTCAAGTTCAGATCTTTGTATTGAAAGCTTCCTATGTTTAGATGATCATTGACAGCATTAAGGCGGAAAGAATCGTGGAACCTAAAAAGATAAGGGGGTAAATCAATTCAAACGTTCAAATCTCTGACATTTGTGTATTACACAAGACACATTGGACAAACGTGAAAAGAGGAAGCTGAATGGTCCAGAATTTTTGAACGAGTTTTTCTCTCCGAAACTTGGGTGTTTTGGGTGGCCTCTTTGCGTTATATCACAACCAGGTAGACCTAACTGCGCAAAATAGCAAAAAAATGGTTAGGGTTTTTGCGCCTACGCTGCCTTCAAGTTGGATGCGCGGTCCGCGTCAATCATTCTGTTGTGGGGAAGACTATTTTAGTGTGAACCATGGAATTTGTGTTTAGGATCTATCTTCTTGTATGACTGGACCAATAGAAAGACCACAAACTCTCGGTATTTCTACCTGGCCTCATCAACTCCAACCGACCGAAAGGAGAACCAACCTCCTATGATTTGTCATATCCAATGCCTTGACTCTGATTCTATCGTTCATACCGGGATTGGATGGGCACATTTGATTGATCGCTGAATGATGTTTACAGTAAGGGAGGAACCATACTTATATCGTGCCACGAAAATCGCGCGCGATGTGATTTGCTCTGCGATGAACATCGCGCCAACACATCGCATCGCCCTCGAGCAAAACCATGCTTCAAAGTCATTTTGCGTCCTCACCCAAACATGCACAGATCTCAAAGAGCAGGGTTTGAAGTTTTCATGCTTATTTTCGCCGTGCAACTAGATTTGGCAACACCTGCATTCGAAGCCATGTTATCCTCCAACAAAAAACCACAATCAGTCTCATTAGTTTTTACTTCATTTCACTTCAGGATAGCATTCTACCGAAAGACAGTTCGTTTGTGCTAAAAACCATTTTCATATTTTAGTCTCAAATTCATAAATGAGCCCGGTGGATCCCGACGGTCAATTTCGGCGCGTCAAAAACGTAGGGCTAAGGTTGGAATGGGTAAAAGATGAGGATTCTCCACCAGTTCTCACCAGCCATCTACCACTTCTTCATAGAATGTTGGTGCGACCGTCAAACAACATGAACAACAGTTGGCTGAAAAACATTGAATATGACAGTGACCAGGCCTACGAACGCAAAAAAAAACTTCAAAAACGATTTTGGCGCGAAATTCAAATTTAATTTCACAGTGTGTTCAGAACGACTGTTCTTCACAAATAAAGGTTTTTATAGGACCTTTCGTCATTTTCGTTCACTAGAGAGGGCAAACTACACAAAAACATTAAAACGTAATATACGGTTTTCTGCGCGTACGACGCCTTTAAAGGCAGTGTTCAGAATAATAATTGTTTTCCTGTTTTCCTCCCTATCTTGATAACGGCTCCATGCTGATTCCAATGATGTCTCTGATATCGTACAAGACCTCCCGGGAACGGAGTTATGGTCCCCTAAAAATTGAGCTAAGGAAATTATGGTGGACGAGTTGTCCAAGGCTTGTAACTTCCGTCTTTTGCGGCCGATGTATGCGAGCTGACCTGAGTAAAGAGAGAAGTTGAGAATGAAGGGAAGAACGGGGCTAATGATTGGAAATCATCGCTCATCTCACGATCTCGAGCATTCATTTGTTCACGTCGGTGGGCGTGTGTTGCGCTTCTGAGGTTTGCCTTGCGCTCGAAATGGCAACTTCGGGCTCTTTTGGAGCTTTTCCTGGCTCGTTTTCATGCGTTCTTTCGACGTTAACGTTACAGTGTGCCCCTCCACTATCCATTCCTAGTGGAAACTGAAGCACATTTTTTATCGTGAACACTGCCTCTGACAATCAGTAGCCAGCTCATCTTATAGTCCTTAGTTTTTATCTGTGCATGAAAAGGAGCAATAGCCCTAAAGTGTCAAAAGTAAACAGTACGTTAACGAAAAAGAAAGCAGAAAAAAACGTCAAAGAAGAGGAAAAGGTTTAATTAAAAGGAGGACATTACACAATCCCAGCAAGACGCTACCGCGATGTCCTCACATTGCAGTGCAGGGCGCTTCGATGCGATGAAATCGCGAAAGCGCGTTAAACAGCGGGCTATTGGGCGAAAATCTGGTTTAAACGCGATGTGAGCGCGATACCATCGCGCGTAGCTGCTGCCACGCAAACGCCGCGTGCCAAGGCTGACCTCACCGCGACTCCCCGATACCTTTGTCGCGCGCGGCGACCAGTGCTAGATCACCCTTCTGAGTGCGATAGCATCCTTCCAAGTATGGTTCCCCCTAAGAACAACAGACGGCAGAGCAATATATGATACCCAGGGGTGAGAGGTCCTCACTTGGATTGGGGTTGGCATTTGCTGTTGTTGTTGGTGTCGTCGTCGTTGTTGTCGTTGTTGTACCTTCTACAGGGGTTGCTTTCGTCGTTGTCGGCTCTGTCGTCATGGGTGTTTCCTCCGGTGTTTGTCCTACCACAAGGTGAAACCTCACCATCATGAGCTGAAAAATCTCATCCCTGACACATGTCTGATGGTTTAAATTACCTTACTGATTGGAAAAAAACGTACAGCAGTCGTTGCTAATAGATAGTGGAATTTGCTTTTGGTCCACATTCTGGTGCAGAGTTGCAATTGGATAGGCACCTGACTTTAGGTTGCGCCAAAATTATAGCGCAAAGGTATGAGGATCGCCTGCAACGAAAAAGCGGCTTTTTTTGTAAAACTAAAAGAAAACACATTGATCTTCACTCTGTTAACCAAAATGCACCCGGCTTCCATTAATTCTCTTTAGCAAGCCTTGAGGTGCACTAGGGGAAAATCAGTCGTAGCACACAAGAACAGCACTTCAAAGGCACAGTACAACCTCAGACATGAATTTTGCTATTCTTATTTGTTTGTGTCGTAGACCGCTTCTGTACAAGACGTGATCACAATTGCTCCGAATAAGCGGGATGTAAGCGACCACCACAGGCGCGGCCCCCTCACTCACCACCATGGGCCACACCCCCTACCAGATTTTCAAGCGTGTCGAGCGGCCATTGCGGAGGCGATTCCCCGATCAGTCTTTTCACGGCTACGATCAGCTATCCTCTGTTTCCGAGTGTGATTTATTTCCTTTCGTCGCGTGCTTCTGCGTGCGTACGCTGCGTCACCTTCTCCCCACAATTTCTCGCTGTCTCTACCCTCGCTCCGCGCAAGCGCGCGAGGGAACAGAGTAAATCTGGCTCGGAACCAGAGGATAAGTGGAGCATTAGTCACTAATGGTTGACTTAGAGGTCTAGGAAATGCTTCTAGACGGCCGCACGACACGCACGCCGACCGCATTGGTGGACTTTTTGATTTGGACAGAGCATATAAAGTTGTGATGTAGTTGTGCTTTTTGACTAAACGGACCGAATGAATGATTGAATGAATATATTCGACTTCAAAATTTTCGAATAAATGAATGAAGGCATAAATTCGACTTCAAATTTTTCGAATAAACGAATGAATGAATGTATTCGACTTTAAATTTTTCGAATAAACGAATGAATGAATATATTCGACTTCAAAAATTTCGAATGAACGAATGAATGAATATATTCGATTCTCTATTTCGAATGAATGAATATCGAAAATTGAATAATTTCGAATAAATGAATTAATTTATCTACATGCCAACCGAATTCAGAGTTTTACGACGCTACTGCTTTGAAGAGGCAGTTTTTAGGAATGGCATCGGAAACTTTTGAACTGCTCAATATTTTCAATGTTCCGCTCAGGCAAGGTTCATGAGTGGCGGCACGCAAAATCGATACGCATCGTTTCTACACTAGCAGCTACCTGGTGCCACCCACAGCGGTTCTATTCATACAACGCCAGCGCGTCACGAGCGGGCGTTTCGTTAGACCCCGTTCAGAGTTCGTTCGCGTCGCGACGCGATGTTATAATCAGCCTACATCTCGATCACGCTACGTCGCGTCGCGTCTTCGCTGGGTGTCCACAGTGAAGAGGTGCGATACATCCGAAATGACGCGCTTTCTCCTAGAACGATAGCGGTCGTATAGCGAGATGGGAGTTGTTCGTCCCGCCACGCACCAGCGATTCCATCAGTGTTACTGTCTGAGTGGGGGATAGTGTTCGCGGAATTTCTGGATTAGGCAAGATTCCTAGCTTTTTTTCGTTTTTCGTGAATTTGTTACTTGGACATTTTCTGCCCTAACGATTATGAGCCGCAAAACTTGATGCTATTTGATATTTACTCCACCCTTTTGAGTATTACTCATTTTGCCACCTATTCGTTTTTATTTCGTTTCCAAAAATCGATAAAAAAACAAAATCCAAATTAGCCATCGTAGACAGCCACAGAAGCACCTTGTTAAAGGTAGGGAAAAAATATACAAATCTCGCTCTATTGAGAATTCCCGTGCTTATTTTGATCTAGCGCTTATGTCGTGGGTTCACTTGCCCTGTCAATTTTCGCGGCTTTAGCTTTGGCTGCTAAAAAAATGCTCAGTCGGTACCCTGGATCCCCATCAAATTTCAGTTTCAACTTTGAAAACCGCCAAGTTTTGCTGAAAACCAAAAAAAGCGTTGGATAGGAGACGATTCACACTTTCGACCAGTATTGCCGTTACCAGAAGAAAATTCCGGTCCGCAATTGTGGACAAACGCTGTTGCAGCACGACGTAATGCGATGAAGTCGTGCTGGGACGAAGGTTGATCGTGCCAGGACTACGTGGTCCCACCAGTATTGTCATCGCGTCGCGTGCTCCCATAGCGGGTGTCTGCGATTGCGGACCAGATATTCGCTCGGATGAAAGCCTTTTCTCAAGTACTCGTCGAAAACAGATTTATTTTGAAACACATGTCATCACTGAGAAGTTGGGCGTTTCCATGTTTAAAGGCAGTGGTCACGATGAAAAACGTCATCGAATAAACTTCAAAAATCAGCTTAGATCGAAAACAGCTGAAAAACTAGAAAGGTAGAGCGGTGGAAAACGGGCTAGAATTAGAGTTTCTAAGGCCCAAAGAAGTCAGTTCGCGCACACGTGCACAGCGTCGTCAAAAAAGATGGCAGTCTCATGCCGGGCAGTCAAAAATCAGCGACGTTCGGAGGAAGAAATAAATGCAATTTTACCTAATGAAAACAGTTGAGCAAGGAAAGAAAGCACTCCAGCCAATGTTTTCGACTAGATGTGTACATAAATCCGAAGGTTCATTGATTGAAATTCGATTTCAAGCCAGCTGATGTTCTTGATATAAGAGGTCATCGATGCCGATGATGTGGAGTGGGCTCGTCCACCATCGAAAGACAAGAAAGTTCAGGCTTCAAATTTGGCCCAAAACAGTGGTTTTTTCGCGATTTTTTCTCATTGGTCCTACTACTCGAGACCCAAAAAAGGGTTCAGAGAGAAAAAGGCGACAAGCATATTTGATCGTGACCACTGCCTTTAATGAGGTTTGAGGCTGTGTTTGAGCTCATTACTCATCAGTTACGAATTACGATTAACGAGTTACGAGGATTTGAAAATTACGATTTACGTAATTTAAAATTTCAGTTACGCACAGCCCTGACTCACACTAATGCTGGTGCAATGGCCCTTCGAAAAGTTTCTGTGTAGGATCCGGTAATGGCTGTGTTAGATTATTCAAATATATTCGAAGATCGAATATGTCCGAATAATGGTCAGTGTCGATAGTCGATTTCGAATAATAATCGAATACCTGGTATTTTCGATAGTCGATTTCGAATAATAATCGAATGTGAGGTTTTTTTCGATAGTCGATTTCGAATAATGATCGAATATCTGTTTTTTTTTCGATAGTCGATTTCGAATAATAATCGAAAATCGAGATTTTTCGATTACTCGATAATCGAATAAATAATCGAATAATTTATTCGAACGTTTATTCGATTGCGAATATTCGAGCACAACTATAATGTACACCTATTCAAAAAAACCTACTAATCGCCACGATTTTCACAAAGCTCTGAATCTCATCGGTCAACGCTAGCGGTGCGATGGATATTTTCATCTACGGTGAAAAAGCAGTGGCGAAACGGAAATTTTAGGGATTGTCGAAGGTCTTCTATCGATTGAATTCACTTCCACAGTCTTTTATTGACTTCTGCGGAAAATCAATAAAACTGATAATTCCAGAAAACCGATAAAATTCGACGGCAGTGAGTTCAATTGATAGAGGACCCTCAAACACTCATAACTGTCAAGTTTGACCACTGCTTTTCTTCGACAAAGTGAGATACCATCACACTGACTGCGTTGACCGATGAGATTCAGAGGCTTGTTGGCTAATCTCGATATGGAGGAAATCATCACAAGCGGTAGAATTGTAACATTCAAGACTTTACATATGGGCCGTAAAAATTATGCTCTGTGTACGTGGCAGGACAACTAATGAACTGCGCGAAAAGTTCTATATACTGGCGTATAACCGGTCAGATTGGATTTTGTGTTTCAACTCTAACGATCAAATCGAGGAGTTTTTCTACTCATCAACCTCTGATCAAAAACATCAAAAAATCGAACCGGAACGTTTCAATCTCCTCTGAGTACAATAGAGCAGAGTTCAGATTAATCTGCTATCACAAGTGGTCCGTGCACTATTTTGAAGCAGGACTTTGATCGAAAATCCAAGCACATCCAACCTGTGTTGAGCTCATTAGCTACACCAAAGAAATGTGATTCATAATATCTCCATTTGAGTGTGACGCTTCCTCGCTCATTTGGAGGATCTTCGGATCTCGCACTTGGCAGGTGCTATACATTAAAGGCAGCATACACGCTCGCAAACATGGTCGAGATATCAGCATAAATAGGCCCGCACGGCTCCTACCATGTCGTCAACGACGTTTGAAGCGCTGAAAATCATCCACAATGACATAATTTGAGCAAACATGTCTCGCACGCCCGTATTTTCACACCCCTTCGAGTAACAGAATGAAAAGTTAAACTTGAGAAAACATGTGATAATTGAGAGTGATAGCACTATCAAATGGGAGTGCACGAGAGAAACAGCTCAATTTACCCGGATATAACATGTTTGTACACCGATGAAATCCTCCATTTTCAAAAGCCAACCGGAGTAGAGCGGCATTCTCAAAAGTGGACGGGAGTTAATCGGAATGTAGACATGTTTTACTCAAGTAAATCGAGCTGTTTCTCTCGTGCACTCCCTTTTGATAGTGCTATCACTCTAAACTATCACATGTTTTCTCAAGTTTAACTTTTCATTCTGTTACTCGAAGGGGTGTGAAAATACGGGCGTGCGTGACAGGGATGGTCAAATACTGTCATCCTGGATGGTTTTCAGCGCTTCAAACGTCGTTCACGACATGGTAGGGGCCGTGCAGGCCTATTTATGCTGATATCTCGACCATGTTTGCAAGCGTGTATGCTGCCTTTAAGGCACAGAACACCTAAGAAATTAATTCTCAGATTTCATGCTTATCTTGGAGAGAGGCACACGCTGATCACAGTGGTATCTCTGAAATCGCCCAGAACCCCCTATGAACAGAGTTATGGCTTTTCAAAGATGCCTAGATTTTAAGGGTGACAAATTGGTGGACGAGTTGTCTCAGGCCTGTATTTCTCTTCATTCGCAATCGTTGCTTGAGAGAAAGCCAGGATAATGAGACAGCCCGGCAATCGACTGAAGAACGACGACTTGTTTGAATTCCTCCATTCATCGAGCTGCTATCGAGTTCGAAAATCTGTTAGGGGGTCGGGCCTGTGGTGGTGAGCGAAGGGGGTCGGGCCTGTGGTGGTCGCTTATATCTCGCTTATTTGGAGGAATTGAGATCTCGCATTTGGTACGTGTTATACAGAAAGGGTCTTCTACAAAATTACACGAAAATCTCAAAATTCATATCTGAGGGTGTACTGTGCCTTTAGTGGTCTACTCTATGTTCACCTGAAAATCGCAAACTTCATGTACTCAGGTACTCGCGGGTGTCGACCACAGTGCAAAAAGACTGCTTTTTGTGAACCGCGGAGGAAAAACACTTGTTCAGGCGAAGCGCAAGCCATTTTCATGACTATTTATTGAACCGCCGCCCACAACAAATTTCGCCCACTAAATCGGTTGTGGATGTTCACCTACAAGGGTTTTGAAGACGGATGTCGACCACCGAGAAACCCGAAGATGTGGATGTCGACCGCCAAGGATCTCGAAGATGTGGGTGTCGACGACCGGACAAAAAGGTTTTTTTGAAGGACGTCAGCATGTTTAGGCTATAACAATGACGTTGGTATAAAAGGCTCCTGATCTCACCGTGTGCCTCAGTCAGCTCTCCGGAGCCGGACCTGGAAGGTGGCATCAAGTCACTTACTACCAAAAAAATCCACCAGCTGATGGAGGATAATTTTGGTTTCCGAGGGTAGGGAGAATTATCCTCATGGCTTGGGAGGGGAGAGGTTCCCAACTGTTGGTGCACCTCCACACGGTCCCCAATGGGATGCACCCCACCATGGAATTACCTGCTCAAAAACATCGAAAACTAAAATATTGTTTCTCATCATCGTAAACTCTGTCTTTAAGAGAGCACGTGTCCATATAGATAGGTAACAGGTAACGCGCGCCATGAACCCGGTGCCCTTTTTACGTAATTTCAGCAAATAAGATTTTTTTTTGAATATTTCGAACTCTCTGCATTAGGAGGTACTTATCTCAGATAGTAGTAGGCGCATTTTTAGCACCATAGAGTTGTTCTATTCCGGGCTCATTCACAACGAAAATCCAACACTTGAACATATTTTGCGTCGATTAGATAGCCGTCGAGGGCGCAGTCTTCAAAGGAGTTGTTCAGCTTACTCTTTATTCGTAGGTTTCTGAAATTGTTATCGTACTCATATACAAGTTGTCCAGTCCACACCGGGGTCAAAGCCTTGCAAGCACTTCCAGAAGATCTCCCTTCAGCGCTGTCTACACGGCAGCGGAATGCGTGTGCCGAAAAGTGTTTGCGCTCAGGCACTCGAGGGGGGCAAGCCTCGTTGATTTTCGCTCAGGGGGGCCAGCCTTGAACCGTATTTGTGGGCGGAGACTTGAGGGGGACGGCGCTCCGACCACCGTTGAGCCAGCCCTCAGCGCCGCGACGCGTGCATTGTTCTTGGGGCAGTTTTTTTTGCCGTGGAGCGCAAAATCTCACTTCAAGTTTTCATAATCCGCGCTGCTTTTCAGCATTCTGATTCTTTTGTGTTCGATGCTTCTATTGCTGATTCTGTTTTTATCCCGTTCTTTCGATCATATAAACCATCCATTTAGGGAGATTTCATGGTGTGGAACAGAATTATGAGATCTCTTTCTGGTTTCGTTAAAGTTTTTTTGTTTTACATTTTTTGGCTCCTTGCGAAGATTTATCTCTTCAAGGAGCCCCGGGTTAAGGTTTGGACGTGATCAATCAGAAATTCCCTCCATCTAAACATAGAAAAATTATTTAACAAGTTGTTCCTTATGGCTTTTCGTTCGATCGGTGGCGTCCGCTTACCTTAGGCTTCTAACATTTCATTACAGGAGTTCGTTTGCTTTCTTATCGCAATTTTTTCGCAGCGCCGAGATATACGATGACCACAACTGTAATATGGTGAGTTAGTGCTCTTTGGCATGGTTCCTCTTAATTTCGTTTGCTATGGAAACTCATTCCATAGGTCGGTTTGGTTGATTTGCGTCATGGTGAGAAAGCCCTAAGAACGACCCGCCTTACCTCCTGGGAATTCGGGGAAAAGGTACCAGTCCATCGACAGGTAATTTTTAGCGCTTCTCCACAGCATTTAGCCGGTTGCCTAAAATTGATTTTCAGGCGCCACTTGAGCGATTGCGGGTGCGACATCGTTACAGCAGTACACAACTGGACTTCCTAAAGGGTAGGTTTTCCTGTGCTGAAAACAGTTGAGCAGTCAGCTAAGTTTGAAACTATCAACATTACAGTTTTCCGAAAGTTCAAAAGAGCAAGATGAATAACACGAACGAGGAGCCAAGCGGAATATTTGCCTTATCACTATTTTCTGCTAAATATTGTTGATGTGTTGTTGGCATTATTTTCCTGTTTTTTGTACTTGCTACCCTGTTGATTATCTTTTGTACGGGTATCTAGACCTCAGTAGTTCCACTTCTAGTGTAATCACTTCATCACGCAGGTCGGTGTTCACAGATTTTTTCCCGTTGCTTTTGACGATTTTCAATGCAAACTGAAATTGGGTCAACAAAAAGTACCTGAAAAGAAATTAAAACGAAAACGTGTAAGTCGCCTCACAACTTTGTATTTACGTCTCTGATCATTCAAGTATAGTGAAATGAAGATTATTACAATTACTGAAGCTTAAATAAATTTTCATAGTTTTCAAGTGCTTTACCAGTCTAATTAGTGAGGAAATTGTTTTGAATGGCGAGAAATCGACGAGAACGGAGCAAATCCTAGGGTAAATATTGGCTTTGGGATGACCCGCGTAACCACTGCGGGTGAGAACCGGGGTAGGTCGGTCCCGCCGCGAAGAGACGATGGGGGCGCCAGCAGGGCTGGGCACACGTCCCGGCTTGGCGAATCTGAATATGCACCCCCCTTAGCTCGGTAATTTTTAGGCACCCCCTTATGGGAAATCGAAATTGGCTGTTTTCCGAAAAGTTGGACAGCCATGATCTTGACCTCCTGATTTTGATGAACAAGAATATAAAAAAAGCACTGAATAGAGAATATTCCGAAAATGGCAACAAAAAGGGTAGTGTAATTTCTGAACTTCAAAACAACCCCATGAGGAAAATTTGTAAGTAAGACGGTAAGTTATGACAAAAGATAAAACATTTTTCAATACAAAACAATTGAACAATTACCGACAACAGAACTACTACTATGGCAATAAATAGTGTTTTGTGTCGAATATTTTCATAAACTTATGAAGGAATAGTTAATCTGTGTTTGATTGCTCTGATGTGGAAATCAGGACTATTTTGTGTTGTGGAACAATGTTAGGATTCATGTGATTCGTAGGGAGTAGAAAACCCGAGTTTTACCCTCATAGAATGCCGCATTCCCTTAGGGGCTGAGCAGAGTGCCACCGCGGCGCGGCGCGGCCTGATGATTTAGAGCCGTATTGATAGATCGCGGCGATCTATCGATACGGCTCTCCATCATCAGACCGCGCCGCGCCGCGGTGGCACTCTGCTCAGCCCCTTAAAAATCGGCTTGCCGTGCGATACGGTGTTTGTACGCAGCTACACAGCGCACACGGGAATGGACGCGCCCACAATATTAATAAAAAATGTATTTTATTACAGAACGGGGAGGAGAAAAGGATTGAAACTGAAGGAAATGGAAGATGGTGATGGTAGTCTATTCTGGATGTACCCATTTTAGAAATTTAATGTAAATAAACAAAGTTAGAGCGGGTGAAAATATTTAACCGTGACAAGGTTCATTCAAACGAACCTAGTTGATCAAAACTAGCATTAAACTGAGAGCAAAGGATATTGTTAGAAAGAGGAGAATCTGGCAAACATTTTACTTTCATTAGGACTGATTTTTAATGTGATTTGAGGACCTTAAATCTCGTCCCAGTTTTACCCCGAAAACCGGGACAAAACCGGGACGAGGTTTATGGTTCTTATATCACAGCAAATATCAAATTTATTGAAACCAAGGTGTTCGCCAGCTTCTCCTCTTTCTTTCAATGCTCTTACTTTTTATGTTCAATGCTGTTTTCATTCAACTAGGTTCATTTGAATGAACCTTGTCGAATCCAAAAAACTCACCCCGCTCCAACTTAGTTTATTTACATTAGATTTCTATAATGGTTACATTCAAAGTATCGTACCTCTGCCTTCTTCCATTTACTCCAGTTTCAGCCCTTTTCTCCTTCCCGTTCTGTAACAAATTACATTTTTAAATTAATATTGTGTGCGCGTCCACTCCAGTGTGCGCTGTGTTGCTGCGGACAAGCACCAGATCGCACGGCGAGCCGAATTTCAAAGGATTGCGGCACTCCAGATGGCTACAACTCGGGTTTTTATAATTCCAAAGCCCTATTCAGTGCACTTGTGCTCTGCAGGGTACTGATAGCAGTTTTTTTACCATGAGGAGAGACATGGTACTTCTCAAGGAGGACACGATCATTAACTTCTCTCACAAGACCTTGCAAAGTCCTCAATTTTCACAATCGGATCTCTTCCATAAGTCACATTCTCATGAGCTAAAATTAGTTGGCTAGTCGTGATACTAAATGTGCTACCTGTGATTTCAATCTGTACTAATACAGCAGTTCGCTGATCCTTTTTTGAACGTGAACGATAGCGCTTCTGAGCGCTCTCTTTGTATGTTTGCCTCGAATCGGTTACCACCCGTGTAGTAATAAATGAACGTCGCACCAGAGAAACATGACATCATACCAATCCTTACTTGCTACTAGATAACGGAGTAGTGTTTATTTCTTTATCAAAGTAATGAAACAAATTATAGATAATACTTAATTCATAGTTAATAAAATGAAACCCCGACAGCAACTATTAATTTTTGCGAACGCAACCTGCATATCTTTCAATAATTTGAATTCTGTGAGTGTTTTTTGTTTCGAAAAGCGGAGATGAAGAGTTGACAAATCAAAAGAAAAGCGTGTACTATTTTTTTCCCTGAAATTCGGCAGAACAGGCACTTTGTTTTTATCTGGGTGTTCGGTTTAGGCACCCCCCTTTGCCCTCTCCGCAGCGTCTAATATGCACCCCTCTAAGGTCAACCGGGACGCGTGCCCAGCCCTGGGCGCCAGCCTCGTTCCACTGGCACTCCAGCCTTGTCATGGAAGGAAGGCTGGCGTCCTGGTGGAAGTAGGGCTCGCCCCCCTCGAGTATCTGAGGCGCTCAGGCACTCGAGGGGGGCAAGCCCTACTTCCACCAGGACGCCAGCCTTCCTTCCAGGACAAACTGGCGTGCCGGTGGGAACGAGGCTGGCACCTATCATCTCTTCGCGGCGGGACCGTCCCACCGCGGTTCTCACCCGCAGTGGTTACGCGGGTCAGCCCAAAGCCAATATTTAGGCGCCCTAGAATTGCTTCGTTCTCATCGCTTCCTCGCCGTTCAGGACGACTTCCACCCTGATTACACTAGAAAACTCCTTGAGATATACTGATATTTATTACAATTATCGGAATACTCTTCACTTTAATGGTAGTTTACACAAATATTCACAGTCGTACAAAGAGGCGGCTTCCACAATCTTCTTAGTTTCCATTTCACTGAAAAGTAACCTTTAATAACACACATTGAGTCTATGTTTATGAAAAATCGTTAAATCCGATGAATCAATAATCTGTGAAACCAGCCCACGTAAAAAAAAACAAAAATCGCAACATCCACGGTTCAGATGTCAACACAAAGGAATAATAGGAATGTAGCAGATCTACGAAAAAGGAAAACAACATGTAGAGCATAACGATGCGAGTGTATGCCAAAAGTTCCGCGGGTTCAACACTGCCTTCCCATTCCAGTAGTTCCTCGTGTCGTCCCAAGTTACCTCCGTAGTCCTGCAATAAGACTATCTTCATCAGAAAGACTGCATAAGAAACCTCACTGCAAAGGAAACTACCTTCTGAGCTGTCTAGTCACAGCCACTATTAACGAAGGCGCACTTGTAATCGCGCACATCGTTCCTGAAAATTAAAGTTTCAAGTGGTGGCTAAGGGCTGTGAAGGAAAGGTACAAAAATACCTATTGATGAGCTGATGGCTCCACGAATCCGTCTTCCACGTAGCTACGTTGGATCGTTTCTGGAGTGGCCTTCTTTCATCTCGGCAAGACGACGGAGATCCAACAAACAAAAGCATATCGGAAGGTGGAATAGTGCCTGAAGACAATGCAAAATGAATGGTTCAACAAATCTACTGAGAGGAAAAAACGGAATTTTGATTCGAGTTGTGAAAGCAGAAGAAGAAGAATGAAGTGGTGAAACAAATGACGAAAACGAGGGTTGAGATTGTGTGCTCCACCGTTGAAAACCTGCTCGAATCCCAACGGTCGCGTCGCGGTGCAGAGGGCTGGCTCAACGGTGGTCTGAGCGCCGTCCCTCTCAAGTCTCCGCCCACAAATACAGTTCAAGGCTGACCCCCTTGTGCGAAAATGAACGAGGCTTGCCCCCCTCGAGTGCCTGAGTATGCTACGTCACGCCATTGACGCAAATGCCTCAAGCGATTAGCTTTTTATTAGCTGCGCGCTTTTTATGCTTTCTGAGACTTTCATCCTGCTTCGCCGTTTCTATTTATTTGTGTATGCTATTAATCATAGAGATATTTGTGACTGCCGAGATGTCGTACGTTCGTGCCGTGGCAGTGTGGAGGAAAGAAGATCGCCTCCGTGCAAACCGACGTCAACCCCTCCGAGAAGAGGGTTTTTGTCATGGGAGAGGTGCTGGTCGGCCGCAGCTCTCCTGAGGATTTTATTACAAAGGGCCGGCGTCGAGAGGAATCCAGGTCCAGCACGGAAGTATCCATGTGCCACCTGCGGCGAGGATGTTACCTGGCATAAAACAAGTGTCCAGTGCTTCGGATGCCATAGGTGGGTGCACTTCTCCTGTTCGGGCCTCAGTTCTGTGAGGCATCATGACTCATCCTTTCGTTGTGTTCTATGCTCTACCCCCAACAACTCTGATTCCTCAATTACCAACCGCCCCCTCTCCATTGTTCACATTAATCTCAACGGCCTTCGCAACAAGTTATCTGAACTCTCTCTATTCGCACGTTCTCATCACCCGGATGTTATCATGGTTCAAGAAACCAAGCTCTCTCCATCTACCACTTATCCCCAACCTAACATTCCGGGCTACACCGCCTATCACATGCCAAGGACAGCTCTTGGGGGCGGAGTGTCTACTTTCGTTCAATCTGCCTTACCTTCTCATATTATCCCTAATACTCCTAAGGACGGTACTCTCGAGTACATTCCTGTCCACCTCCCTCAAAACCCCTTTTTTTTATCTCTATTTAACATATATATTCCTCCTATATCATCTTGTCACCCCTCTTATAATCCTATTCCCCTCCTTAAGCAGTTGTGTACGACTGCTCACTCTCCCCTTCAGCTGTCTTAGCGGGTGACTTCAATGCTCACACGTTCTGTTCCGCTCTTGGTTCTGACGCCAGAGGGAAGATGTCGAAAGAATGGGCTGGAGGAGTGTGACCTGGTTATCCTCAATGATGACCAGCCCACTCGTCTCCTACCGCCAACGGCCGACCTTCTAGCCCAGACATCTCTTGTGTCATCCAAGTCTCTCTAAATGCTTGCACGTGGTCCACAACCACAACTCTCTCCAGTGATCACATTCCCGTCTTTGTCTATATTGATCTCTCTGACTCTCTTTGCCCCTTACTCTGGTTTTCGTCAATCATCAGTACTTATCTTAATTTAGGCCTAGCAGACTGGACCCTGTTCAGAGATGTTGCACTTCGCCATGCGGTCGACTACCCATGGAATGGTGATGTTCATCAGAAAGAGCGCCATCTAACAAGTGCCATCCGCAAGGCCATGAAAGCTGCAATTCCTGGAGGGTCGTGTCAAGACCTTTTTCCAAATGTCAGCAGGGAAATACTGCAGAAGATAAGAACCAGAGATGAAGAGGAGAGCCGCAGACCATCTAGACCCGGACATAGCTGTGCTGGATAACAGAGATCAAGCAGGATCTGGATAAGAACAAGAAGGAATGCTGGGAGAAGTTCACTGAAAAGCTGAATTTCAAGGCTGACGGAACTACGACGTGGAAAGTGTTGAGGAAAATTTCCGGCAAGTCCGCTCCCTCGATGGCTCCGCCATTGAGTTCGAGGAGAACGTCTTCAAATCAGGAAAGCGGCTGCTTGTGCTCGGCAAGAACTTCTTCATCACACGTGCCAAGCGAGGCGTGCAGAACAGAGTCACGGTTAAGAGAACTGGAGCCGGTTGCCGCTCATGAACGCTTCTGAGGCCTTTACTCTCACGCAGAGTAGAGAAGTCTATCAAAGAAATGCGGAATTCGAAGGCTATCGGACTTGACGGTATCTCCCAAGCCATCCTGAAGAAGCTTCCCACGGAACTTCTACCGATGCTTGCAGATATCATTAACACTTCTTTCCGGACCTGCACTCTACCCCAAGCTTGGAAGACAGCCAATGTGATACCGTTGCCAAAGCCAGGCAAGTCCCAAAGCACGGCAAAGGGCTTTCGACCAATAAGCCTGTTATCGCCCGTCGCTAAATTAGCTGAAAAGTTGATCGTGACGGACCTGGCTGATCAAAATGAGCGACAGCAGCATCAGCATGGGTTCAGGAAACTTCACTCCACTACAACAGCTCTATTAGAGATAGTGAGCTTTGCGGTCGATGGGTTCAACATGAGAAGCCCCTGAGAACGGTGGCCGTCGCCCTCGACCTGAGCAAAGCGTTTGACTCTGTTAACTTGGGACTGCTGTCCGAGAAACTGCTCAAGTCGTCGCTACCATCATGGCAGAAGCGATGGATTGCAGCGTTCACTAAAGGCCGCCGTGCTAAGGTTCTGTTCCAGAATCATGTATCCGATAGCATTCCAATAGCAGCCGGTGTTCCGCAAGGCGGAGTGTTGGCCCCTGCCCTATTCAGCCTGTATCTTGAGGACATTCGAGCCTCCCAATGATGGGCGCGATTGTTATGTATGCCGACGACATCACCATCATGTGCCAGGATCGTGACCTGCAAGTAGCCGCTAACAAGATCAGCGCCTATCTCGTCGAGTTGAAGCTCTTCCTCGATAAAATGATGCTCACAGTCTCTGCCGCAAAATCCTCTGTTTCAGTGTTCACAACGAACACCAAGGAACACAGTGCCCATCCAGATGTCAAATGGGATGGTGACCTGTTGCCAGCAGCAAAATTCCCCAAGCTGCTTGGCCTTATTCTTGATCCCTCACTGAAGTTCCACAATACGCGGAACAGAAACAAACAGTCGTCAAAGGCTAGACTTAATATTCTGAGAGCTCTCGGAGGAACATCATGGAGAAGCAGCCGAGAGACTATATTGAGAACCTACAGAGCAATACTTCAGCCGGCTCTGGAATATGCGGCACCAGTGTGGCAGCACCTGGTGTCTGACAGCTCCTGGAATAAGCTGCAGCGTGTACAGAATGCTGCGCTTAGAATTGCTACCGGTTGTGCAAGGAGCTCCCCGGTGGAGCATCTTCACGCGGAGGCCTGCATATTGCCGGTCAAGGAGCATTGTGAACTCCAGGCACAGCAGATGTATATTAATGTTCTGAGGCAGCTGAATCATCCGTCAAAGAGAATCATGAAGCCCATAAGAGAGAGGTCGATTAGGACGCCGTTCGCCGATGCTCCTCGTAAAGTTGATGTACAGAGATGGGCCGACTCAACATGGAAGGCTTCGTCTTCTGCGTGAGGAGCACACGCAATTTGTTCGAGGATATCTAGGCAAAGGCGGCTGTGAACCCTATCTTGGGAAATTGCCGCCTCGGTTTGCGAGTTCGAGTCTCAACTCGGCAGACGAGCCAGATGTGCTCTTGCATCGCTGCGCTGTGGTCACTCTATTCTGCTCATGTCTTACGTCAACAAGATCGACAGCAGCCGACCAGACGCATGCCCGGACTGTGGTGCTCCCGGACACGACACGGCGCACTTGTTCATGTGCCCGAAGAGACCTACCTCCTTAACAACAATGGACCTTTGGACGAATCCTGTGAAGGCCGCCCAGTTCCTCAACATATGACAAAAACCACTTTGAGGCTGCAGAAGAAGAAGAAGATATTTGTGGAAACAAGTCGTTGCTTGAGTTTTCTGTTGATTTTTGAGTGTTCTTACGAAATTTCATTCTTTTCGTCTTTTCATTTGCTCTTCTTTCATGAGACTTACGGTCATTCCCTTTCCGATTTTATTCCTGATGTGTAAATCCGTCTTTTGAAGGCGATTATTCTAAAATTTACGTACAACTCATGCATTCATAATGAATTTTTTCAACTACATCTCTCAAGGAGAATCTTTTCCATTGGAACACAGTGAGTGAATGCCGTTGTGGAAGATCACGAAAGTTGGATTGGAAAAGCCTAAAACCGGATCAAAATTTTGTGAACGGTTTGAATTTTGTGAACCCCCTTCTGCTGAAGCTTTACACAGGGTGCTTTATCGTACGAGTGTTTTATTTTATTTGCTTTTTGTTCTGTTTGCCTGCGTACGCAGGCTACCGTATTTAACCTTTCTTCACATACATTCCGTATGTTTCTTTATTGCAAAATAAAGCTATTGAATTGAAATGAACTTTCGTAAACTTAAGACCATATTCGAACATACTTCTGTATCGGGATTTTTGCAGAGGTTTTATTTGAAGTCATCCTTCTTACGAACTTTTAGGGGGTTCATAAAAACCGTTTCAACTAATCGAGTATGCTTAATTTCGCAAAAAAATCAATTTCAGGTGCATTACTTCAGAAAATAACCATTCTTTTAAAAATTTTGAAATCACGATATTTTTGGATAGTTTTATCATCAGGGGTTCTCGAGAACTCTCTTAAGCCCCTTTCACACTTGCCCGACCGACCTCGGACGACTCGTTATTGAATGTGCAATATCTATCTACCCTATCCTGTCCACATTATCCATCTTGACTTATCAAGTTTGATAACGAGTCGTCCGACGTCGGCCGGCAAACTATGAAAGGGGCTTTAGGGAAGATTATTTACCTAATATTTTCAAAAAGGCGGTTTTCAAAAAAAAATCAGTCGTTTAGAAGCTCGAAACGGGTCATTGTCGAATAGTTCATTGCGAATTAAAAAAAAAAAAACTACTCAGGAAAATCAGCCCTTCAGAGAGTCTTTTAAAAAGACTATATTCTAGAATTTTATTGATTCGGAAATTTTCATAAGAGGATATTCGAGTCATTTGTTCTTTCGGGGAGTTCTAAAAATTCGATTTTCGAATCATTCTATTCGTTCGAAATCTAACATCGAAGGCTCTTGTCTAGTAGAATTTTTATTTTTGTAGCTACTATATGTATCCTCTGGTTCCGAGCGATATTCACTCTGTTCCCTCGCGCGCTTGTGCGGCATTGTGGGGAGAGTCAGATGCAGCGTACGCACGCGGCGAACGGAAATAAATCACACTTGGAAACAGAGGATATTCAGATCACGATTCCGACACTTGACTATATCGTTAACTGAAGAGGCAAGGCACAGTCAATTTCGATCTTTTATTCTGAAATCAATATCAACTCCATCAAGAGAGCTCTCCACCGTGGGGAAATTGCTGGCTCATTTCGCGTTTTTTTTTGCTCATTACGGGCTGCTGGGAAAGAGGATTCCCTCCGGAATCTGCACAGAAGCATCCGTGTGAGATTTCGGTCGACTGATCAAGCTACCGTTCGCCTGCCGTAGTTTTCCAGTATTCCAAAAGATGGACCATACCTCATATCTGTGTCTATCATTCCAGATATTCCTTACCTTGGGAATTCCGGGCTCAGGTGTCTTGGAAGTGACATACAAAGGCTTCCGCGTAGTCGAGCTGCAAAAGTCGTGCCTCCGCGTTGAAGGATAGAGGGCGGCTACGCAGCTTTGTACATGCTCTCTATTTCTCGTAATTGCGGCGCGACTTTTGCCGCCAGACTCTGCGCAGGCCTTGAAGCATTAATTTTGATAGAATCTGAACCTTTGTGCAGAAGGTTGTCCTAAAAAAAAACAGTTCTAGATTAGTTTTATTGTGAGTTAAGGTGAACAATCGTGCTGTTCAATCCTGCTACGGAACGTAGTGATTACGTCAGGGCAAAATGCACAGTTTCTCGTGACTAATCACTGATATGGGGCGTTCGAAAGTGTCGTGCTGACGAAGTGGTAAACAACGAACTCGCGCTGTAAAGTGAAATTTCTTGAGCATGTGCTGGAATGCTCCATAAATTCGTTTTTCCTCCTTTTTAAAGTAGCTTCGACTCGAGTTTTGGAGTGTAAAAATTACTGCTTCGCGTGATATAGCTGTATCCCTTACTTCCAAAGGCATGAGTCAGCATTTTCTGCTATTTTCCGGCTCTTATCTATCCCTTTCTATGTGTCGTCATCATTGTACCCTGTTAATGTGATTCTGCATCTCTTAGATTCTGAAGTCCTGGGTGGATCGTAACTGGCAGACTGAAATGAGTGTTTATTCTCTTCATAGTTCATCCATTTGCCCCAGATTAGGCTTAGGTTTGTCCAGGATATACCTTGTCCCCAAACGAGATGGCAAGTGAAGAGTCAGAGAAGCAGCGCACTCTCAGCGTCTCTGACATTTTTGGATTACGGTTAGACTTCGGGTGCGCAAATACGTAATATGTCTTTCCGTAATCCAAAAACAGGATTCGATGAGTTTTCCACGTTCTCACTTCTTTAGTTCACATTCTTCATTACTCTTTTGCGTTCTTTTCGCTCGAAATGCTCGTGATACTCCTTCTTGATCCGGATATTCTTCTTTGCGTGACAGGAAAAATGTTTTAGCATATGGATAATGGCTTGAAGGGCACGAAGTCATCTGTTTTTGGATTACGGTAAGACATGTTACGTATTTGCGTACGCGACGTCGTACCGTAATTCAAAAATGTCAGAGACGCAGGGGGAGCGCTGCTTCTTTGGACTCCCCGCTTGCCATCTCGTTTGGGACAGGGTATACCACTCACGTAGAAACTTTCCCAACAGCAAGATGTTCATGTTTTCGGGCACCAAATCGTTCGGGCCCATCATCACAACCGAGTAAACGCAAAGCAGTATTTATCAGGGTGCTAAAACCCCCGTCATATTCGTCCGACACCGGCTGTAGCTAGCCCGATCGATACGCATTTACGTGATGCGAATCGGGTGTAAAACTTCACCCGTTGTGGCTGGACTGATCACGTCTGCGCCATCCGTGGCCGTCCCGGTCGATACGCACGTAGGTGACTATAGGACCACAGTTATCCGTGGCAGAATCCCAGAAAAGGTCTAAAGAGGGGGTATTGCCCACACGAGATGGAGTTTCGGGATGCAATTTTATTATGTTCTAGGGGAGGGCACTTTCAATATCCCATACTCAGAATCTGCTAACTGCCTCTGGCAGTGCATAAAAAGGTCAAAACCTGAACAAGGCCAGAACGGTTCGACCTAAGTGAGTAGAGTTGATTTAACGATTGAATAGTCTTTATGTATGTTCAGAAAATATGCAGAAAAAAATTTGGTGCTTTGATCTTATTCAGATCAAAAGTTATGCATTGCTTCCTAGACCGGGTCTAGTAGACCCTGATCTATTCTGAACATACATAAAGGTAATTCAAACGTTAATTTAGCTCTACTCTCTTTGGCCGAGCCGTTATCGCCTAGCTCAGATCTTGCCCTTTTTAGTGACTGCCTGAGGCATTTAGCAGAATCTGAGTACGGGGTATTGGAACAGTGTCCTCCCCCTAGAACATATTAAAATTGCATCCCGAAACTCCATCTAATGCCGGCGAATCTCCCTTGTAAGTGGTGTTTCACAGATGTGCCGCTGCCTCTCCACCAAGTATGGAGTACCGAGATAATCCCTAGTGTCAGCTGCAGGTCATACCCTGGTGTATTTGCTCGGGTCGTGCTAGCGATAGAGCTATATGTGAAGGGTTCAGGCAAAGGGTTAACGCCAAATTTTTAAATTTCTACAGCCGTTGAAAAGTGGATATTAGAAGGTTACGGGATCCTTGCAACGTCGACACGTTGCCTCAGCCTCTGGGTTGATGGGAGTCTTATAGGCATCAATCACGTCTGTTTTCGTCTCGACAGCAGGTTTGCTCTGTGTTGGAATCTTAAAGGCAGTGTTCATGATGAATATCATATTCTAGTTCGACTCAAAAATGAGGTTGTTTGGTCGTGAGCTATCGAATAGTGAAGAAACAGCGAAAAAAGCGCTCAAAGTAAGCTGAAATGGCGGTTTGTAAGTACATAAAGGTTCAGAGCCCTGCTAGTTTTCATAAACGCGCGCTAATGGCTAATTATGCGCAAATCGATCAGGCTGGTTCCGACGAATTTTCTAGGCAATGTGCCAGCGGAAACGTGTGCGGCGCCGCAAGCTAGGCAGAATTGGGGCGGAGTGGGCTATGCAGGCGTACTGAGCTAGCGAAATCTTCACTTCGCGGCTGTATTTATTGATTTCTGGCCCGTTTTCGCTGCTTTCTTCGACCCTATCGATTTCCGCGTATCTGTCTGCGTAGTGTTCCAGAGAAAGTTCAAAAAACGAGATTAACCGTAAACACTGCCTTTAGAGACCGCAGTTGCAAACAAGGTCAAGCGGGGTTGTGAAATTTCTCAACGGGGGGTCGCATTTTTGGCCCAAAATTGAAGCTTAGGGGGAGGGATCGCGAAATTTCCGGACCAGAAATGAAAAATTCTGGAAGTGAAGAAGTCAGAAACTTTCCATTGTCAAAAAATTCCAAAAATGATTCTGCAAAAAGTGCGCGAAAATTACACCTTGGGGTGATTGCAGAATTTGTGGAGTTGTGGAAAAAAAACTTTGGTGGCTGGAAGGGGGTCGCTCCGATTTCGGAAAATTACACAACGCCCTGCTTAACCCTGGTTGCAAAGGTAGGATATTAACGGGGTTGGTGTGGTAACCCATCCATGCTTCGCGTTGTTAGTGCAGCTGCACCCCTTTGCGGTTCCAAAACGCCGGATGTTACGAAATATCCGCCATGAAATCCAACGCATCTGTAAAGTATTGTTGGAATTTATCTCTAACGCTTATTTTCTCGAGCATCGTGGACGCTGCTTAGTGCTGAGCTAGGCTCAGCTTTGCTTTGCACCCTTTCGAGCCTATGAATTCTGCATTTCTGGTTCAGGTGTTCTATTACGCCTTTATTCCCCTTGTTTTCGTCACAGCTGTGTGTTGCGTGTGGGCGGATTACATTTTGCATCTACTTATATTTGTTTTGAGAGGTTTTGTTGACTGTAGGTGGATATGATGTTATTCTCAGTGCAAGTCATACTTCTGTTTGAAGTGTTGGCTGTAGTAGTAATTGATTTTTCGCCTTATATCATCCATTTATTAGCCAAAACACTGCTAATCCTATTCATCCTTGAGGCGTAGTATCTTCGAAAGGGACCTAAGGATATCATTCATTCGGGGTGATAGTGAACTTGCAAGTTGGACTATTCATGTAGTGGACCTCACTTCGTTATTCCTCCACCCTTGTGACTAATATGCACCGTCAGTTACAATTTGAGCATTTCGCTGTTAAAGGCTGTGTTCACGATAAAAACGGTCTTCGAGTTCTTACCGGAAATCGAATGTACCGGGCGGGATCCATTGCAACAGTAATGGCGAAAGGACGGCTAAAAAACGAGCCATCGATAGCCTTATACGGCCCTCAAACTTGATTGTGCTATGCCCGCCCCGCCCAATTCCTTAACGGCGAGCAATGAAATGGGCGGGTAGGGCATAGCGCATATAAGTTTCGGCGAGGGTCGTGTAGGGCTATCTATATATGGCTCGTTTTCTGTCGTTATTTCGCTATTATTGCTGCAATGGATCCCGGTACATTCGATTTCCGGTAAAAACTCGAAGAGTGTTTTCATCGTGAACACTTCCTTTAAAGATATCAGATTTTTGCTGAAGCTGCTGTTTTTAGATGTTAGAGGACGAAGAAACGGCGGAGTTGCTGAAGCGGCGGACAGTCCCTGGTCGTGAGCGGCCTCCTGGATCTCGTCCTATACTGTCACAGGCTACCACAAAGGAGAAAATCATTTGGTTCATTAAAACACCGATTAGGTGGGTTGTTACGCTACTTTTCGTAGGAAAGGTTTTAGACAGGGCCCAGCAGGCCGTTGCGCCGAAACTCGCCGGAGCTGCGACCCCCTTCCCCCCCGTGATCGAAATTTCTTAAAAGTTTCTGAAATCAACACTCTCCTACTCAGGTGAAAATTTTCCTGCAGTTCTCACAGACGGAAAAAAAAGATGAGAAAAATCAATTTTGTTCTCGCTATTCAATAACTGTTTGAATCTTTCTAGATTGATGCGGCTTACTACGGTAGCTGAGGGACAGTAAACTTACCGTAACCAGCTGTAAGTTTTCCAGCATCGAACACTAGATAGTGGGTTCCTGATCGGCACCTCGAACCGTGGTTGGGTTGACGCTGTGATGATCACAGAGGGGGGGGTCGCAGCCATGGAAGCCAGGAAGGTTAGGGGCCGCAGGCATCCCACTAGCCCTCACGCAAAAAATATTTGATCTCTAGCCACGCAAAAGCTCATGAAAATTACAAATTGGTTTAAAAAAAATTATTGATCAAATCTTTAAATTCAGCAAATTTTTGGGATACAGGTCACGGTCGCTAGCCACCTGAGGCCCGCGCCAATATCTTAGCTGGAGGAGGGGGCCGCAAAAATTTTGCTGTTGGAAGAAGGGGACCGCATCTTCCACGAACAGATCACAGCGCCACGCTCCGCCCTGCTTCGAGCAACTCTCTTGGCTGAAGTTTCAGCCCTTGAAATTTTAAGTGTTGGTCCAAATTTTTCACGACTCCCCCTCCAAATTTAATTTTTGGACAACTATTTTCGCGACCCCTCCCCTCTCCCTCCGTTGCTATCAGGCGCAAACTTGCTGGACCCTGCTCACAGTATGTAGTGCAGAAACACGTTGTTGAAGCACGCAGCGCTAAACTTCGAACTTCAAATGATCTCGACCAGGTGTATTTAGCAGCTTTGGAACAGGAAATAGGGAGGGTTTCCAATACTTAAGGCGGTAAACGGATATTTCAAGGTTTTTTCCTAATTTTGAAACGTTTTTCGGAAATCGGAGGGTCGAAAATATTGGAACATTGGGAAACCAGATCCTCCCAATCTCGATCTCTGAAGGAGTCGCATGCTGAGACATTGTATTTCTGCACTGCACGGCTCCACCTTCCCCACGAAAAAAAATTGTTTGTTCGGTTTCAGGGATTTCAAACGTACTCATGTCTTTATACTGTTTTCAGAGCGTTTATGTGTTTATCGCTGGTGACAGTTTTCTTTGTGACTTACTTTGGATTTATGATACCTGTTATGTGGGCGCGGACAATCTGGTGAGTTGAACATTCTTCTAGACTTTAAGTATACATTTTTGCAGCGTTTTTTTCTTATTTCGATTCACATGATGGTTTTTAAACAATCGCGGATTGAAAAGCCTTATATATCTGTCCGCACTGGCGCTGGCTACTTTCTCAGAAGTATGCAGGCTCTTTAGTCCGAATCGCTTTTTTGTGGATTTTTTTTTGTAAACAGTTGCATAAGCATTCTTAGAAAATCTTCTTGACGGCATGTAGGAATATTTCTTACGGCTCGCGGTGCGTGAAGAGCGCGTGTCTACATATAATTCTTGAAGGAGGTTTTTTTTTGTTTTTACCTGTTTGGGTATGAGCCAGAAAACAAGCGTGTTTGCCAGACTGGATTTGAATACATTGTCACAATAGTGGTGTGGAAGGGAATTACCATATTTTATCGCTGTTATTGCATCTCTTTTTGCAGTTTGCACGCAGGGTTCGGCACGAGGTGTGACCTCCCCCCTCCCCCTCTAAAGGCAAACTTCTGGCGATTTTCTCAGACGTCCCTCCCGGAAGCGCTTATAGGTCAAATTTTTGGCGATTTTCTTGGATCCCCTCCCAGGAGTGTTAATTTCGTATTTTTGTTGTAAAATTGAATTACCAGGGACAACTTATTTCAAAAGATGTAAAATTTCAAGAAGAACAACCATTCAAAAAAACAAGGCATTAACAGTGAAATAGATCGTGGACGAGGCTTTTCGTGACTGATTACATGAAGTTGCCTGCGTTTTCGAAAAACTTAGCTACAGTAAGGGTTTTGATTATAGTGAAGGCTCTCCTAATGTTGAATATAAGATACTTAGGTTTGAACATGTATACAGAAATTGTGAATGATTCCGGGTAGGAAGCTAAGGCATATACGTGGTGGAAAAGAAGCGTGGAGAAGATGAAGTGACTGGCTAAGGTCAAGGTCAGTCAAATTCATATGAGTTCGTAAATTCATTTCGCTAGTCTAAGAAGAACATGTCACTTCAGGTTTTGGATTTCTAGCTCGGAAGAGCGTCATCCGATCTGGTAACGCTGCGAATTTTAATCTCCTTAACCCACTCATACCCGAAACATGACATGGGTTCGATCCCTCAAGGTGCTTAATTTTTGGAAAACATTAGCCCTCTTATTTTTCTGCAAAGTAAGGGTCACGAAAGTAAGATATTCGAGTCGAGAGTGGTAGATTTACACCCATATACTAACCTTCGGCCTCCAAGATCGACGCTGAAAGGCACTTCTCTGTGTGGCCGACACCTGTGGTAGGTGCTGTCGCGCTGGGAGACTACATTTTTGCAAGGTATGAGTCAGGAGAATACGATGATCGAGTCGAGCGTGGTTAATTTACCTCATATACTAGCTTTACTGGCATCATAGGAAGACCGCTACACTACACGGGCTCACATTTATCTCAAGTGTGGTCCCGCCGGAAGTTGGCAATTTTGAAACCTAGTAGCTATGAGAGTAAGATATTTAGGTCCAGCGTGGTCGATTTACTCAGTACACTCGGTAGGTACTCCGTTGGGGTCCTTGCCAACGGGCTTCCGGACCAGGGATGAGCGGAATCCCGATTTCCGATGGTTTTTGACCTTCCGAGTTCTGAAAAAAAGCCCGAAAATTCAGAAATATCAGAGATTAGAATTTTTAACACTTTTCTTGCCAAGTTTTAGGGTTTTTTTTCGGGTGCTGAATTCGAATTTGAGGTTCGTCTTCACTTTTCGGAAAGCCAAGGTTGATTGTGTTTGCATGAAAATTGTTCAGTAACCGTCCTGCTATCTATATTTGCCTTGCTGCACCCTCTAAGCGAATTGCCCTCAAAACAATTTTATTGTGATCTTCGTCAAATATGCTATAGCCTTTATAAAAATGAAATACCCATGTTTCTTTGGCATGCATGTGCGAAGCGAAGGCTAGAGATACGCAGAGCGAAGGCGGGACTGAGGGAGCGGCGTCACGCACAAACGCACGCGCGATGAGGGATGGGAATTTCGCTTTTATACAGAGGATACATGCCAGCTTTTTTCGAGTTTTTGCCGGTGTGAGTGTTACTTGGCAGATATCGCGAAAAGTTGGCCGCCTCAAATCAGACAATCTTCAATTTATCTTTTGCGGTATGAGAGTTTTTTGTTTACGGTTTTAGAGCCGGAAAAGTTATGAGTTGGAAGTCATTATCATGTACATCATGTACGCTTGACTTCATGAATACGTGTCCCGCGAGACTGTCAGTTACAATGTCGAATCAGTCTTTTTCTCGGTGCACAAGTGTGCAAACAGTGGTAGTCAAGCGGTTTCGCTACATGGTTTGCAGCTGTTAAAGCATGAAATCTCAGTGGATTGGGAACAATAGTGTGCATTATTGAGAAATAATTGGATTTCTTCAGGCCCCGTCTTTACTGGTTTGTGGAGGGTAAGCTGTATCGGTGGTTACAAGGCTTCATCGGGACATGGGGATATACAGCAGGATATGATGGTAGGTGCTGTTATTGTATCGATTTTGTTATTTTCGGTTCTGCAGATAGTTTTTTCAGTATTCGAGTATGGTGATGATGTGGCGACGTACTATCGGGATCAGAGGGTTTTGGTCATGTGCAATCATCAGAGTACAGCCGATGTTCCGACGCTCATGGCATGCTTACAGAGTAAGGGTGTTGCCAGCAGAAAGGTGTGTGTGTGTCCAGCTACCCTCTGTTAGAAAACTTCAATTTGCAGCATGAATAATATGCTTTTTCAGACCCTTTGGTTGATGGACGTGATGTTTCGATGGAGTCCTTTTGGCATTATCGGTAACAATCATGGAGACTATTTCATTCAACAAGGAAAAGCTACAAGAGATAAGGAGGTATTGAGGTGAGATTGAATGATAGTTTTTGGTGAGAGTCAGGTTTTGTTTCAGTATATAAGAGATGGAATTGGTGTTTTTGGTAGTGCCCTTCGAGTCCTCCCATTTTACTTATCGTACTCGTGCTGACGCCCTATCCATTTTCACTGGCCTGGTGTATTCCTGAAGCCTTGAAAAGCTACCGTTATTCCCCAATTTCCGAGCCTAGCCGAGGTGGTAGCGGAGCTGTCGATCGTTGTCTGAATCTCGATATCGACAGACCTACTGCCCCATACCTCCCCGCTACCTTCTCAAACCAGCTCCACTTATTGGGGAAAGGCTGTATATCTGAAATCTAAGGGCCGCGTTCATTAAAGGCAGCATATACGCTCGTAAACGTGATTGAGATAATTACGGAAATAGAATGATACGGCTCAATACGCAACGTTTACACATTTTGAAGCGTCAAAAACGATAAACAATGCCGCTACACGAGTAGGAAGTTTGCCTCGCCTGTATTTCCCCGCCCCTGTATTTGCCGTCGTCTAAAACAGGGGTACTAGACCAGTCCTATCATCACCGATGTATGCGGTATACCTACTGTAATTTACTGTACCACCCACAAGCGTTGGCGGGAATGGCCCAGCACCCCTGTTTTGGAGGAGGGCTGCAAATACAGGGGGCAGAGAAATACGGGGCGGGGCCAACTTCTTACTCGTGTAGCGGCATTGTGGGTCGTTTTTGACGCTTCGAAATGCGTTGGCGTTGTTCTGAGTCATACCATTCTATTTCTGTAGTTATCTCAATCACGTTAACGAGCGTGTATGCTGCCTTTAACGATAAAGCCATGGTTCAGAAGTGGTTAAAGTGGCGAGATAGTGGCAGAGATCATTGAGGACCGCAGAGTCTTGTACAAAACTTACCCTCAAACCGCGGGTTCGTCGTTGATGAATGAACTCGGCCTTGGCTCTATATTCGTGGCGTTTCGCTAACTTATTCCTTTCAAACAAAGAAGGAGTTCTTTCCCCCATCTGTTAGCTGAGCACAACCGAGATGGACATTTTTCCGACCGGGGTCCAGTGGCGGTTCATAAGCTCCAGTGGATAGTTCGAAACTTTGTGTTCTTAGTCCAGAAACTACGGTAGCTGGTCAGGATTTATCCACGTTCAGTGCAGAAGCTACTGCGGTTTGACCGTGAGCTATAAATTTACGGACTATGGGACATGCCGAGACTGAAGTCGGATCAAATTCAGGAGTTTGTGGGCTAGCAGCAAGAGCTGGCGGACTATTCATCAGAGCTTGCTGACCAACTGCCAGCGCGAATCAATCGTTCAAGCGCTCTCCACGGTGGCAATCGACTGAGGCCGCATCTATAAATTATTTGCCGAGTGGCGCTGTAAAGTGCAATCCTATGAGGGGTCGTTTATACTTCCGCCGCGGAGCGGCGCGGCAATAAGTGGGGCGGCGCGGCGCACGGCGCCGCCTGCTCTCCTGGGCGGCGCCGCAGCACCCAGGCGGCGGCCGCGTGCGGCACCGTTGGAAGATTTCGAGCAGAAAACTCTAAACGCCTTGCGTCGCTGCCAGGCGGCGCCGCTTGATCGATATGGCTGCATTGCATCTCGCCGCGCCGCGTCGCAGCGGAAATATAAACGACCTCTAACGTCGGTCGGGCTGTGCCGCGTGATCAATATTACAGGAATGAACTGCGCCATTTCGCCCGACAGAGGGAGTATAGAAGACGCCTGGTAGACCTCGCCTAGACTTTCTCTTAGGAGTCGTTCCATCGTTTCTCTTAGGACTGCTGCTGAACGACGCAGCGAAGCGTACTCCTATAAGTTCGATCGTGCCCCGCTGCGTGATCAATATTAGAAAAATACCCTGTGGCGTTCTGCCAGACGACGGGAGTATGAACGATCCCTTAGTCTGCTCGAGCAAAAAAAAAAGAGGCTTAACGCCCACGCCGATTCGCCTTTCCAGAGACGAGCGGTAAGCATGTTCTCGCCATCTTGACCCGAGAGTGTGCCTATCACGGACGAAGCGTGCACCTAAAAAAAGAGGCTCGACACTCACGACGCCCATTTCCATGGGAAGCATACACACTCTGAAGCACACTCTGGAGCCAGGACCCAGATGTTGACAATTTTATCTGTCCAAGTATCTTGTTCCCGTCCGACAGCTGGCAGCCTCAGTTGGTGCTCGCGCACTGGCCGGATCTCGTGTCGGTGCGCTGGGTGCATCGCGTGTCGGTGTGCCAGCCGCGCCGCGTGTCAGTGTGCCAGCCGCGCCGCGTGTCGGTGTGCCAGCCGCGCCGCGTGTCGGTGTGCCGGCCGCGCCGCGTGTCTCGGTGTGGGGGCCTCTTTGCGTCACGGTGCGCCGTATGTATATTCTTGGCTTAACGTCTATTCCGTACAACTCAGAAGGCCTCGTCGCACGGCCCTCTCACATTCGGCGGCTGCTCGCCCGCGATAGCCACTACCATGGGCGACAAAACTCCGATTTCGGGGCTCCCTGAACACTATTCCGCTGACGACGTAGGCTTTCTAGCTGGGCGTTGAACGGCTTTTTGACTTCGTGAGTAGAGTGCCGTCTTGTTTCCACTGCATCCCGCACACTCATTCTTGAGCTTCCCGCGACTTCTAGCCTAGAACTTCCTAAAGAACTTCTGCCACTTTCTCCAACGTCCTGTGCATTTCCTTTGAAGCCCAGACCGTTACAAATAATGTTACATCTAGAACCACGGTCAGGTTGCCGTTTGTACAAAGCGTTTTCGCTTGCTGCTCCATTTGGAGTCTGAAAATCGGGGATGTCCGAATCTCGCCTCTCAGTTTTGTCATATAGACAAAATTTGTTCAATTTAGGCTTAAAGAGCACCTCAAGGACGTGTTTTGGGATCGCGATCGTCGTTGGGTTATAGTTTTCCCGGAAGGAGGATTCTACCATAAGCGTGTTGAAAGCAGTCAGCGGTGAGTTCTCTTCCCCATTTTTCTGGTTTTCTGTGCAGGATCATACATGACAAAAATTAAAATTGGCTTCTTTCTACTTTTCTAAAAAAGTTCCTGGAGTGGTAGCAGTATAAGATTTCCTTAGGTATGGCAAGCTGAATGGTTTCCCCCACCTGAAATATACAACTCTTCCCCGGATGGGTGCGGTTAAGGCGATTTTGGAACAGGTGGGAATAAATTTTTGATCATCGTATCAAAGTATTATGTGTTTGATAATTAGGTATTTTCAAGGTTGGTCCCCGTGATTCTGATACTGAAGAGCCAAGAGAGCGCAGCTCAAGCAAGTTGAAACTTATCACTGATACTGTTGGGGACATAAGAGAGAAGAAGTCAGTTAAAGGTTGGCGAGTTCTTGGTTTTAATTTTCACAGTTTTTTCCAATTTCTTCAACTTCATGCTTCATGACTTCTCTTCTAATGCAAGGCTTTCCACAGGGTATGAGCAGGCTGTTGCACAAATTTTCGATGGAGGGACGACCTCCCTTCTGTTGAACAAATTTTAGAAATAAAATTGAAAATTATTTGCGAAGTTCCCCCCCCCCTCTTCGAAAAATAGACAGCAAATCTGCATTCAGCACACCAAATGAACAGAACGACTACCTCATTTTAGCTTACCAACTGGTTTAGAGAAATTTCCCTATTCTCTCCAAAAATTTTATGAGCCCCCAAATTCTTTTTTTTTCAAAAATTTTTCAAAGTTTTTACGATCCCCCGTTGCACTGAGTCCCAACCCTGAAAAACCTGATTCACCATGAGTAATTAACCACATTGCGATCGTGTAGTCGCACACTACGCGGAATCCCTCTGGAAAGTTTTAAAAAGTGCATGAAGTGTCTCAAGCACCTCTATTGACTTCAACTTAAAGGTAGTGTTCACGATGATTTTCGTCCCCGAGTTTCTGACATAAAACGCCGCGTTGGCCTCCAAGTGTTACCAATATCACGAAGAAACGGCGAGAAACGCATCAAAACGTTGTATTTTAGTGACATTATTCTAAACGTGGACTAGTTGTCTGGCTGGATGAACATGTACATTGTGGTTGAACATGTACGTGGAGTAGAAAATTGCAAAGGACGGGTCCACAAAAGATTTCATTGTCACCAGAAACACTTTCTGTGAGAGTGAAGAGGCGGGGCGAGAGTAAAGGATTTTGAGTCGTTCTGGTGCGTTTTTCCTGACTTATTAGTCATTTCAGTTCTACCCAGGGGTCAAACAATCGATTTAGCTATTATTCGTAAAATCGAAGATTATCGTGAACAATGCCTTTGGACGGGTTGAACACCACCATCTCGTACTCCAGAAGTGGTCTAACATATGACGTGAAAACCTCGACAAGAACATCAGGATTAGTGGATGAGAGCGCCCTGAACACGCTATGCATAATTTTTTTTTGTCTTTCGAAGCCACCTGAATAGAATAGTCATCGAAGCTGAGATCACCTTTAATGATTACCCCAGGTCCGTTATCTCATCAGCTTCCGCTAGCAGGATCCTTCTCATTGTATATGGGCTACACACCTTTCTTCTGCCCACTTTCAATGTGATTAGGTCCCGGTCGTCGCTGGCCGATCGGATGTAGTCAACCCGGTCGACAAGCATGAAATTCATGGATGGGGGGTGAGCGGAACAAAAAAAAACGGCCGGCGTGGCCGGTCTGACTGCTATGCTATGGGATAAGGTCAGGCATGCATGGTGGGCGCGTTTAGGGCCATGACAAGAGGCGTCTTTGTCACGCACGCGGTTGAGTGATCGATCCTCGCCCAACGCCAACCAAGCTTTCTCTCCCTCTGGGGTCGGTAAATTGGCACAAGGCCTGTCTGGTAGGATTAGAACACTGACTTGAACATCGGCTGGTCCCCGATAGTCATTGTATTGGCCCAATACACATTCAAAAGCCTCTACGATTCTGAATGGAAGTAGAATGTGTGGCGCCTCTCCAGAGGGATTGATATACCCCGTAACCTTCATCCTTTATCCTTATGAATGGTGTCCATGATTTCATTCCACACTTTTCATACATACCGACCGCGTCGGCCACAGCCGGCCACAACGGTTGTTTTTTCATCGTCCATGCTTTTCATACGCATCGTCTGGAGCGGCCACGGCCGGCTACGGTGTTCTTCTCTACCTGCAATGACCGGGGTCCTACAGACTGGCAACATAGTGTTGCTCAAGTACGGTTATTCTGCATTGTCTTCGTTGCTTCTAGTGGCGTTGGCGTTTTGGCAGGAGTCTCACGGGCCTGTTTACAATATAGTCTCAACTATGTTTACGAGCGTATCTGCTGCATTCAGAATTATCAACTCGGCCGGCGAGCCAGATGTGCTCTCGCCTCGCTGCGCTGTGGTCACTCTATTCTGCTAATGTCTTACGCCAACAAGATCGACAGCAGCCGACCAGACGCATGCCCGGACTGTGGTGCTCCCGGACACGACACGGCGCACTTGTTCATGTGCCCGAAGAGACCTACCTCCTTAACAACAATGGACCTCTGGACGAATCCTGTGAAGGCCGCCCAGTTCCTCAACCTATGACAAAAACCACTTTGAGGCTGCAGAAGAAGAAGAATTATCAGAAGCGTTCGCAGCGTGGTGGGTGGTGGAGCTGTTCCACAAAATAGGAATCGGTCCCTGGCATTAGTCTTCTATCCCCGAAGAATCGTTAGCGTATCATTTCATTCCCTCCGCTAAACCGCTGCGTTCTGCCGTATGTGCGAGTTTGAGTGAGGTTAAGCTCTTCTAAGACGTCAGTGCATCCTGTCGCTGCCCCGTGGCGAAATCACTGGTTCTTTCATACTTTCAGCGAAAATTTGTTCACACTTGTCGTCTCTATTCAATGCCTTTACCGAATGTTCGGCTAGAATTGTTATCTTTGACAGAGGTTTTCGCTATATTCATTAATATTTATGCTACTTTATTTTCTCCAAAATCATCAACATAAAAATGTAAATCATGCTGAAAACGAACATCGATATCTGTGATACTATATGAGGTGATATAAAAAATAGAATCTAAAAAGACGGAAATGTGACTGTGATGTTACTCGTATTCTGAGGTCGTAATGGCAGGTACCGGATATGCTACACCCGCATCTAATAAACTATTGCAAAACCAGCTGCGTCTGTGGTGGTACTCCGTATTTGGTTTTATTCGTCTCAAACAGTTCCTGCAGTTTGGTGATGTACTGCTTGTGAAGCTCGTCAATCTGTTCCTGAGTAGGATGCTCAGTTTTGACCACCTTGATTGGAGCGCCAAGTACGGTATTGATGGGTTTCCTGGAAAACATTTCTCAGCTTTCTTCCATGGTGTGATGGTAACGTTCTTCGAAAGATTGTTCTGTCATACCTGTAGGGCAATAGTCCGAAATTGTAGTTGAATATGCCTCGACCATGGAAAATCGGTGGCGAGATACCCATTATGTTCTTCAGTGCTGTTTGAATCATTCTTATCGTGGAACCTTTTGGATTGTCTGCCTGAAATGACGATCTGGCTTTTTGCTCACATACACAGGACTAATAAAATGCAGGAACACACATGAAAATTGTCTAAAATATTAATATTTTTCACTAACACATAGAAGGTTAAATTCAAATCTTTAGACGGTGCGGAAGATTTCTGTTTATGGTCGGGAGGCACTCACGGCCGATTTGTTTCAACTTTGTGATCGATCCTTGCGTAATACCAGTTGTATCACAAGTCATGAAATGGTTTAACCAGAACCGGCTTGAAAATCGCATCACGAAAAGGTTGTGCTGGTTCACATCTAATTTCGAACTATCACTGCGACCTACCAAACTTGCTTTGTAAGGAAGCTTTGGGGAAAACAGGGATACTGAGCCGTTTCCGATAGCTAGCGGTCAGTTTTGTGTGCAGAAAAGAAAATTTCTGAGTTCTTCTACCCGATGGTCAGGTCGAAACTGAATAATTTCACCTTATTTTTCCGGACTAACGGGGCTAAATCTGGAGAACCGTGATATAATACTTCTGATGCTAAGGCTTTCTTGGGACAACCACCTCTACCAGCGCGTAGTCATATGCCTCACACGGAAACCGGAGATGCCCTGGGTTTCGGAGGCAACTAGTCTAATTTTGACACGATATTTTACGTAAATTACGGAAAGTTTAGCAACAGTTTGTGAAATTTTAGCTACAGCGCCCGCATATTCTACGTGGATTCTCGCTACAGCACCCGCATATTCCACGCAAGTTCTCTTCACAGCACTCCGTCGATCGACCCATTCAGTCCTGATCCGTACTAGAAAGGCTATTTCAGCTGCGATCGACGGCATCGTCGTTTCTTCCCCCCCCCCCCACGGCCTCCGTCATCCCACAGTCAAAATTATTTTTGACAAGGTCTTCGAGAGAGCGACACGGGGTCACCCTCCACGACCAACCACAGAGTGTCAAGGTATCACTCCGTGAGTTGACTGGGCCAACTCTGTTCGAACGGCACCCTTGTGTTCCGCGTAGCCAGCGCGGGTTTAAGATTGCATTTCAACACAGGATGTCGCTAAATCCTTAGATTCTCGCTACAAAACTATAGCGAAAATATACGGATTTAGTGACAGAGAGATCAATGTGTCGAATTCAGTCTTCGTTTTCACGTAGAATACGCGAAGAATTTGCACCCTTGTACTTTGGACGCGACAATATGTGGGTTTAAGCTATCGTAGCTAAGGCCCGTAAATTCTCGCTACATGTAATGGGGCGGCGTCACAGGCCGCGCCCTTGAAGGCATCTAGCTACGCTTTGGGAGAGGCTTCTCTGAGGTGAGGTATGCAAAAAGTGTTCAGACCATGGGGCGATTACCCATGTGTTAGGTACGGTGGAGGTTTGAAAAAGGGAAAATCTATCAAAATGACGTTTGTTAACGCTTATCGGAAGCAATATCGTTCTCAGAAAAGTAAGTTTCAAGTTCGTGTCTTACATTAAACAATGCGTTGGTCTCCAAGTGTTAGCAAAATTACGAAGAAGCGGCGAGAAACGCATTAAAACGTCGTATTTGAGTGACATTATTTTCTGGCTCGGACTAGCTGTCCGGTTGGATGAACATGTTCATGGTGGTTGTCACCGGTGGAAAATTAGGTCAATCAAAAATAGAAGAATATTTTATGCAAAGCAGTATTAGTTAGGGCCCCAAGGAAAGAACGGAGCAATAGAGAGTGGAGATTCGCAAACGACGGGCCCACAAAAAACTTTATTGTCACAACAAACACTTTCTGTGATTCTTAAAGGCAGCATACACGCTCGTAAACGTGGTTGGGGTAACAATGTGAATCGAACCGTATGGCTTACAACATAATGCTTACGCATTTTGAAGTGTCAAAAATGACCCACAATGCCGCTACATAAGTTAGAAGTTAGCCCCGCCCTGTTTTTTCACGCCCCCTGTATTTGCTCTTTTGCTCCAAAGCAGGGTTGCTCGGCCATCTTCGCCGTCAGTGACGTGTGTGGTTCACTTGTTAGGCAATCTACCAACAGTACCTACGGTGAATATGACCCAGAAACCTTGCGTTGCAGGAAAAGGTCAAATGCAGTGGGTCTGAAATTACAGGGCGGGCCAACTTCTAACTCATGTAGCGGCATCGTGGGTAGTTTTTGACCCTTCAAAATGCGTAGGCGTTGTAATCTGGGCCATACCATTCTATTTCCGTAGTTATCTCAATCACGTTTACGAGCGTGTATGCTGCCTTTAAGAGGCAGGGGTGATACTTAAGGATTTCGTGTACTTCTGGTGCGTTTATCTCAATTTCTACGTCATTTTTGTTCTACCCGGGGGCCACTTAATCGATATAGCGAATAATCTCAAAATTGAAGATTATCGTGAACACTGCCTTCCAAGAAAGTGTTCACGATAATCTTCTATTTCGAGATTATCTGCTAGATCGAATGCTTCCGCCAAGTAGAGCTGAAGAGACGAAAAAATTGGGAAAGCGATCGTCCCGGGCAAATTTTTTTCCGGAGTAGAGGGTACAGTTTTTTCAACATTCATGATTCTTATAATAATATTAATTCATTACATGAGCTTAAGGCTACATTTGCGAAAGTGAGAAAAAAAGATGCAATGAAACAGTAAAGAGTAAAACGAGAAAAACGGTGTATAACATAAAAGAGAAACCTTAAAAGAGCTAGTTGGGCGTGTTGACATTGGATTTCCGAATTGTATATACAAAACTCCTGACATAAGCATTTAACTTTCTGAATCTATCAGCAGTCTATCAGCAACCCTGTCAGACTAGTTTGGCACATCCGCCAGTAAACGTGCATTAGCCTCACTGAGGAACGACCGGATTCTGTAATCGATGACAGAGTTTAACCATCTAAACTAGTCTTCAAATGGAAAAAGTTTCACCACTAGTCTCTACATATTGGGAAAATAGGTGCGGGGTCATTTGGTGTTCTAAAAACCTCTAGAAAACCAACAACCTGGAAAACTAAGGGATTTTTTCTAAAAGGAGGACAAAGCCCTGACTGTAGCATAATGTTTTTTCCGCACTACCGCACTAATTAAAAGAATGAAGCTCGTTAATTCTTTTTCCCTGCCAGCGTTGCGAAAAAAATTACATTCTGTGGGGAGGGAAACCTTCTTTTTGGATGACCGATAAAGATCGTTCCACACTTTGAAACACGATTAGAAGGTTCGGATCTTGCTTGGAACAGCAGTGTGACTGCTAACTAGAAAAACCCCAGTGTGCCATAAAGTGGCTTAGGAGCTGGTTCTCAGTGAACCTCATAAGAAAGTGGCAGGTTTTTCCTGCTGAATCAGTCAGCAGGATGAAGAAGTTAGCCCGAACACAGATTGAAGGCATCGTCTGGGAGAAGTCTTCCATTTCCGTGCTTAAAACTGGCTCGTATGCTAGCTCAAAGTCACTTGCATATAATTATGAGTGTGGGCTTCAGAATGAGGAAAATTTCAGATGAGACAAAAAAGTTTACGGAAAAGTAATTAAATAGAAAAACTATAAAACACTCAGATAAATATATAGTTAATAATGATGGAGAAGCTTAATTTATCATTTCCTTCAAGGTCTGAAGAATCGTAAGGCGCATAACAGAATTTGAAGAAAAGCAAAATCAAAGGTACCTGGTCGAAAATCTCATTCTCGCCAAATGAATAACAAGGAACGAGTTGAGCTCCAGTTTCCAACGCTAACCGAATGAATCCCTTCCGTCGATATATGGTGAGAATGTGATGTCCAGGATGGGCATCCAATGCCTCTTCGGCACCACCGACCACCAGAACGCAGGCTTTTCCCTGCAAAGGTCCATGTTTTTACATGCAGAACAAAAAAGACATTCGACTGTTACCTTCGTGCCGTTGAGCATGTAGGTAAGGCTTTCACGACTGCAGTCAATCATTCCATGTAGTAGTCCCCATTCGCGACGAAACGGGGTGTAGAACTGCCCCACAAGAGTGCAAAGATGGAATTTGATGGTTGGAAAAGTATCCAGAATTCCTGTACCATTTGTGGCGAAGTTGATAAATGCTGCCATCGATATGATGCCGTGAGGATGGCTGCCTATGAGGTAGTTCTGAAATATTGAATTAAGTCTGAAGTAAAGCCGCTGACGCTGGCATTGCTCAGCTCAGAGATGAGCGTATAACCGATTCCATATCCTCGCATAACTACAGATGGCTGGATTATGAATCAACAATAAAAATGGTAAGAACCACTCATACACACATAGTACACACAAGTACTAACCAACCCACCCGCACTCAGAAAAATTGCCACTCGGAGCGGACCAGGAGAGCAACGCCAGCGACTCTTTCTCTCCGCTTCTAGCGCAAATCAGTGATCTGTTCGGGCGACCGCGGTTCCGCTCGGAGCGATATCTGGTTGCATTACTGACCGCGGTTGCTGTCCTGGCGATTTTTAAAAATTTCTCAGCCGCTGATCTAGCCGCTGATTTTTCATTATTCCTGTCTCTTCTCAAAAAAGTGGCGCCTCTTACTAGGATACAGTACTTGTCACAGCCTATGGCAAGGAGGTTAATCTTGCTCTAGGTTAATCCACATTGAGGCACTGTGCTTTTCTGGGCCAAATTCCGGTCCGAAATTGCGTCTCGACCCGCTTCGCGGCCGCACGCGCTCGAGTAAGTCGAGTTTCCAGCGCCAAAGCCGACTCGATGTGGCTTTTTTATACAGTTTTCTCCAATTTCTTTTAGTTTCCAGTTTCCACAACCCACCTGGAGTCAACAGATCGGCAGCTGCGGCGCCGGAGAATCTTCCGATTCGAAAGCGCGCGGCCGCGAAGCGTGTCGAGACGCAATTGCGGACCGGAATTTGGCTTAGAGAAGCACAGTAGCCTTCCTCACAGCGGGCCATGGTGAATTCCCATGGCGGCAAAAAAATTTCCTCCAGAAAGTGATCCACAGTCACCTCTTAGTAGTGGCCTCGAAAGGCCAACTGTCCGTTTGTACGAGACGAGCCGCCTTCTATACCCGCTGATCACGTGGCCCGCTCGTTATCACTCAAATAGCGACCAATCCTGCGTCTCTCAATCTCTCGCAATTGCATCATAGTCGCCCCGAAAGCAACCGGACAGAGGCCTTCTATAGCGACCGAAGGAGTCGCGTTTGTGTATCGACACTCGGTTGCTGTCCGGGCGGTGATGTCGTAATCGGAAGCAGCAGGTTCCGCTCTGAGCGATGGTTTGTGTGAGCTCACACTATACATTCGTGGGGATCTACGGTTCCGAAGGAGAATCAAGTGTGTAGAGCATTTCAAGAGGGATCCACCGACATAACTTGTGTAGAAGCTTGCGCGGGAAACGCGCACTTCAGCTTCTGCGCCCAGTTAGGCGGCTCCAGAGTTTTCGCGGCGCGACGCGATGGCACATGTCAGCGCGACGCGAAAATCGCGTCGCGCGGAAATCAAGGTGTGAACGGCGCGCGAACGCTAGGCAACTACGCGCAATTGCGTACTTTCCGCAATTTTCCGTACCCAAGCAAAAATAATCAATATTTGATCTTATTCTGTCTATTTAGGTGTAATGTACCTTTATCTTTTATCTATATTATTATGGCACATTTTTGTTTTCGCTACGACAACTTGCTTCTTTAATAACGAAACAATCAAAAAGACATCGGGAGCAAATGATGCTTAGAATTTTTTTGGAGTTGATAGAACAGAATAGGGATGTTTCGGTGAAATGGGACCGAATTATGCTTGGTCGTTTGTAAACCATAAAAAAACTATAGCTCGTCAACTCTTTGAAACCACCCTCATCACACTGTCCTTAAATATGCAGACAAAATTGTTTGCAGTATCATCTGAGAACAATACAATAACCCATAACAATTTCAATCAACCTGGTCTTTGAAAAGGCTCGAGAAAATTAGAAACGCCCCTTGAGTCCCTGATGATTTAAGAAAAATGATGACAATCGCTCCGCGACCATCGCGTCGCGTTGCATTGCAACGCGAAGCGATGGTCGCGGAGCGATTATAATTTGCGCGTCAAATTCGATGTATCGCACCTCTTCACTGTGAACACCTAGCGACGACGCGACGCGACGTCGCTTGATCGATACGTAGGCTAATCATACCGTCGCGCAGGGTTGAGCAGGCCGTTGTGGCAATTTTCGTGGCGGCTACGACCCCCCCCCCAAATTTTCATTTTTTCTAAAAAAATTTCTAAAATTTCACGACCCCCTGAGGGGGGCCCTGGCACTAATTTTTTCTTAGCTTTATTTAGTGTCAAATTTCAAAGAGAAGCGAAAGTTGCTGTAATATTTTTTAGGGTCCATTTCGGTCGCGGCTAACGTGTGAACGCGAAAGGGTCATGTATTGAAAGTTTTACGACTCCCCCCCCCCAAGTATCAGTTTTTATGAATATATTCAAAAATTTAACGACCCCCCGTTGTGGCCGGTCACAATGCTGCTCAACCCTGCCGTCGCGTCGCGCCGCGAATGAACTCTAGACGCCGCCTTAGGCTATGCTAATCTATAATCGAAGTTAAGTGACTGGCTTGGTACTATTTGTATAGCACCATTTGAAAGCAATATTTGCTGTTCTGAGGGCGCCTCTAGCACAGTGGCAGGATGTAAACATATAGCTGCATACGGTCTGATTCGATCCCTGCTGAAGGTCAACTAAACCTTCTATTTTCCGAGTTTGGTAAAAGTCGTACCAGACCTGTATGGTGTGGAACAGAACTGACCCAGACATCGGCTGTATGGCACAGGTTACTCCAGGTCCAATGCATTTTCAGCCTATATACCCGAATAGAAGTCGGGTGTGTGGCGCGTACCAAGGGGCCATCATTAAAGCCGAGAACTTTATCCTTCATGTGTGGTAGCTGTGCGGGCGGCAACTACTATCAGTAGCACCCTTATCTCTTCCCCTCTGCAGCGTTGAACGTTTTCTGTAGAAGTTTTAGATAGAAGACTATCCGCTCAACCCTATTTCTAAGGCTACTCACCTCCTCTGGGCTGAAGTCCTCCGTTTTGTGTAGTTTCACCGGGAAATAGTTTGCGTACCAGTTGTGAATTCGCTGACGCATAAACCATGTGGAACGATATGCACCTTGTTTCGGTGAGTTCCAGTCGTAGTATAACCAAAGAAGGTAGGTGACGGCAATAGGCCAGAGAACGGAGAATAACTGGAATAGTGTTGATAAGCATCTTCAAATGGAATGGAATGCTTCGAGGAAGGGGAAAGGGCTTTGACAAGGGAAGTGTATAGAGCGTTAAGCACATCCGTAGAACAAAATCTGTTAGTATCTTCCGGCAGCTGTAGTAAAATCGCGTACTCACCCGCCCCGACCTGCTGGTTTTTAGAAGTTATAAGCCCAAGGCGGCCGTTTTTTTGTACCTGTTTTACCTTTCAAAACGCGACGTAATCATTCGAAAATTAGGAACTGCACCTCGTAATCGTGTTCAGCGCCTGAAATAACCCTTTCCGCTGGGCAATGCTAGGGTGAACGAACAGTTTTTTGAACCTTGAACAGAGTAGTAGGGGTACCCACTTGTACCGATTGTTGGTTGAACGATTAATGTCAAAGGCTATAAAACGGCGAAATTCTCTTGGTTTCTACGCATGCTGATGCGGAGCGGCGGTTAGAGACTGTGAGAGAGCGCATGAGAGACGGAGGGAGCAGAATCGCCCGCGCCGCTCGCCCCATGAGTCGTGAGAATTACGACGTTTCACAGGGGATATCAATCGGGTGGTTCTCGAAGCGTTAAAGAAACATGTTCCAGATTTGACTCACAGTATTCCCAAGAGGGTTATTTGAGGTGCTGATCACGAATCTGAGGTTTACTTATCGACTTTTTAAGTTTTCGAACTGAAAATCGAATCGCGAATTTGCTCAGAATGCGTCAGATCAGATTGTTGCTCACTCTTCGAACAATAGGCGACGTGAATTTCGTGTAACTGATCCAAGTAAAACACAGCACAAATCAAATGGACGAGAAAACGTGAGATTAAATCATGACGAATGTTACCAACGAACAATAATTTTCAAACTTGGATTTACTAATTGTTTTAGGTGAATTTTTATCGCAGTGAAAACTACCGCAACAAGAATGGTAAACAAAAAACAGAGAAAGTGAAGCATTTTGAAGGACTCACCATATAGGCTGTCATAACCATGGTCAACACGGGCAGAAATAACGACAGCATGAAAAAGTGTATAGCACCCAATGTCTGCAACCGTCGTTCCCATGGAACATGAAGTGGGGCAAAATCTATGCCGAATAAATGCGTCATATCCTGAAAATTGAAAGTTTTCGAGGCTTATGAGGAAGAAGTTTTTGAAGAGCTTTTTTAGAATGGTGTCTCGGTGGAGTTCGCCGAAAAAGGAAGTTTTTCGGGCAAACATGACTCTGGGCCGTTCAATGAACTCTAATGAGTGGATCAATAGCGCCCCGTCGGCTCCTGTTTTGCATTGATGGGAAGGGAATCCAGGAAGAGGCCAGATACGATTATGTGCATAATCTCCCGATTTTTTTCCTATGTCCGTGTCCAGAAAACAAATGGGGAATGTGCCTTCGGCTCGAAACCCATTAGTTCTAAGATTGTTAGTCTTGGACAAAACTGGGTTGTTTTCTAGATAATAAAAAAAACTCGATACAGGTGTCCAAGTTTCAGGGCATCAATCAAGATTAGAATGAGATGTAGGGAAGTACACTTTACCTTATAGTTTTATTTTGGGTCATAAATATTTCCTTAGATTTCCATACCTTTAAACATGGCAATGCTGCGGTTCGTAGAAAAAATTTATTTCTACTTCAGAAATTTGTATTTTTTCTATGCACTTGAACAAGGCGAACCACCCGGGTCCAATTTTTTTTTATTCTGGAATCCTAGGAAAAAATTTGCGAATAACTTTTCTACGTGTCTCCGTAGGTCCCAGTTCTACCTTTGATTGTCCTAAATATCTAAATTGACCGTATTGCTCAAAAGTTGGCTGAATACGGTCTCTTTAACAGTACGTGGCCGGGGAATGCTTGTCTAGCCTGTCCAAATAAAGGCTGGCTGTAAACATGACTGGCAAAAGAGGGAGGAAGCTGCTGCAGCTCCTCTGACCGGCACTACTGCACCGTCCGCCCCGTAGGGCGAATACGATGGGGCGTGGTCAATGATTGAGGCATCGAAAAACGTTGTTTTGCAGCTGCAGAGGTTTTCAGCGGAATCCGCTTCCTAGAGAGGTAGAAGGGGGGGGGGGGGATTTTCCCAGACTGCCCTGCAATGCTTTTTGGTCTGGAATCGAAAAACTAGAAAAAAATTCCTATAATTGTCTGTAAATGTCATCGCAAAGAGATTACGCCATCTTCAAGCCCCTTAGCAATTAAGTTTACTTATTCAACCAAAAACATGAATGTAAAAAAGGGTAAAGATCGGGAGAAGTCTTCAGAATCACTCATCTAGTCTGTCTGATTATACCACTCAAGAGTAGATCTGAGGAATGAATCCAGCTCTCGGCGAACAGAAAAATGAAAAATTTGAGAGACCTACTCTATATGATGTACTGAGTTTCATGTAATGTATTTCGTTTCTATCGGAACATTCGTTATTTCAAAAGCAATTGAAGAAACGGGTCTGGTTTTGGTCTATGTGCTTGCTATCGTGACGCAGGCGTTCGTATCGGAAAAAGGCTGACGTTCGGAGATAGCGCTCGTCGAAAAGGCCATAAGATTCATAGAATCGAATTCGTTGGACTGGTGGATCGAAGAATGAAAGTTGACAGAAAAGGGAAAAAGTGGATTTGAAATTGTCCGATATCATCCGGAAACATGACAATAGAAGTAAGTGTGAACTGGGCCTTAGCAACTGGACGCGACACACTGTGAGCCGTTAGGAGACTAAAGTAAAAAAAAAACGATTCTCTCTCATTCAAAATAACTTATAGCTTATTCAAGCACTATTGAATTAAGCGGAGCCGCAGTGGAAGAAGGCTTTGCTGTTTTCGCACATGGTCGAGTTTGGTCCTCGCCCACGTCAAACAAAGCTTGCCATACTTCTGGGATTGAATGCCTTTGCCAATATTGTAGCCCCTATTCAAACCTGTTCTTGGTAACTTTACTTAGAAGGGCACTTCAAAATTGAGGGTGGATACACTAAATTAGCCGAGGAGCACGGAATCTGCGTGTGCATGCACCAGGATGCATGGATGGGTCCGCAGTATACTTGTTATCCGAAGATAATTTTTCTTATAAATGGATCGATGCGGATAATGCCGATTTTAAATTTTCCGGATATTGGTTTGATTCAGATAATGCGCTTTTTCAAATTTTCGGATAATGGATCGATTCAGATATTGCCATTTTTCCAAAGATTCGGATACGGATATCCGGTCGGATAATTTCGGATATTTTCGGAACAAAGTTGAGGCAGAACGGTGAAAAATAGACCAGGCACTCAAGACAAGCCTTTGAAAACATCCATAATTGAGCAAACATTAGTCCTTCATTGCATTCGCGGCATGTTCACATACAAACTTCAATCTTCATATATGCATATTAATGAAAATATGAAAACAAATCTTCAATTACTCTATCGTCGTTGGGAGGCACAGTATTATCCATACACAGGCTTTTCAGGACAACTAGCAAGTAAAAAGTATTCAAAGCGACTATACAAAAAAACTTCTACACTGAATAACTAGCCACCTGGTCATCTCACTTGACCACGCCCATTTTTCGGCGCCGCAACGACTGTTCCTGTTTCGGAAGGAGGAAAATCCTGGTTTGATGTACTAAGTAGAAGGCGGTACGAAAAATGGGCGTGGTCTAGTGCAATTTAATCCGAAACATATGCGATTTTATCCGAAGTTTTACCCGAATTCTACCCGATTTCATCCGAATTTTTGACCCTTCGGATATTGGTTCGATTCAGATGATGCCGATTTTAAATTTCCCGGATATTGCTTCGATTCAGATAATGCGTTTTTTCGAATGTTCGGATATCGGATTATCCGAATCTCGGATATCCGAACGGATATCCGAAAAGGAGTGATTCGGATAGTAAGTATAGTCCGCAGTCAATCAAAACACATCGGTCCGTTAAGTACTGATCTTGCCAGAAATTGCGCTTATGGCACGTTATCGATCGATAGTCGTTGTTATCGATTTTCACGCTTATTGCACAAAGTGCGGCAAGGAGTGGTTATTGTTGATGGTGTGGGTCACAAGTTTTAAGAATTGTACTGATTCTACAATATTGATCGGTACCGAATCAATAACTCGCAGGAGGCAAAGTCTGTCAGAGCTTCCGTCTTACCAAAATAATAATCGCTAAGCAAACATCAAGTCAGAATGGGAACCTTCGGAAATAACTCATTATTTTTTAAGGCTTAGCTTGCTGGCAAAGAAGTGATTTGGCTATGTAATATCTTTGAGAAATTATAAGAAGTCTTGAAATATTTTAGAAAATGATTTGGCACAGAATAACCCGTAGTAATGAAAACCTGGAAATTTAATGAAATTATTGAAAATACGATTTGGCGGTAAAGCATAGACCAACTATTGATAAAGAGTGGCAGTCGGATTTCACAACGGATCTTCTACGTTAAACTTATTAAAGCTAAATCAAGCGCTCGACGAAAACAGTACAACATTATTTTCTGAAGTTTTAATGCGGCAATCAGCGTAGGTCAAGCTATATAAACGCAACGCTCCAATCCATATCGTGCTTGATTTTGCTTTGGTAGGCTTAGCTGAGAAGCTTAAAAATCCTATCCCTTCTCTATTACTACTTATCGAAAGTTGGTCTATGCTTGACCGCCAATTTGTATTTTGGTCATTTCATTACATTTCTGAGTTTTCTCAGTTTCTTGCTACAGGATATCTTGCCTCCAAATCGTTTTCTAAAATATTTGAAGGCATTTACAAAAGTTGAATTCTAATCTCTCGCAAATATAACATTGTCAAACCATTACTTTGCCAGGAAGCTGAGCTTTTCGAATGGCCATGCTCAATAGGAATTTTCGAGTGGATGAATATGCTTGAATGCAGTCTTTCAAAAACTTCTAGTGAATGATTGGCGAATTTTCGAACGATTTTCGAAAATTGCGCGAATCCAACCGAACGTTTCCCCAATGGCTGGATATTAGAATATAGTTCAATAATTAGCTCGAGTATCTGAAAAGTTGAGTGTTTTAGCATCACGGGTAAACACGATAAACGATCCTTTGAATCTTGTAGCCCAAAAACGTCCTAAATAAAGCGATTATTCGAGAAAATTAGTTCAGATTCCCGAATGAATCAAGCATTCGAACATTCGAGACCCTCGAATCGTTTCATGATCTTCGCAGTAGAATAAGAAGCAGCGAAAATCTTCGTAATAAGGTTGGCTCTGGTGTATTATGTGTTCCGACCAGGTATTTGCGGAAATGAAAGAATTGAAAAACATAGTGGGATGTTAAGTTTGTCCGACAACAAGAAGGCCAAAGCTATTGAGAAATAAAAGTTTGTGACGCATTCACTCACACCCTGAGTTGGTTTCAATAGTTTTTTTTTGTAGTAGTAGTAGCCACTTTGTCAGTCTACGGAAATACCAGAAGCACAAAATCCCGCTGTTCATTAGTGTAGAAGACTTTTTTGTCTCACAGTCCAACATTTCAGTTACTCGTCCGCCGATCAAGTACATTCTGGACGTGACCATTGCCTATCCAAATGGATTACCACTCAGTCTGGCCACGCTTGGATTCGGTACTCGCGAAAGATGTGACATAGCTGTTCATTATAAGATCTTCAACGCGGATGAGGTTGGTCTGCCAGACGTTTCTGCCTACGATCCTGCCATAAACACGTATCCTCTATGTCAAAGCCAAATTTACTTCGGTCCTTCGCTTGCGTATGCGGCGCGAGGGTAGGGACGGCGAGGAAGCGTGGGGGGGGGAGTGGGCACAATATACGCGCGCACACGCACGTGGTCGACGGAAATGAATTATCTTAGGAAATAATGGATTTTCAGCCACTGGTTGAATTGCCCTGCCTTTTGTCGTCTATAGGGTTGAGAGTCCTAACCCGAGCCCAATACTGCATTGGCCCATAAAGTGTTTTGGCGTGACGGTTGCGAACTAGTCTTTGTTCTGTTGTTGTCTGTGTCGTGCATGGCCGTTGTGTCTAGATTCATTGAAAGTGCGAATACATTAGTTGGGTGAGGTACTAGTTTTCTCTAATTATCCTGTGTTAAGTACGAAAAGTAATGTGCAAAGAAACACAACTTGGATTGAAATCAGTTGGGTATTCTACTGATAGGGAAATAGAATACAGGCCATAATTTTTCCTTTTCCGGCGAAAAAAACGCAAAAAACGTTTTTTCTCCCTTTTTTCATAACTCGGTTGAAAATGGTCCAATTGAGAGTCTAAAGAGGTATTGGGAATCATCATAGTGTGCTCTTTCTTCTGGAATAACACATGGCTCTCTCTTCAACAAGATATGTAGGCAAAATTATACGTGAAACAGTCAACCCGAAACGCGCATGAAACGAGATTTCGCAATCAAGGCATTTATGAGCGAATGTGTCCATGTTGTTACGCCTAAATGCTTTGTAAAAAGTATGCAAATAGCATGCTAAAAGAGAGATTTCTAGATCCTGATTCCAAATATCTCTCTAGATTCTTAAATTGACCATCATGAACAGAGTTATGACAAAAGGGCGAGAAATAACGCCTTTTGAGCTTTTTTTCGCAGAAAACGCAAAAATTATGGCCTGTATTGTATTGAATATTGATCTCCCTCGGGTGTGGTGACGACTTTTTTGTGTATGTACGAGGAAGTGTTCACATCCTGGAGATTACTTGATAGTACGGCAGCTATCCTATGGTTATTAGCTATCTTCGAAGTCAAACATGGTTCGTATACGTACATGTGTGTTGTTGTTTGTGCATCTTGCTATGCAAGATAAGAATCCGCTGTCTAGTCAGTTTAGAAAAGCGATTGGGAATGGGTGGGAAAACGGTTGAAGCGACGAAATACGCTAGTTTCGTTCAAATAAATTTTTAGCCATTTCTGTTGGTAACCACTGACAAGGGAACTACTATTAGTCAGCCTGGCCATTCCGGATGAAATGTACTTCTGTAGAACCGTTTTCGACGTAGAACCCGATTCTGATTTTCGCAGCTGCCTAAACCCATTTGGAAAAAGTTACATGCGTTTTTCGCCAAATCTTCGTACCTACATATTGTACCTTCCAAAACGCGCATTGGTCTTTGGAAAATCCGGAAACGGACCTCATAATCGTGTATAGCGCCCAAAACAACCCCCTGAGCAAATTCTGAGTGAAGGCACATTTTACACTCTGCGCAGACTGATAGCGTTCTGGATACGGATTTTCGTTTGGGCCATTTACAAGGCTCTAAAAGCGTTAAAAATTGTCCAGATTTGGCTTAATATCCTCCTAGGTGGGTTATTTGGGGCGCTGATTACGAATCTGGGGTTTATCTCTCGATTTTTAAAGTTTTCGACTTGATTCGGTTAGAACTTCCCCTCGGGGGAAAATTTGATGGCAAATCGCGACTTTTGACGATTTCCGGAGTGCTTGGATAGATATTGCTCAAATTGTTCCTCTGAGGTTTATTTAGAGTGCTGAACACGAATCTGAGGTCCGTTTATCGATTTTTGACAGATTACGGTAGATTACGATGGTTAAAGGTAGTTCGGTCAAAGTCCCAGATTTGACTCCAAATTTGTATGCGGGGGTTATTTGGGGGTGGTGAATACGAAGCTAATGTCCATTACCTACTTTACCAAATTCTAAGTGATCACAAGTGCCAGGCAAAACCAAACCTCTCTTGCCGCTTCGCGGCGGGAGCGATTCGTCGATTTTCGAAACAATACTAAGGTAGGTTTAGCCCCTAAATGGCATGGTACTTACCGTAACCTGCAACAAACTCCAGAATTTCGACGAATCGACTTCAGATTCGTGCTCAGCACCCTAGATTACCCCTACAAACAAATTTTGAGCCGAATCCGAAATTTTTTTTTTCAAAACGCCCTAAAAAATTTCATGGGGACCAGGTGTGTGCGTAAATTTTTTGAAAATTTTTCAGAAAACAGAAAATCGAGTCTGTCAGAAATCAGAAAACAGAAAGGTCAAAACGGCCAGAAAACAGAAATCAGAAAACAGAAAATTTTCAGAAAAAATACTGCATTTTAACTTTTTTCAAGTGAAGAGAGGATGTAATTCTGAATACCTTTGTCATACTTGTAAAATTATATAAGATCATTAAAGACACGCTGAGAGTCTTGGCCGAGAAATAGCTCACCAGGCTCAACAACTGATCCTGTCGAGTAGATTCTCGAGTATTTCTTGATTATTCCTTGGCTGCTAGGTGGCTGCGACCATGTTGTTCGCGAAATAATCGAGGAATAACCGAGAAAACATGGGTAGTTGAACCTACGGCGGTGTTGACATCCAATTTTGCCTCAACAATGCGTCTTACGCTTCCCTTTGAGAGCATTCTTTCGCGGCTGTTTCTCGACGACCATTATTTGACGCCTATTTTGCGGCAACCAGCTATTTTCCGAACACGACCTTGTTCTCGACTACTACGCGAAAATCAGGCATTTTGTGGCTATTTATCGGCTATTGCTCTGCCAAAATTCTCAGAGCACTCACCCGTCTCAGGCGATTCTAGGCCCCGAGCCGCACCGAGTAGGAATCGGAGCCGCCTGACAGTTCGGCTCGTTCTCCCAATCTCCGGGCTACTGCTGTTGCTGTTGGGGCCAGCCGGAATAGCCCTGGACAGCAACAGCAGTGGCCCGGACAGCAACAGGAGCCGACTGCAGATTGGAAAACGAGCCGAACTGTCACCCGGGCCGATAATCGCCTGAGATGAACGTCAGCACAATAACGGTTGCATCCTAGGACAGACATCGGGTTCAGACCCCTCGCTGTGTGCAGCTGCTGCTGCGAACAACTAACTGCAGCAGCTGCTGACAAGGGGAGGTTGAATTCGTGCTCTGCTCCGGGATGCTACCCCTATTGTGCCAAAGTCCTACCCTACGAGTGCGTTAGCAGGGTTCGCGGTAAAATCGATTGTTGAATTTTTTCCATAAGAATGCAGGTCTGGTCATCACAAAAGTTAAAATAAGTGACAAGTTGCATGGAAAACGCTGAAAAACAAGTCAGAACAGCTAAATGGTGGGTGTACGCGCACCCCCAACTAACAGGTTTTTTATAAATGCGTATTTTCCGCCTTCTATTTTGCCGTTAAAAAAAGTTAGTAGTCTCTCGGTGTCTAGCAACCACTTTGAATGCAGAATAAAAGACGACAAAACAAGCAATTTTAGAAATCTAATTAATTGGGGGGCGGGCTGAGACCCAGCAATAGCTTGTTTTTGAGCGTTTTTTCTCCGAATTTCCACTTAAAGGCAGGGTTCGCGATAAAAACAACTTTCGAGCTCTCTTCATAAGAATGTAGAGTTGGCCATCACAAAAGTAAAAGTATGTGAAAAAAACCAGAAATTCGCGAAAAAAAAACGCTCAAAAACAAAGAATAACGGCTAATTACCGGTGTCGGCCACCCCCCCCCTAATTGACGCGATTTTCACTAATGCTTGCTTACACGACATTTATTTTGCTGTTAAAGTAATCAGTAGTCTCCAGAAATGTACAGAAATTACTTTAGGAGCAAAATAAAAGTTGAGAAAGCAGGCTCTCACCCAAATCTCGATAATTGGGGGCGGGAGGACACCAAGCCATAACCTGCTCCTGAGCGTTTTTTCTCCAATTTTTTACTTAATTTCGTTTTTGTGATGGCCAGATCTACCATTCCATGGGTATAGCACAACAACCGATTTTATCGAGAACCCTGCCTTCAATTTTACTTTTGTGATAACCACGCCTACCTCTTCAAAAAGATACCACAATTAAGTTTTTTATCGCGAACCGTGCCCTCAACAACAATCGCACATTGAACACAAATAGTACCTCGTAAAGAACTAAATAAGCTGCGCTTCTCCACAGATCCGGATTTCGTTCATTTTTTCTGATTTTTTTCTGTTTTTTGCAGATTTTTCAGAAAAGAGAAATCAGAAAACAGAAAGGCCAAAACGGCCAGAAAACAGAAATCAGAAATTTCCGCACACCCCTGATGGGGATACCCTTCCTTACTTTGTCGCCAGGCTTTGAAAAACGCGTGCGACTTTTTTCAGAGTGGTTTTAGGCAGCTGCAAACATCATAGTCGGATTCTACGCTAAAAGCGGTTCTAGAAAAGTACATTTCATCCGGAATAGCCTGGCTGACTAAAAGTAGTTCCCTTGTGAGTGAAATGCATTCTGGAAATCAATAGAAGAAGTAGTCCAGAGGTGCGTTCCAAGAACACTCCCATGGCAAAACGCGTCCATGGAATCGTAGCAACGGCCACGTGGGAGCATTTCTCAGATATAATTTGCATCCATGGAAAGCTAATTTGTCCATGGGGAGGTTGTTTTGCCTCCCACAGCGTCGTGGGAACGTTCCTGGAACGCACCCCAGAAAATTGATGGTTGACACAAAGTCAGATTCTAATCCGGGAGCCTATCTCGCAGATGTGGTTGGAATAAACAAAATACTGGGATAGGATCTGAAAAATAAGGGGAAAATACTATAAGCATACCAGAACTCAGCAAATAGTATGCGTATACCAATACGTCGTCTTCTTTTTAAGTACGTACGTTGGTCTTTTTCTAATGACCTTTTAGGGCGATTATTTGCGATTCTCTGCGCTTCGCTTATCTCGGGCCAGTCATCTGGCACCCAAGTACATGTGACTTGTTGTGGCAGGAATAACATAACATACATATCTCATAAGAAATTTTAGAAAGTAGAAGTCAACCCACCTGCTTTCCAGGTCCCATTTGATGATGACGAGAAATTACGTGACTGGATGTATGGTGTGTACAAGGAGAAAGACGAGATGCTGGGTAAGTTTCTGGAAAACGATTGGAATGGAAGGATTTCGTTTCTCTGCCTCAGAAAGGCCTCATAGAGTATTGAGTCGTTCAAAGCTTCACTGCCGAAATTCGCTCAATAGTGGGAAAATGGTCTTCCGAAAATTAAGTGATCTGGCGAGAGAAAGAAGTTTGACTGAAGCCTATACATATCCTCTGGTTCCGAGCCAGATTTACTCTGTTCCCTCGCGCGCTTGTGCGGAGCGAGGTTAGAGACAGCGAGAAAGTGTGGGGAGAAGGAGACGCAGCGTCGTAGACGAACGCGATGAACGGAAATAAATCACTCTAGGAAACAGATGATATGTACACCAGAGGGAGGGATGAGCCGAATGAAATAGTGAAAATATGGAATACGGATTTCATGTCTTGGCACGAAACTTCTTCTCCGGTTCCAGTATTCGAATGCGTTAAGCCGGGATTATACTTCCTGTGACGAGCGACGCAATGCAATGTTTACCATCCATATCGACCGAAAATCTAGGTATATGCCTGATATGCGCTGTCGCTGTTTGTGGGAGTACGATTCCGGTATAACGCTTAAAAATGCGCAGAAACGCTGTTTTCGGAACGAGAAATGCGGGATTCCTCTCATCCCTGATATACAGACTGTTCGTCTGATTCAGGACGCCGGTGGACATGTATGTAACATTTAAAAATATTTTGGCACGGAAGGCACAAACACCACTTGTCCGCCATGTGGTCCCACTTGGTCCCAAGCTACTGAAGGCTAGATATTCCTCATTCATTAGGCGAGTTTGGGCGCGAAATTTCACGGCATGCTTGAAATGGGCCTAATGAAGAGGTCTTATCAAGACAGAGGTACAAAAAGCGGAAATGTTTGAGAACGGTGCCCCAAATTGGTATGAAGTGCTTTCAAAGAGCGTGAGGTGATGAAAATGGTGACATGTGATGAGAACGAACTGTACTGTGTGATATAAATGTCGACGGAAACTGTCACTCGCAGCTGACTGACCTCTGCTCTTAAACTTTTTGCACTTTGCAGAATATTGCTCTTTTTACTCTATGTAATTGATTAGGTAAATTACATGGAAATAAAAAATGACGGAAAACGATTGTGTAGACTCAGTTTATCCTTCAGCTAGCTGTCGGCTGGCAAGATAGCAAGAGAGAGTCGAAAAAAAAACATCAAGGTAGTCATTCAATGCAATGTGTTGGGAACTTACTGCAAAAAAATGTGTGAAAAACGAAGTTTTCCTATTTCCCAGAAACGTCTTTGTCACAGAATTGTAGGAAACGCTTTCACCCAAAAATGACAATAAAATTTCTTGAAAATTTCAGTATTCGTCAAGAGAGGGGCGTAGCTATGTCAAAGTCCGGGTCAACGGTCTGCTTGACCCTGGAAGCGTCTGAAAATACGTTCAAGTCCAAGGTTTTAGTGAGATTTTTACTGGTATTATTGAAGTCTTAAGAGGCCGCTAGCGTTTCAGCAACGTGCGGAAACCCTTTCAGCTATCGGGAGGTCAAACCTCTCCTCCGTTATACATTACGCCGTATGCCTTACTCAGGCGATTATCGGCCCCGAGCCGCCTGACAGTTCGGCTAGTTTTTCCAGTCTGCGAGTCGGCTCCTGTTGCTGTCTGGGCCACTGCTGTTGCTCTCCGGGCTATTCCGGTTGGCCCGAACAGCAACAGCAGTAGCCCGGAGATTGGGAGAACGAGCCGAACTGTCAGGCGGCTCCGATTCCTATCCGGTGCGGCTCGGGGCCGAGAATCGCCTGAGTAGCCTGCTTTGAATCATCGGGTGAAACTCTTTTGGACCGGTCATAATCCAGTTTTCGCTAGCCGAGCTCTCATTTCTGATAACTGTATACACACATTTTTTTGTCTTCTGTTCAGTGATGGAGACCAGGTTCACTGAACATATGAATGGAACAAGCAAAATTGAGTACGGGAAAAAAAGATGTAGGGGAAATGATATGAGCGATTCGTATCGAAATGGCGATGAGTGGAGACTGGGCGAGATGACACGGATACTTCTCGAAGAAGGAAACATGACAGGGACGAGAACGCTCTAAAATCATGCATTTCTGGACGAGTTGGGGCATTATGCTTACACAGTGGTTTTAAATTACTGCTTAATCTCCAGAAAATAAATTAGATTCTCAAAAATTTCGCCCACCCAGGGGTTCCAACTCTTAGAGAAAGTCAAGGAACGTTTCATCTTCATGGTTCATGGAAAATCTCAGGCCATAGCCAAAAATCTTAGGGCGACGCCCTTCACCACCCTATTGTCTTATACAGTTTCTAGAAAGGAATGGCTGATACTCCGAAGTTTAAGAGGTGAGTTTACCGTCCGTTCTCGTGTGTTCGGCCAACCATTTTTGTGACCAGTTTTTGTAGTCGAGTATTGTCATTTAAAATTAGCTAAATTTTGAACAAACGAATAATTTAATCTCTCAAATGCAAAAAATGTAATATTTGAAAAAGCGAGGAGTCCGAAATTCCGAATGGGTAGAATCTTCGAGTGGAGTCTAGAATTTAAATTCTTGAATGAATCGAGTGTTTGATTGGCCGAACAGGGGATCATTCCCGCCCAATACTCCCATTTCCCCCTGTGCCGGATTCGGTACCTAGTCTAGCTAACAACGTTCTGTGCATATAAAAATGCACCACTAATTCGTGCACAGAGTTTCCAAATGCCCCAGGCACGCACAAAGAAAAACTGAAGCAAGCTATTAGATTGAAACTTTTAAGAATACGAACTCCTTCACTCAGAAACTCAAAACTGCTGCTGAAAAGCTGTCAGACTCCTACGATTACCCTGCTATGGAGTTTCTAAAGTTTTTGAGTTGCAGTTTGAAGCTTCTGGATGAATTTGTTTGTTTTCTCAGTTTTCTAGTTGCCTGCGTAGTTAATTTTTCCCTCTTTTGTGATCCCTTGTGACATTAGGGAACTAATGAGCACGGATTTTTGATACAGAAGACAGTACTTACAAAATCCATAACATGGAGCCGGATTCATCAACGATAAAACCATGGTTAAGGAGGGAGCTGAGTGGCAAGAGAGTGGCACAGATAATTGTGCTATGCAGAGAGTCCGAGGTAAAATATACCCTAAAACCGCGGTTTTATCGTTGACCAATCCGGCCCCTGGTTGTCTGAAACTTCGGTACAAGTGTAAAACGAGCTCCTATAAGTGAAGGAATTAACTCTGTTTTCTGAATGACAACTTACACTGCGGCGCATAAGTAAAGCAACACCCGTGACTTAGGCCTATCATATGTTGGATCGAGATTCGAATACATGGAAGAGTTTCTATGTTTTCTGCTACGACAAAAACGATGGTTTACATGGTATGACTCAAAATCACCCATTTTGCCTTAAGTTATAGCAAAAAGTTTGTATTTCGTACGACGCATAAGTATGGCAACACTCGAGAGACATGAAAATGCATTGCGACGACCGCCTCGTTGTGCCACATTCATGTTTAATTTTGTAATATTGGTCTGAGGTGATGCTATTTGTGCACTTTGCCGGTGAACTTCGCCTGTCCCCTGACCAGAAAGTCTTGTTAGCTCCTTGAACTCTGATTTCAATGGAATTTCAGCTAGCAAAGACGACCAACTAGATGTAGTTCCGAGTTCGTGCTGGATCCTGAATCGTTTAACGCCTGTGGTTGCCCAAACGTCTTATGGAGCCTGATAAACAATTCCAGCTGGACATTCCTCAACGAGATTCCATTGACATGGTGTCAGCCCCAATGGCTCACTACAGACTGTCGCTGAGCTTCTCCGCAGATACCATTCCCTACTCCATTAATCAGTATGACATTGTGGACACCGAACTGAAGCAATCTCATCGCTCAGAACATTTTCACAAGGTTGCTAGGCTCGAGCGATCGAAAATGAGCACAAACTAGGGGAGTGTAAGTGCTCCACGCAGCTAGGCGCCGTTTGCCAAATCGTGTGTAACGTCATCTTATTCGACGATACCAAATTCATTTTGAATGATTCTGATGGCACAAGATGTCATCGGAGAGTTCTTACTGACGAGTCCTCCTACATCGTCTGTGTGAATTGTAGGTGAAGAATGTGCTCAAGTTCGATCGCGCAGGCTTGAGTCTAGCAGGCTTGTGAAAATTTTCTGAGCGATAGAATCGCTTCATTTTGGAGCCCACTATGCTGTCATGCAAGATGGCGGAGTAGGGAATGGTATACGCGGAGAAGCTCCGCGACAGTTCTCAGTGAGTTCCTGTCGTTGGCACCATGCCACTGGGAACCCGTTGAGGAATGTCTAGCTGGAATTGTTTGTCAGGCTCCATAAGACGTGAGGGCAACCACGGGCGTTGAACAATTCAGGATCCAGAACGAACTCGAAACTGCACCCAGTTGGTCGTCTTTGCTAGCTGGAATTCCATCGAAATCAGAGTCCAACGAGCTAACATGACTTTCTGGTCAGGGGACAGGCGAAGTTCACCGGCAAAGTGCACGAATAGCATCACCTTAGATCAATATTACAAAATTAAACATGAAAGTGGTACGATAAGGCGGTCGTCGCGATGCATTTTCATGTTTCTCAAGTGTTGCTATACTTATGCGTCGCACGAAAAACAGACTTTCTGCTATAACTAAAGGCAAAATGGGTGATTTTAAGTCATAGCATGTAAAACATCGTTTTTGTCGTAGCAGAAAACATAGAAACTTTCTCCAGTATTCGAAACATCAATCCAACATATGATAGGCCAAATTCACGGGTGTTGCTATACTTATGCGTCGCAGTGTATCAGCCTAATAAACATTTTTGATAGAATAAAAGGGGTTCAGCCGAAAAAAAGTACAAGGAACGAAACCTGAGAGAAGATGGCGGAGTGTGAGTGGGTTATGCAATCGGGCGCAATTTATCACTGCATAATCTCGAAGAATTGGTCAATAGGCGTACGAGAGACGACCTTTGCCCGGAAAGCTCCTCTATCGAAGTGCCGAACTCCGTCACGGATCGATTTCTTGTTTCATCGAAATTGGTCAGGTCTCGATTTACCGAGTGATCGAAAATCAGGTCGACCATATAATAATTTTGAAGGAATGAGAAATATACGATTGGGTTCGAATTGTGGATCAAATTCAACGGCTGATCGTAATTAATCATTATGGGAAGTCTGCGTAGTGGCCGTTTTTATTGATTTGGTTGAAAGAAATTGTTATTAAATAGGCTACCATTAAGGGTTCGAATAGGTGATTAAATATAGGGTTCGGTTAAAGGTGGTAGGTTAAAACGAAATGATGGTGTAGGGTAGGAGTAGGAAGTCATCCTTCTATCGCGTAAGGCTGAATTCAGAGGAGGAGCGGCACACCTGCCCTGTTCTTAGTACTCCTCAAAACAAATGGACTAGTAGGAGTGGTAGTGTAAAAATCGATTGGTTAGCACCTCACCACTAATGAAAAATGCCGAACTTCCAGTACCGCAAGGTATTTGAACAAAAAATTAGGAATCCTTATGTGTTTCAAAGTTTTTTTAGAAGGATTTTCGTGAGTCACAAAGGTTCAAGAAGTTTTAAATAGATATGTAAGCCCTATTTCACAATCACAGAAATCATTGTTCACTGAAATGTAGTTCCCTTGAACATGCCACGTTGCATCGAGAGTTTCCCGCAAACCGGCCGTGCCAATTTCGTAAACCTTCGAACTCTAAAAAATCTTTAGTGAGTTTTCGATTTCGGTTATAACCAGTAGCGAAGCGGTGGGTCTTGGTGAAATATGACTGATAAGGGCCGCTTCTCGCTGTGATAATCGAAATCAAGAGCTTACCAGAAGCGCCCTAGAGTTCATGTTCTTTGGGTAATGTGTGATATATTCTTCGGAAAAGGCAAATATTACCGGTCTTTTGCGTCTTTTCATTTCAGGTAATCCTGGTGGTTCTCCATTGATGTGCTGCAACTGGAAATTTTTAGTTCTGAGCATTGTCAAATGTCTATTTTTTAAAGGCGTAATGCGCGCTGAGAACCACGCAATTTTTTTTGGCGTTTTTGCGTTGTTATACATCTGTAAAAGCCTAAAATTGTGAAATTCTCCGTCGAAATCCTCAATTTGTAAGAAATTAGTTTTTTAAATTACTTGAATTTATTATTTGAAGTTCGCGCCGGATTCGTGTTTGGATAGCTGCATTGCAGCGCAAGGAATAGTTTTTTAATTCCACCGAAGCCAACGAAACTGTTATTAATGGGTCTGTGGAACTATCTTAGGGCTAGATAACATTTGCGAATTTTTCCGATTCCTTCTCTTTCGTCGAAATTGGTGACTTTGTGATTTTGATCTTTTCTGCCTTATGAGGCTGCGAAGCCTTCAAGTTGAATCATCTCAGAGAAATCCCGACTCGATGGACTTTTGTCATTGGCGTGGCTGAAAGCTTGGACGACGGGTACACTTTCGTGGATCAGCGGTTCACGGAAATGGCTCAGATAACTCGAAGAAGACCGTTTTTCCCTGCGTTCTTCTCACATTTCTAGGGAAAACCTGTGGCCTGTGTTCCGATTTGGCGGAAAATCTCGAAACTGACTTTCTGACCGAAGCCTCAGTAGCAAGAATCATGCTCCATCGAGCGTTTCCACAAATAGTCCTAGGGGTTTTTGTTGGCGGTTCAAATATCCCATCATGCTCGGCAGTTTTGGTGTGTTGCTAGATACGTATTAGCAGCATTCAAACATACTCAACACAGGATATTTTCGCTACACCCTTCTATAAAATTCCTAAACCGCCTGCGGGAAGAGCTGAAAAAATTGGGCAGAGGGTTTACGCTTTACGCCTTATCACGCTTTACTGACATGTTAACACAAGGTGCTGAGTTGATTGAAAAACGCTTGGCTCCGGGCGAGATTGAACCAGCATATTCCCTTTCCGAAGGAGCGCCTTATCGCACTGCACCACCGAAGCCCCAGCGCCGCTATCACTCCACTGCTCGGTTAACCGAAGGAAAAGAAGGATTTCTCTGGTGAAGATTTACCGAGCCGTTGAGTGAGAGCGGCGCTGGGCTTTGGTGGTGCAGTGCGATTAGGGGCTCCTTCAGAAAGGGAATATGCTGGTTCAATCTCGCCCGGAGCCAAGTGTTTCGCGATCAACCCAGCACCTTGTGCAAACATACCATAACGTGCACTGCGACGTTAAACTGCAGTGACGGCAAAAAAAACATCCAAAAATCGTGTAGGGCTTCTTTGACAATTTGAGCGGGAAGGTTTCGACAAGTACAAAAAGTTTAAAGTCTCGTGACTTTTTATAAACGACTAGTACGTTGAAATGTTTCCTGCGTGGCTTAAGAATTCCTGCCAAGCTTATAGAAAACTTCATGGCTCAAGGTGTATCCGTCTTAGAGGCATCGTGCGCGCTGAAAATCACTTTAAAGACAGTGTTCACGATAAACTTCGATTTTGAGATTATTCGATAAATCGATTGTTTGTCCTCCGAGTAGAAGTGAAATGACGAAGAAACCGCGAAAAACGCACCAGAAGGTCACGAAATCCTTTACTCTCACCCGGCTTCTTTACTCTCAGTGGAACTGTTTGTTGTGACAATGAAATCGTTTGTGGACCGTCTTTTGCAATTCTCGATTTTTTATTGCTCCGTCCTTTCCTTCGGACCCCAACTAATACTGATTTGCTTGAAATATTCATCCATTTTTGGCCAGCCCAATTTTTCGCCGGTGACAACCACCGTGAACATGTTCATCCAATCGGACAACTAGTTCAGGGCAGAGAATAAGGTCACCGAAATAAGACGACTCAATGCGTTTCTCGCCGTTTCTTCGTAATTTTGGTAATACCTGGTAGCCAAGGCATTGTTTTGAGTAGAAAACTCGGGAACGAAAATCATCGTGAACACTGCCTTCAAACTTTTTTGTGTTCATTCAAACAGTTTCAGCTAGCTGGCGGCACCCACGAAACCAGAAGCTCTGAAAATGCGCTCAGTAAAAGTTATGGCCATCTGAAAACGGCTCTTGGGTGTATCATTTAGCAATTTTGGGTAGACCATCTAGCACTTCTTCACAGAATGTTGAGGCGACCGTCAAACAACAAGAAAAACAAGTGTGGCACGAAAAATTATTCAAAGGGATGGTTGGTAGTGGACGTGGTTCCCTATCAACCTGTCAGCCAACTTCGAGATATTTCTCGGCTTAGTCGATTGGTCAGTTGATATGACTATTGTTCAAATAAATAGAAAATGCTCATCAAGGAGAGACAGTGAAGGTGTTTGGACTGCTCTTATCAGCAGTAGTGCAGTGGTGCGTGCAGTAGTACTGGTAGAAGTGACTGTGCTAGATTAATGGGGAAGCCATCACAGATTACGTGCAAGGAAAAAGCTGCCCCTTGTTTATGGACCAGACGAGAAAGAACTCGTGGTTCATTTTTTGCGTGCAGTTTGAGGACGCTCACCTTGTGATAGCCGAGGGTAGACTTTGCACCCCCGTTCCATTCAGCGCTTCCCGAAAAACTACGTTCACCTGATCTTAGTGTGTGCGTTCTCTGCCTGGTGCTTTGGTGCTGACGAGTGAGATATGCACATGACGGCAGTTATCAGGCCTCACTCTATAGCCTTAAAGGCACAGTCCAACCTCAGAAGCGTGTTTCAGTTTATACGCCTATCTTGAAGAAAATTGCCGCCTGATCGCAGTGCTGTCTTCAGAATCGCTCGGAACCCCTTACGAACGGAGTTATGGTCCCTCAAAGATTGTGCATTCGGACGATGAGAAATTCGTGGACGAGTTGTCTCGGGCTTGTTTTTCCTTGTCATTCGCAATCATTGAACTGGACCAGACTACGTTATAAAGATAGACCGATTTCGAAAGGAAGAACATAGATTTTGATTGAAATCCATCGCGCGTTCCGTCCCTATTGAGACCGAAAACTTTTAAGTGGGCGGAGCCAATGGGTGCTGATTTTGGGGGCTGAAGGAATGGGTGCTCGATTTTTCTTGCTTATTCTGAAAAGTTGAGATTCCGCGTTCGGCAGGGTTGCTACACGCAGCGGCTGGACCATAATATCAAATTTTACCCACGAGCTTGGACTGTCTTTAAAGGCAGCATACACGCTCGCAAGCAAAGTCGAGATAACAGCATAGATAGGTCCGCACGGCCCGTACTATGTCGTCAACGACGTTTGAAGCGCTGAAAACTGTACAGGATGACAATATTTGACAATGTTAGAGCAATCTTGCCTTCCACGCCCGTATTTTCACACCCCTTCGAGTAACAGAATGAGAATCGATACTTGAGAAAACATGTGATAACTTAGAATGATAGCACTATAAAAAGGGAGTGCAGTAGAGGAAAAACTCGATTTATCTCAATATAACATGTTTGTGCACTGATAAAATCCTCCATTTCAAGAGGTCAGCCAAAGTAGAGCGGCATTCTCGAAAGTGGACGAAAGTCAATAGGTATGCAGACATGTTATACTCAAGTAAACCAAGTTATTTCTCTCGTGCACTCCCATTTGATAGTGCTATCACTCTCAATTATCACACGTTTTCACAAGTATCGATTCTCATTCTGTTACTCGAAGGGGTGTGAAAATACGGGCGTGGAAGGCAAGATTGCTCAAACATTGTCAAATATTGTCATCCTGGACAGTTTTCAGCGCTTCAAACGTCGTTGACGACATAGTACGGGCCGTGCGGACCTATCTATGCTGTTATCTCGACTATGCTTGCAAGCGTGTATGCTGCCTTTAAAGGCAGGGTTCTCGCTAAAATCGGTTGTTGTGCTATCACCGTAGAATGGTAGATCTGGCCATCACAAAAGTGAAAATAAGTAAAAAATTGGAGAAAAAACGCTCAGGAGAAAGTTATGGCTTGGTGTCCTCCCGCCCCCAATTATCGAGATTTTGGTAAAAGCCTATTTTGTCTCAATTATTAGTTTGCTTCTAAAGTAACTTCTGAACATTTCTGGAGACTACTGATTACTTGAACAGCAAAATAAATGTCGGATAAGCAAGCAATAATGAAAATCGCGTTAATTAGGGGGCCGGCCGACACCTGTAATTAGCCGTTATACTTTGTTTTTGAACGTTTTTCTTTCGGGTTTTTTCACTTACTTTTACTTTTGTGATGGCCAAATCTACATTCTTATTAAGAGAGCTCAAAAGTCGTTTTTATCGCGAACCCTGCCTTTAAGTAACGAAGTGACTATCAAAATTAACTGCTCTTTTAGAGAAGTAAATGAGGAATCTGGGAGAGGGGGGTATCCTCAGCAGATAGTCTTACATGGAGATGTATTTGACAAGGGAATGACCAAACCTGGTCGCCAGAAATATCCATGAGGCCATGTTTTTCTGGTCGACTACCTCCCGGATGGTCATAAAAACCATATCCTACCTGCCTGAGTTATAGTAAAAGAAAAAGTTATGGGCGTAGAAGGTGCGAGCTCAGTATGTAAAATGAAATTTATCTGCCGTGAACTGTCTTTATCGTTCGATTTATACAAAAAAAGTGTCTTATATTGTTCGTGCTCAGCATCTCAAATACCCCCCCATGGGTGAATATTGTGCAAAAAAATTGAAAAAATAACTTTTTTTATCATTACTCGGGCAGCTAAAATAGGGTTTTCACAAGTACCCGGAAAATACTCGATCAGAAAAACATGGCTACATGCGTAGTTCTGGCAAACAGGTCTAGTCACTGCCTAGGAATGAAAATAGGATAATTTATTTGTATGGAAGTGTTTGTTTGTAAAGATAGTATGGCTATCCTTGCACGCACATCGGACCCTAGACGTGCGTTCTCTAGTTGGCGTTTTGAGGGCGGATATGATACTGATGTGTTCACATGATTGTTGTTTTATGCTGCTGTTTTTCAGCATGCTACTATGAGACAGGCGAATTCCATCCGGGTGAAAGAGGAAAGCGTGTGGTGTTCTCGTGGGCCAAAATCATTGGACAATATGTGTTCTGGTTCGCCTCGTTCTACGCTCAGTATCAGGTTTGTTTCCAATCTCCTGCAGTTGCGCGCACACAACTAACTTGTTTCCTGGCAGGACCCTATTCTTACAAATAGGGCTCGTATAGACGAGCAATTGCGTGTTTGCGCTTTCGTGAAGCCACGCTCAATATTGAAAAAGAGATATTCTTTCAAATTTGTCGACATCTCGTACCCTTTAAAGGCAGTGTTCACGATAAGTCTCGTTCTCGAGGTCTCGGTGTGACACACTAATCCGGCAGATGCTGGAGAGGATAGGGTCGAATAAAGCAAAGAAAACTGGCCAAAAATCAATAAAAGCGGCTTTAAAAGCTCTCCCGGTCCGCACCCCAATCGGAAGAGCTTGTGGCGCCGCACACGTTTCGATGGCAAATTGCCAAGTAACTCTGCCGCGATTAGCATGATCGATGCGCCTAGATTTCGCGATTAGCGCGCGCTTGCCGAAATCAGCAGGGCCCATGATTCTCGTCCACGCCCTGAATCTAGAAACCGTTACTTTGACTTATTCTGGACGTTTTTCTTCGCTGTTTCTTCACTATTAGTTACCTCACGACCAAACAATCCCATGTTTGGGTCGAACTCGAGTGCGATATTCATCGTGAACACTGCCTTTAAAGGCAGCATACACGCTCGTAAACGTGATTGAGATAACTACGGAAATGTGATGGTATGGCCCGGCAGGGGCGTGAAAATACAGGGCGGTGCCAACTTCTAACTCATGTAGCGGCATCGTGGGTCGTTTTTGACACTTCAAAATGCGTAAGCATTATGCTGTAAGCCATGCGGTTCGATTCACGTAGTTATCTCAACCACGTTTACGAGCGTGTATGCTGCCTTTAAGCCGGCCAACTAGTCAAAAGAGGTGTGGTCTTGGGTTTTTTTCTCTGTCTCGCCGCTGTCGCAGCTCATTATGTCTAAAATAGGTATATCCGTTTTTTGTTCCTGCGTAGATGAGAGCTCTTTGATGAAAATGGCGAAAGATCGGTACAGGACCCTGAATCCTTGAGAAATGAAGTCTTAGGCCGGGATTATACTTCCAGCGTCGAGCGACGCGATACAATGTTTATCATCAATATCGACCGAAAATCGATATGCCTGATATGCAATGTCACTGTCGCCGGTTGCGAGAAGTATGATCCCGGCCTTAGAGAACCCAAAATCTAGATTTCAAATTTGAGCCATTGAGGTTTCCGCACTGCTTTAGCTGTCGCGTGACATTCTGTTCCTTAGTGATAGAGGACTGGCCCAGTGCATCGCCTCTCCAGACTCTAGAGCCATTTCAAAGGCACCTTGGGATCGTTTTACAGTTCTCCTGCTTGCCTTGCCAAATTTTGCACTGATCACAAAGGTGAATAGCTATGGACCCACTACGAACGGAGATTTGGCCCACCAAAGAGTGTGAATTTGAATGGCGAGAATTTTGTCAACGAGTGGTCTCGGGCCTGTTTTTCCTCTTAGACAAGCATCGCACTGGAGCAGATTGTTATGCAAAGCTAGAGCCAAAAAAAATGATGGAACATAGATTTTAATTGACTTTTAACACGCGTGTTGTCCCTATTGAGGAGGAAAACTCGGAAGAGGACGGAGGAAATGACTGCATTTTGGGGGCGGAGGCAATAATTGTTCTGACTTTTCGCGCTTATGATAGCGAATGAGATGTCGCGCTTGGCAGGGCTGCTGTTCACGACGACCGGTCTGCTCCAAAGCTGACCTAATTCAGTATGTACTCAACTTCAGACGACTCCCAATTTTGCTTGGCTCTCTGCTTGGCTTGGTTGTGGTACGGAGCACAAAAAAATCGAATGTGGTTTCTCACGTCCGTGCTCCCGTTGAAGCCTCTGAGAAAAATCTTGAGATTTACTGTTAATTGTAAAGTAAACTCTTCTTGGATAGCTCCTGCCACGTACGAGCTCCGAAACCATTCAGTTAGGCTTGATACGAGAGGATACCGAAGACCACACTTTTGCTGAGTAACTAGGGGTTACGCTCCCTTTGCACGGGCTTCTGAGGCCGGATTCATCAATCATTATACCCCAAGTATAAGCGTGACTCAGGGTATAATCCTTCGCATTCACTATGAAAGTGTGGATCATTATACCCTGTTGCCCCCTTATACCTGGGGTATAATCGTTGGAGAATCCGGTCCCTGGGTTGTTGCAGGCAATGCATTTGATGGTAAAGTCCGCCTGAATGGGACTGTCCGCCCACGCGGTCAGTGTGCGTGTTTTGCGATCATGGCATAACCATTTTTTCGGACCTGTTAACCGTTTGGCAGAAATATTAGACAAATATCGAGTATTATCCCAGTCAGCTATCTGCAGCCGTACGGAGGCTACTGCTCAGAATGCTTCGCAACGTCCGCGCGATACGCACGCCGGCCGCGTGAGCGAGCAGTCTGATTCGGATACAAACTTTGACTTATCAGCCTTCATGTTTCTTCACTTCCGTTTAACTTTCGAGTAAAAACAAGAAATATGAGCTTGGGACAACTCGTCCATATAACTTTCGCTTCTCAGATTCAGGTGAATTCAGATTTGCCTTAGCTCTGTTCGCAATGATTTTCAATTATTATAGGGACAACATTGTGGTCAACATGCGATTGTCTCTTAGCTCAATAAAAAAAAACTTTTTGGCGCGTTCTGTAGCCACGATTCACAATTTTCGTTCAAATCCTATTTTCAGGTTTACTCGTGGATCCTCAAGCATGTATTCTTCATTCTGGCAGCTCCATTCATGTAACCATGAAAGTACTTGAAATGTGTTCATGTAAAGTTGTTCCGGCCTAATTTGCACAGCCCGCAATGGCATCCGCCATGTTTTCAGGCGTGTAAAGCAGACTTCCCCGCTCAAATCGTTACTATTTAGCATTATACGAGAATATAGACCTCGTGATTCAAGGGCAAGGTTTGTGTTGAAAATGATCTTTTGCTATCTTATGAGAAGGAAGATCTGACAGTCATAAAGTGGAGATAAATGAGAAGTGGGAGAAAAAATGTGGAGGAACAGAACAAGTTAGGTGGGTAATTGCTGGGTGTCCGCCCGCCCTCGAATTAACGAGTTCTTCACATATGCTTGTTTGGCCGTTTTTGTTCCGCTCTCAAAGTAGTTACTAACCTCTTTAGAAGGGAAATAAACGACGAGAAAACTAGTATTTATAAAAATCTCAGTGATTGTGAGGGGCGGGCGGACATACGTAATTAGCGGTCTTATTTGGTTGCTGCCCGTTTTTTCTCCCAATTTTTCCTTATTCTTACTTTTGTGATTACTAGATCTACCCTTTTTTGAAGACAACACAACCACAGTTTTGGTCGCAAACCTTGCCTTCATCTACGGAGTATGCAGCGCGTGGCGAGCGTGTGTTGGCCGTGCATTTCGTTCAGGACATACCCAGTTTTCTATGTAGAAAAATGTAGAAAAGCTGCAGATCTGCATTTCCCAGATATTTTGAGATTGTCGAGCATATTTGTTTTCTGGAGGGATGCGTTCATACCTATGGTTGACGACACTGGCGAAAGTCGCTTAATGTACAGAATGACTGGGAAATCATTTAGGCCGGGATCATACTTCCCGCGAGCAGCGACAGCGACAGTGCTTATTAGGTGTATCGATTTACGGTTGATATTGATGGTAAACATTGCGTCGCGTCGCTCCTCGCTGAAAGTATGATCCCGGCTTGATACAAATTGATTTCCGTCCTTGCGATCAAGTATGAACACACCCTGAAGTTACTATACAAAACCAAAGTTGTATGTTGAAATTTTCCTGTCTGTGAATGTAAAGGAATCTTCTTTCAATGGTTTCAAGTGTGCTACTTGTGTAGAGAAGCGAGTTTATTGTTTTCCTTATTTTTCCTTTCCTTGAATTTGGCGCCATTTTCCAATGTACCCTGAGCGCTAATCTCGCTTTCTTTCTGGCTTTAGGATATTTATGCTGTTGTTCTCATTACTGAAACTTGCAATGTTTGTGTTTTACTACATGTGTGCAACTATATTAGGGTCATGCTCCCAGCATGTGACTGGTCGGTACTGGACTCCGCCCATTGACGTGTTTGAGTCTCCTAACGTAGAGGAGAGTGTTGTTTTTATGGTTTTAGACAGTTTTAGAGGGTCTTAGATAGTTGTGGTGAGGCATAATATTAGCCCTAGTAGTCATATTATTACTTCCGTTGCACTGAATTGTGACCTGAACTCGGTGACCTTGTTCTATTAATAAATAGATAAAATGTTTTATACAGAATGTTCTTCAGCATTGAAGGCAGTGTTCACGATGGGAAGGTTTCAGGTTTTTTCTTCTGCAGAGATCAAAGCTTGTGGTTCCTCTAACGAGGGCTTGCCTTACAGTTCCGGTGGGCTTTTACAAAACCGTTTTTCGATTGTTGCAACACCGCGTTGATTATCCGTTCTCCAAATGCTCTACATGCCTTAGAGCTTTGAAAGACATTTTCAAAAAAGGGCTTTTTCATAGCTTTGCGTAGCGCATAGGAGTACAGGAATGGCATTTTTTAGGGTGCTCAAAAATTGTCCTGGATTGAGCTCAAAACTTATCCTAGGGGATGTTTTGGGTGCCGATTACGAATATGACATCTGTCAATATTTGAAAAATTCCATCTGATTCGGTCCGAAGCTTCGAAATGGGGAGATTTTGCTGAAAAAACGCCACTTTTGACGGTTTCGAGAATGCCTCAAATCGCCTCAAAACTTGTACAAAAGGGTTATTCGGGCTGCTTAACACGAATCTACAACCCGATTATCGATTTTTGATAGAGTACGGCAGGTTACGGTGGTTATACGGTAGCTCGGTCGAAGTCTCAGATTTGACTAAAATTTCACTGTGGGTGTTGTTTGGGACGCTGAACACGGATTCGTGGTCCATTTTTTCGCTTTTCGGAATTTTAAGGTAAGTAACGCCAGTTGAAAGGCATTACGCCTGCCGTAACCTATAGTAACCTTAGTGTGGCGACAAATAGACCCCAGATTCGGGTTCAGCGCCCTAAATAACCCCCAGTTGAAAGTTTTGAGCCAAATCCGAATTTTTTTCTGAACACCCTAAAAATTCCATGATGTGTATGTAGGTACCCTTACCTTTTTTTGAAGCAATAAAAATGACATTTTTTGGAATCCCCGCGGCCATTTAGGGACTTTCAAGTACTGTGCTTCTCTGCGCCAAATTCCGGTCCGCAGTTGCGTCTCGACAAGCTTTGCGGCCGCACGCGCTCGAGTCAGTCGAGTTTTCAGCGCCAAAGCTGACGCGATGTGGCTTTTTTCTACAGTTTTCTCCAATTTTGTTTAGTTTCCAGTTTCCAAAATCCACTTGGAGTCAACAGATCGGCGGCTGTGGCGCTAGAAACTTCCGACTCGAAAGCGCGCGGCCGCAAAGCGTGTCGGGACGCAACTGCGGACCGGAATTTGGCCCAGATAAGCACAGTATGGGCCATTTATTTGCTGTTACAGAACTAGAGCTACGAAAACATGGTCTTCCAAGTCGTCGCGGTGCGGGTGAAACAATCCCTTGTAAGAGTGTAGGAACGGAAGATGGACGAAAAGCCGCCAGGAGGTGGATGAAAGTTCTTTGGATCAGCCGACCCATTGGATCACTCTGCCCACACCATATATAAGAGTTGCCATGAATTCAGCGGCCGCAGTAAGTCGAAGTGAAGCATACAAGGACGACTACGGATTTTGTGATGAAAGCCTCCCATTATTCAGACGTTTTCCCGTAGATCTCATTACGCTGTCCCAAACTAGATGGCAAGCGAAGAGTTCAAAGAAGCAACGCTCCCTCTGCGTCGCTGACATTTTTGGATTACGGTGAGACGTCGCGTACGCAAATACGCAGCATGCCCTGAAACACTTTCCCTGCCACGTAAAGAAGAATATCTGTTTCAAGAGTGAGTATCACGACCATTACGAGCGAAATAACGCAAAACAGTAACGAAGAATGTGAAAAACAGAAGTGAGAACGTGAAAAACTCGTCGAATACTGTTTTTGGATTTTTGTAAGAAATGCTACGTATTTGCATACGCGACGTTTTACCGTAATCCAAAAATGTCAGAGACGCAGAGTGAGCGCTGCTTCTCTGGACTGTTCGCTTGCCATCTCGTTTGGGACAGGGTATAGCATATCGTCCGAGAGTCGGGTTCAACATTTGTTTACCGTTGTATGGAGAAGCGCAATCATCGATACCGTATTGTGCTAGCTGTTGTACTTCTTGCCACCTGGGTTCTATTAGCCTATGCAGTGAGTGTGTTTGTTTGAGTAAGGTTTACTGATATGATACCGCACAAGTAATCACCTGAACTCATATGCTACACCTGAAATTCCTCCTGACCACTTTCTTGTGTTTAACGGCATTATTCACAAAAATATCGTACCTTACTGTAACAAGAGAGTACATTAAAGTGTAATTTTTCATGACAGTACACACACTCGCAGAAATGCTTGAAAGAGCAACTCTAATAGACTTATACGGCCTGTAAAGTCTGTCCGAATGAGACTGTCCGCCCACGCGGGCGTGCTGGTCGGCCGTCGTGTAAGCATTTTTTGGAACTGTGAATCGATTAGCGGGAATATTATATGAATAGTGGATGATATCCCAATCAGCTCTACCCCAGTCGTGGGAAGGTTCGCCCGGAAAATGCCTCTGTGACGGCCACTCGACGCCCACGCCGACCGCGTGGGCGGACAGTCTTAGTCGCACAGACTATCAGAGCGCTTACAACGTTGGAAGCGTCAGAAACGAGCTAAAACTGCCGTGTTTTGGCCACATTGGGCCTGCAGTGCATCAGGGTTTATTTTCGATGAATTCAGCCCCTCGAGGTGACTTTTCGAATACGGAAATTTTGGTTAATTTTTGACGCTCCCAACGACGTGAGCGTCCTAGTGCAGCTGCAGGCACTAATTAACGCCGCTATTCGAATTTTATCGCTTATCGACAAACTCACTGATAACTGGTAGAGAGGTAAGAGGTGGTTGTGAAAAACAACGGAGGATACATGGATGATTGATTTGTTGTTTGCGAGTTGTTTTCAATGAATAAATATTTTTATTCAAAAACGCGTAATTCCAGAAATTTCAAAAATTTTGGTAGCATGTTGGGTGGTAGATTGTTCGAAAGAGATTTTTTCCGCTCTATATATTGGTCTAAATAGGTTAAAAACCGATGCAAAATCAATAGTGCGGAGCCTTTTTTGGCTCTACATTATCGACCCAGAAACCGATAAAATTGAAGACAGACGTTAAAACCAAGATCATCTTTTCCAAGAGCAAATAATCGCTTGGCAAATGGCATTTAAGATTATATGAAAATATTGAAAATTCCAAGAGAAGTTTCCTATTAAAAATAAACGCAAACATTTATTCTTCAACCCAATAAATAGCTCCGGACCCTGCCTTTAAATGCTGAGCAGAGGCCTATTGAGTCCCGATTTTACGTTACGATCTTCTGGGTCTACGACGCCTTTGCGAAAACCTAATATAGATTTTCGAAACTATTAAACATGAAGAATGGCTCTTGCTTCGCCGTGTTAAATTGAACTTCTGTTCCAATCTCATTACACCTTCTTGCGAGACAAAACCGGATCATTCGATATGCAGTTGTAGTCCATTGCACTGGACGGCCTGGCATGCTTATCGTCACACCAGTCTTTCTTTGGAAACTCACAAATCCTATAATCAACAACGCATCTCACCTTCTTCTCCTGTGTTACATGTTTCTGCTTTCTTGCATTACAGATTTGTAGAATGGGACTTGCAACGAATCGCTATCGATTCGTTATACTAGCGATTGGACTGATGTGCCTAACCAGTATTTGTTCAAATTATATTATAATCAATTTTACATTCATATGCATGAAAGAGGACATGACGGAAGTGGTCAGAGGCGAAAATGGTGTAAGTTGCCAGCGCATGCACTACCGCTCATAGGATTTCCGCGTTTTTAGCGTTCTACTTTGAAGGCTGCAGACTCCGCTATTTCAACCGAGCGTACATGCTGCGGTGTAGCTCGTCCATCTTATCTCCGTTGCAAAAACAATCCATCATTTTCCTGATTGCTTCTATTTTCGTCGTATTTTTTTGTTAGTGTCCCATAGCCCCAGAACCAAACCTTCGACTTATGTCTTAAAATCGATACCATTCTTGAACGTGCATGCTACCTTTGACCACGTTTTTCTAAATCTTTTTTTTTGTTCTGAAAAGTTATTTAGTGTCCTACCAAGGAGAGCTATCCAACAATACAGTCCGCGGTAAGGTTTAGATTGAATCGGAAACGTTCAGAATGTGATTTGCATAGCGTTGTACAATAGCGCATTGCAGCCGCATACTGCACGTTTTTTGGCAAAAACACTAAGCTCCTATAAGAAGAGTAAGAAGAAAGTACGACGAAAAACGGTCAGGAAAAGGGTGAAAATCTCATGGGCCAGCCAACCCATCGAGCCACCCCGCCCACGTCCTATAACAGTTGTCCTGGGTTCGAATAACAATTGTCCAGGAAACGATGCCGAATTTTTGAATATTCTTCATCGCGAAATATTCTGACATCCAAGCATATGCATTGGCTCATCTTATTTTTGAGAATTTTTCTGTGCAAGAAACAGAAGACAAACTCACTTGTCAAAGAATTTCGAGGCTCAAAACCATTCCCGACGTTAGGTTTGACGCTTTGTCTGCAGTCTTGCGTAACACACCAAACAGGCGTGATTGAATATTTCAGAGGTTTCTTTAAACAGTTTTACTTCGGTGATTGAAGTTTGTGGGGAATTTTTCCTATTATCCTCTACTTCGTGGAATTACCTACTCAAAAACATCAAAAACTAGAATACGGTTTTACCGTGAACATGACTCCCCCCTAGTAAGTAACTATTCAGATCCAAAAAAACTAAAGGCAGCGTTCACGATGATCACCCTCGTTGACTTTCCACAGTGAAATGATAGGCGAGAAGGATCCTACGCTCCCAGTGTCGAAAGAACGGTAAAAAAAGAGCCAGGAGTGGCAAAATAACAGCTGCAAACAAGCGTTTTGGTGCCCCAGACACGCCTGGTGCCCCAGATCCACCCCCTCGGAATGAACAAATGAAGACTCGGATTATAGGAATGATCAAGCGAAGGTTGTGCTGATAAGTGAGCTGTTTGCTTCATTGCACTGATAGGTATCATCCGTCTAGCGGTCAATTCCTCCACGCTCAAAAATCAACGTAAACAAGAGAGGGCCTATTTTCGCTGAAAAACGCGTCTTTCGTGTCCTTTTTTAGCATGCCTTGCTATATAGGGCACCAGGCCTTCCGTAAACTGTCGAGATATCGGAAGTAAAATTTATCGTGAACACTGCCTTTAAATATCAAGCAAGTTATCAAAAAATGGGCAAAAGACGAGAAAAAAGCGTCTCCGCGCACCTTCTGAGCAAATCATACGAGCAGTATTCTATTTGGCTTGCAAAACAGCAGTTAGGTTTCAAGTCAGCGATCTTGTCCAGCTGAATGAACTCATTACCCTCACTATTTCAGACAATTAGAAGCGCCTACGACTACACCCAATCGCAGAAGAGTGCAATCATTTGGGCGGTAGCAGTGGGTACCATTACCGGCACCTTTCCAATAAACTACCTCTACATCAAATATGGAGCGAGGTACCTGGACGGAGCTAGAAGTGTTCGCTTTACCATAGATGCTAGAGAGGAAACATCACTAAAACTTTACAGATATCCCTTTCTTGTTGCTGGTGCAATATCCATATTCTCAACATTCTTGATTCCATTTGCAGCTCGCCTCGGAATCCCGTTTCTCATCTTCTTTCGATTCCTGCAGGTAATCTATCGTTCCTTTTCTATTAAGTGTGCCTATAAGTGAAGTCGTACTCTGAGGTCCGATTCATATTTTTCGTTGTCGCTGTGTGTTGCTCGTTTCACTTGAGCCTAGAACGCTCGACACGCTGATGTGGTAGACGTGCAACGGACCACGCACAGCGAAACTGGAGCAGTTGTCCCAATTCAGACTCCGTCCTTGAAGTGTCATAAGCATACTGCATACCTGCAGCTACGATCGATGTGGACAACGAGCACTATGCCGCATTGCTCGTGGCGAGAAGTATGCACTAGGCCTATTATATAGTCTGGTCGCTACGCGGCGCGATACCATGTTTCAAACGTGATCAAACAAGCGACACGATACAGTCGGCACCGATCCTAGTGATACTTTGCGCTCCTTGTTATTCGTTGGCGCAGACTCGGTGCGCATATGCTATAACATACGCACATTGAATTTGCGCCAACACAAAACACGGGGCACAAAGGATCAGTAGGATCCGTATCGACTGTACACTGTGCACAGTGTTAGCGTCATTATGAAGCAGAGTATCTTGGCTAGCCCTTCCACGGCGACACAGCGGCGCTACAGCTCATGATGATTGCGTCAATGTGCTCTTTTATGTTGTAGATTCGAACCCGGCGACAGGGAGTATGAACGGGACATTACCGTTAGCCGCCACCTGAACACACTCGACAAGCTATCGTGGTTTCAGGGATTGGCGTACTCAGCCGATTTCGCTGCTATTGGACTTATTTGTGTCAGATGGGCTCCTTTGTCAGAAGCAGCTATATACATTGGTATTCTCACTTCTTTCACTCCTGTTGCAGCTATAGTCACCAATGGAGCGACTGGATTTGTACGTTTCAAGGTGTTGCGATGTTCGCATAGGGGGGGGGGGGCTATACCCTAAAGACAGCGCACATGCTCAAAAAATTTGCCAAGATAACAACGTGACTGGGTCGTATGAGTCCACTAGAACGCTCACGTCGTTGCGGGCGTCAAAACTACTGAAATAGCAGCAACATAGAGTCGAAAATTTCGTAGACTCCATCGCCCAACACAAACTAGTCCAGGTTGATTGTTCGAATACGGTCCCCTTGGCTAACTTTTGAAGTTTTCAACGACGTTAAGGTCCCTGCACAGGCCTTGAAAGTCTATTAGCTGCGTTCTCACAACCACATTACCGCTAGTTCTGCTAATGGAACCGAGCGAGCTGTGAAAAGCTGGGTTTGAGTAACGGCCAGGTTGCCCTTGAGGGTGCACGTACAGTTCACCTCCGCAGTGCCGTTCAGTCCGCAAAGTGCACGCTGATTGCGAAATCGTGCTGCGTCGCGGTTGCGAGCATCCTCAGACAAGGATGTGGGATCACCCGGGCGCTTTTCGCCTTTGGTGCCCGGGTGATCCCACCGCCCGGGTGATCCCATATCCCTGTCTGAGGATACTCGCAACCGCGCCGCAGCACGATTTCGCAATCAGCGTGCACTTTGCGGACTGAACGGCAGTGCGGAAGTGGACTGTACATAGGCCGGGCATGTAAATTGTAGTAGCGGCACTGGGATAGTTTCGAATAGGAGTATTCCAATACCTCTTCGATTTCGGATATTTCAAAATTTTGCTGTGAGACCTTAAAAAGGGATCTTACAGTCCATGGCAACGGAAAAAGACGGTGGTGTGGTTATGTGCTTCCACTAACAATAAGCATACTGTAGAGAACGCTGGTTCGGCTCCAAGAATCGAAAATGGACAGCTGATAATTATTATTCTGGGTTATAGCTTTTTTTCTGATTTTTCCGTGATATTTTTGCGTTTGTCACTAATAAATAATTCAAGGGTATTGATACCGCGTGTGCGGGGGGAGCTTACCGTTTTTCAACGTTTTCGGCACTCTTCTCCCAGATCCTATAGAAATTTCAAACTAGTCGCAAATTTTGAATTTTTTCTCACTCTTGGGGAAAGAAACACCGGAAACTTGTCGTTTTCACCCCAAGCACAGTGCTAAATCACCTAGGGTCTTCACTATTTACGGACACACGATTGACACGAGAAAATGAAAAAAAAATAGAAAAATAGACATAACCCAGAAAACAACTTTCAGTTGTTTCATATCAATTAATGGCAAAGTTGGAACGCTAGCCATAGCTACAGTATGCTTAATGAGAGTACGCAACCGCACCATCGTCTTTTCCCGTTGTCTTGGACTGTATAAGAACGCAGTGGTTTTACTTGGTTTTTTCGTGTGATCGATGCGATTGTGTACCTGTTTTTTCAGCTTTGCTCATCATCTTTCGGATGGAGATCCTCATATTACTTGCACGGCGCATTTGGAGTAGTTGTCTTCATACTGTGGTTCTTTTATTACACTGATGAACCCGAGTACTGTGATCGGGTTTCCAAGCGAGAGCTTCTGCTTATTCAGGTATCATTTGTAATAGGGAGCACTCGATTTGGGAATGTTTCTCTTCTAACACCTACACTTCGTCTATGATTGTAATTGGCAAAAGGCGAAGTTATTCAAACGCTAAAGGGGCCTGCAGAGCTCCAACCAACGGCTGGTGATCGCCGAGAGTCAGCCTTGACGCAGTGGCAACCATAGCTTCGTTGGGTGGAGACAGTGGTCCGAGAGGTGAAGGTTGTTGGATGGGTTGACGGACAAAAAAGTGAAGATTGCCTTCCTACCCCAATTTGAAGAATGAACATCATTTTTTACCACCTCATTTTTTCAGTCGTTTCGTCTTTTTTGTGCCTCAATCTTCTTGAGGTTACCTGACCTCTACCAAGAAATTGCAGGCGTTCCGCCGCTTACACTGCAATCTTCGGAGAAGGACATTTAGCGAAAGCGTTTTTTTTTTGAAATTTCCGTGAAATTCTCAGACGAAAAGTATTTTGAGGATCTACCGCGCCTTAGAACTCCAAACCAAATGAACTCCAAACTAGTTTTCCCCTTATAACTTTTTCCCCTCAAAAATAACCCTCTGGTGAAGGTTGTTTTTGGAATTCTCAAAAAATTCTGCATCGAATAGTTTTTTCGGGCTTGGAAAAATCGTTCTTACTCTTCATTTCGGTTTATAAAGTGCATTTTTTGTGCCTGATGTTATCGGTTTTTCGTTCATAACTTTTCTACGCTAAGAGATGGACCTTTGGTGAAGGTTGCTTTGGGAATCCCCTTAAAATTTCGCGTCGACTGGTGTTTCCAGGTTCAAAAATATTTCTTCTATCACTCAGCCGAATTCGTCCTACGGAACACCGGTTTTTCGCCTATAACTCTTTAACCGTTGGAGATAGTGTTGTGGTGTGGATTGTTTTTGAAATTTGCGTAACATTCTGTGTCGAACGATATATCGGGTTCCTAACTTTGCTTGGCCCATAAGCCAGCTAGATTGGTGGGGCCGAGCCCCACTGTTGGCTCCTGTAGAACTCTGCGTATATCATTTATATCATAGAGGCGAGATCACCCTATGAAGATTACTATGAAGCTCGGCTCCAACAACCTGGTTGACTTATAGGGCAAGCAAAGTTAGGAACCCGATATATCAATCGACGCAGAATTTCACGCAATATTTAAAAACAACCTTCACCACAACACTATCCCCCACGGCTAACGAGTTATAGGCGAAAAACCTGTGATTCGTAGAACGAGTTCAGCTGAAGGATCGAAAAAATATTTTTCCAACCTGGAAACACTAGTCGGCGCAATATTCTATGGGATTCCGAAAACACTCATCACCAAAAGTCCATCTCTTAGCACAGAAAAGTTATGAACGAAAACCGATAACTTCAGGCACAAAAAATGCACTTCATAACCAAAATCGGCTTGAAGAGTGAGAACGAATTTTCTGAACCCGAAAACGCTATTCGATGCAGAATGCCATAATGATTCCAGGAACAACCTTCACCAAAGATCTATCTCTAAAAGGGAACCACAATAAGTCATAGAGACCATTCCAAATGAAATGTACTCTTCTAGAACCATTTTCGGACGAAAAGTCCGAATATGCCCATCGCAGCTGCCTAGACCCACTCTGAAAAAAGTTATGAGCGTTTTTAAAGCCTCGCGGCAAGGTAAGAATTTTTAGGGTGTTTTTAAATTTTTCTCCGGACTTTGCTAAAAACGTACGTAGGGGTAATCCGGGGTGCTGAACACGAATCTGAGGTTCGCTTGCCAAAATTTTGTGGTTTACTGTAGGTTACGGTAGGTAATATGCCATTTAGAGGGCAAAACCTATCTCAATATTCCGATAATCGACAAGTGGACATCGAATTCGTATTCAGCACCCCAAATAACCCCCACATAGAAACTTTGAGACAAATCTGAGACTTCGACCAAACTACCGTATGCCCACCGTAATCTACCGTAAGCTGACGAAAATCGATAAACTGACATCAGATTCGTGTTGAGCACTCCAGATGACCCCCACAGCAACGATGTGAGCCACATCTGTCGTCACATTCCGGAAATCGTCAAAAGTTGATTTTGCCGTCAATTTTCTGTGCCGGTGGGAAGCTTTGCACAAATTTAGTCGAAAACTTCGGAAAAACGACAAATGAACCTCAGATTTGTATCAGCGCCCCAAATAACCCCCAGAACGAATTTTCAGTCAAATCTGGAATATTTTTCTAAAACGCTTCGAGAGCCCTCTAATTGCTATAAATAATCGCTCAACCGAAAATCCGTAAAAGTCCAAAACGCTGTTAGTCTGCGCAAAGTTTGGAGAATGTTCCTTCAGCCAAACTCTTAGTGGGGTAGTTTTGGGCGCTGAACACGATTATGAGGTCCGTTTCCGAAATCGAGTGAAAATAATGCGCTTTTTGAAGGGTACAATAGGCACGAAAATCAGAGAAAAACGCTCATAACTTTTTTCAGAGTTGGTCTAGGCAGCTGCGATGAGCAAATTCGGACTCTTCGTCCGAAAATGGTTCTATAAAAGTACATTTCATTTGGAATGGTCATTATGACTTATTGTGGTTCCCTTGTAAGCCCAGAAACGTTATAGACTAAAAACCGGCAATGACACCCATCCAATCTTGAAAATGACTTGCATGAATGTCGAGTCACTTTCATTCATTTTCGGGCGTCTCCCCGATCGTTACCGGTTTTCCCAATGGTGAAAGTTCCCGGCTTCACCTGCCCAGTGGTGAAGGTTGGTGGAGTACCTGGTTCCACCCAACGAAGCTATGGGGCAACCCTTCGCTGTTCGTCGCTGCAAGTAGCGTAGCGACTTGAGCTCTGCAGGCCCCCTAATGTAAAGAATCAGCAGTGAATGTTATCAAGTAATGCGGCTGATCTTACTCAGTTACAGAAGGACAAGTCTGCTGAGCACATCTCACACAACAAGGATGTTCCTTACAAGGTCAGTAAAAGGCAGTGGTCACGATGATAAACGTTCTCGAAAAACCTACAAAAATCAGTTTAGATCAAAAACAGCTGAAAAACTATGAAAGTAGCGCGGTAAAGAACGGCCTAGAGTTAGTTTCTAAGGTCCAAAGTTGCCAGTTCGTGCACACTTGCACAGCGTCGACCAAAAAGATCGCAGTCTCATGCCGAGCAGTCAAGAATCATCGACATTCAGAGGAAGAAATAAATGCAAATTTACTAAATAAAAACAGTTGAGCAATGAAAGAAAGCACTCCAGTCAATGTTTTGGACTAGATGTGTATATAGATTCGAAGGTTCATTGATTGAAATTCAATTTCAAGCCAGCTAATGTTCTTGATATAAGAGATCATCGATGCCGATGATGTGGAGTGGGCTCGTCCACCATCAAAAGACAAGAAAGTTCAGGTTTCAAATTTGGCCCCAAAATAGTGGTTTTTTCGTAATTTTTTCTCATAGGTCCTCCTACTCGAGACCCAGAAAAGGGTTTAGAGAGAAAAAGACAACAAGCTAATTCGATCGCTACCACTGCCTTTAAAGGCATCATTGTTTCTGCGTCAATTTTCAGAGCTTGAGCGGTTTTGCAGGCTCTGCTCACCAGTCCGGTGATATTATGTGTGTGGTTCAACGCTTTCTGTGAAATGACAGCAATTATACTGCTCTCGACATATTCTCCCACCTACTTCCGTCATATTTTTGGATTCGGGGTGGAGACGACTGGTGTGCTTGTTTCGGTCACAACCGTGGCTCAGCTGCCTTTCAAACTCACTGCGGGTTTTCTCAGTGATCGCATCACGTAAGGTGTCGGCCATGAACATAAATATTCAGTCTTTAAGCTAAGTAAGGGGTGGTTACACATATTTAAAGGGAACTGTTCAGCTTCCTCTCCGAGGTGGTGAAGATGAACATTTTCAACACTATAGCTGTGGGTTTGGTTGGAGTGATGTTCTGCGTCGTTGGGTAAGTCTCTACATATTCTTTGCATCAGTCCCATCGTTAACTGCTCCATTTGAAGGTTCCTACCGTTGCAACTCAAATGGCTTTCTGTGGTCATATTCTCACTCATTCATTCCTTCAGCAGCTGTAACTGTGGTGGTTTCTACAAATGTGGGACACTTGTTGCGAGGTACATAATCGTACCAATCTAAATAGGATTTTTTTCTCACAGCAAAGGGAGAAGAGTAAACGGTCAAGCGATGGAGGGAAGGAATGAAAGCTTCCCGAACATCTTCAAAGCATGGACACGACATTGGCCCTAGTTGTATTTCAGCAGAGTTGAAAGCTTGCCGCGCGCACATTAATGTCGCTGGCCGCGTAATTTAGTCAGATACGAAGTTTTCCGTAAAAAATTGCAGACCAGAAACTCGGTAGCATTAGACTTGTGTTATGTCATGGTTTTCCTATCCCATCACACTTTTTCAAATTTAATTTCTCGCTCTACAGCCACATGTTGCATACAGTTAAAGGCAGTGTTCACGATGAAAAAAGTTTTCAAAATTCCACTAGAATTGGGTAGTGGAGGGACACTCTGTAACGTTAACGTCGAAAGAACGCATGAAAACGAACCAGGAAGAGCCCCAAAAGAGCCCGAAGTTGCAACTTCGAGCGCATTGAAAACCCCAAAGCGCATCACACGCCCACCGACGTGAATAAATGAGTGCTCGAGATCAGTGAGATGAAGCGATGATTTCCAATCATTAGCACTTCCGTTCTTCCCTTCCTATTTTCAGACTTCATTTGTTACTTTCGAGGTCAGCTCGCATAGATCGGCTGCAAAAGACGGAAGTTACAGGCCCTGACATCTCGTCCACCATGTTTCCATAGCTCAATCTTTGAGGGACTACAACTGGCTCGTTTTCTACCAGAAGGTCTTGTACGATTTCAGAGACATCATTGGAATCAGCATGGGGCCGTTTTCAAGATAGGCGGGAAAACAGAGAAACGATTTTCATCGTGAACACTGCCTTTAAGTATCGTTCGCGATTCTCGCCCTGGAAATTAAATGCTGGCGGTTTTGGGAAACCGGCCTCCAAGTTAGGTACCGCAACGAAAAAAGGCATAAGCGATGGTTAGGCCTTTTTTGAAGTCAAATCGCGGCGCGATCACGTTGCGAGGAACCATATCGTACGTATAGGACCGCGACGCGGCATCAAGCCCCTTTGGGGGTCGTTTACACTTCCCCCTCCAAGTCGCGTGGCGAAGCGCTTTCTATGATATTGATCACACTGCGCGGCACGATCGATATAGTAGAATTGCACCTTGCTGCGCCGCTTGGCGGCAGAAGTATAATCGACGTCTATAGGATTGATCGTGCCGCGCAGCGTGATCAATATCGTAGAAAACGCTCGGCGGAGGGAGTATAAACGACGCCATAGAATCGCGCTTCGCCGCGCCGCTTGGCGGCGGAGGTGTACACGACCTCTTCGAGTCGGTCGCGCGAGACATTGGAGGTCCCGCCTCGATTGGTTATCGCGACGCGCCTAAGCTCTCCGACTGGCAGTGGGGCACGGTGCTACGATTCATGTGCGTTTGCTCTTAGATCTCAGTAGTTGCTACTATTTCTATCCATTTTAGCCACGTATTTTTCAACTAGCTTTTTCGCAACGACTCTGTTTCTAAATCGATGTTATGTTTTGCCGTAGTATTGCGGCCTCGTTTTTGCATGATAGGTACATGCTTAATGTTTTTTTGCTCAGATGAAATTCCATCTCTGTAGCGCAGACAAAAAAGCATGCGATGCTATCTTAGCGGAAGGAGGCGTCACTATGGCGCGATGCACTTGGCTGCGCCCATTTTACCGTGCCGCACTGAATTTGAGCCCCTACCCGAATGGTCGAATGAATGGTCGAATTGAATGGTCGAATGCGAAGTGCACAAACGGAGAAAATGTGGAATGAGCCTGCTTTTTTGCGATTTGTGTAGTAATGCGTCGTCGTGTGGGCTCATCGCGCGGAATTCGAAGGTGCGGCGCGATTTTCAACGCGATGCGCCAGTCGCGCCGCGACTGGGTCGGACTTTGAAAACCCCCTTAGGTGCCACTTTGCATCGCATTTTTCCGCAGACCAGTGTTCCTTCTGAGGTGCCTCAGCACACTGGAGGTCTCCGATAGTGGCAGATGTCCTGCGAATTACGCTGTGTGCGCCCAGAATAAAGCCTTAATGGCGCTCTCTCGCAAATTGAGTAGAGGATTTACGACTACAGCAACAGGATTCTAAGTTCTAGAAATGCTTGATGAAGTTTAGAAGATTCCACGTTGCAAGCGGATCCTCAACAGCATAGTTTACAGGCAACATGCTCACGTTGTGATCGCCACCATTCAATTCATGAAGTGTGTCGCACTGTTTGCAGCTCCTGCTCTTGTGAATCTCATTGTCGACGACGATTCTAATAAGGACCAATGGGCGGTTGTCTTCACCATCTCCGGAGCAGTCATGATCACGGTATATCGTTTCTACCTTCACAAAGCAGCTCGAATAAAACTTCAAACTCAAAGCAGAAATTCATCATCACTGTCTAGCTTGTAAAGTCAGTGAGCTCTCAAATTCGTGACACCACCTTCAGGGGTATTCATATCCGTCAACGAAGCGCGTCAAGCGCGTAACGCGCGGACGTCGCGATAGAGGTCGTTTATACTTCCGCAGCCGAGCGGCGCGGCAAAGTGCAATTCTGCAATATCGATCGTGCCGCGCCGCGTGATCAGTATTGCAGAAATGCACAGTGCCACTCCGCTCCGCGACGTAAGTATAAACGACCCATCGGATGATGAGTGATATGGCGCGGCGCTCGCGTCACGCCTGCTCCGCAATGGCGGCGACGCTCATACTGACTTTTTCCTCTTTTTCACTAGTAATTCATTATCATTTCACCTCACCTCATATTCATTATTTTCACTACTATTCTCTGCTACCATAGCATAGAACGCATGTATAAAGTTTGCTTGCACGGTAGAGTTCAAGCCAGTTTAGTTTCACTCCACCAAAACGTCGCCGCCGCAAGCGCGTGGCGCGCACGGAAAGTTTCCATACTTCAAAGCCGCGTCACGCGCAGGTGTTTAGATGTATGTATAGCCCCTTGTTAGTGCCTTCAAAGTTGTCGATTTTTCCAAGAGCTTCGCACCTATCGTCATTCCAGAGAAGTGGGGGCACGAACAGTAGCGTCAATATTTCTAGTCCAGCGCGTGGAATTCAGGTGTCTCGCCATTATAACCTGATGTGGAGATCGTTACGGATGCGGCGTGATCCACATCCGCACTGCGCTAGACTATAATTTTCCTTGACTTTTTTTGAAACAAAGATCATATGCCTTCTTCAGGCCAACCTTCTCTCCTACCCAATATTCACGGACCAACCTGCACCATGGACAACAACTACATCAAAGAGTTTGCAAAATGAACGGATTGAGGTGGAGCAAATACGAAGCTGTTTATAACTTTGAATATTTAATGCCATGTGTGCATAATAACAATATTGTTAAAGTTTTAGGCGTAAATAAATGATTATGCTCTAAGGCGACGAATCAATGCAGACGGCTGACCCCCAGGTGCCATACCAAAGTGTGCCACGAATTCTCTCGGGGAGCAGTCAATGCCAGTTTTCTTCCAGAAATGCTCGCAAGCGCTTCATTCTCCATTCTGTTATCTGACTCCGAGGTATAATTTTTAGGGTCAGAAACTGGAAAAATGAGGCTGAACCCGTTCCTTGCGTTCCATATTGTGTGTTATCGCAAACTCGGTGCACGCATGTCATAACATATGCCCACTAAATTTGCGCCAAAGCACAATAAGGAACGCAAAGTATAAGTGAAGCCCGTGTCGACTGTACCACATAACATCGGCATGGATCGGGAAGAGACTTCGCGTGCATTATTAAAGGTTGGCGCCAACTCGGTGCACCTATGTTATAGCACATGGCACCGAGTTTGCGCCAAATTTCAACAGTGAACGCGAAGTCTCCTCAGGATCCATGCCGACGTTAAGATAGAAGAGGAAAAGTTTCGTGTATTCGGATTTCGAATCAGTCAGATTTCGGCTGATAGGATATGAAAAGCAGGGTTCTTAACACAAACTGTTGTTGTGTTATCCTCCTAAGGAAGATCTGGTCGTTACAGAGGTAAAAAATGAAAATTCGGAGAAAATACGCACAGGAACTAGTTGGAACCGATAGTTATTGGGTGTTCGCACGCTACATATTAACGGAATTACTATAAATGCTTCTTTTGCAGTCTTGTATTTTGCTGCTTGAAGGCAGTGTTTGCGATAAATATCGTATTCGAGTTCGACTCAAAAAGAGGTTTCTCAGGAGCTATCGAATAGTGAAGAAACAGCAAAGAAAAGCGCTCAGAGTAGGCTTAAATAACGGTTTCTAACGCATGTACAGATTCAGGGCGCGGGCGAGCTTACGCGCCCTGCTAGTTTCCGCAAGCGCTCGCTAATGGCAAAATGTGCGCGAATCGATCACGCTGGACGTGGCCGAGTTGCCTAGAAATTTGCCAACGAAAACGTCCGCGGCGCCACATGCTCGCCAGAGCGGGGGCGGGGTGGTCTAAGTAGGCGTACTAGGCTAACGAAATCTTCAGTTCGCGGCCGTTTTCATCGACTTCTTGCCCGTTCTCGTCGATCCTATCTCCTCCAGCACCTGTCAGCGTAGTGTATCACATTGAAAACTCGAAAACAAGATTTGTCGTGAACACTGCCTTCAAAATACAGAGTTTTGGGGCTGTTTGTAGGTACAAGTACTAGAAGAAAAACGAAAAAACGCGCTCAAAAACGGCTGAAATGAAGGCTCCAATTTTCCTGGGGTTATTTCAAGGTGGACAAGTTACAAGGCAGGGAGTTAGATTTGGACCAGTTTTATGAATTAGTCTACGCTCGCAATGCACAGCGTTTTATTCCGCACTTCTCAGGGCCTAATCCTGATTGGGGCGAGCCGCTAACCCTTCCATTGCCACGCGCCACCCACATGGCAAAGTCCGGTCACCCGGTACAGTGGGCCCTTAGGCCGGGATCAAACTTCCTGCGACGAGCGACTCGACGCAATGTTCACCGTCCATATCGGCCGAAAATCAATATGTCTTATATGCGCTGTCGCTGATCCCGGCCTTCCTCACAACATCGGCACGCGCTGCCCGGCAACGTGCGCCACCCGCATCGCGATTTCGGGCTACCCGGGCGAGCAGCAAAAAGTCGCCCGGTGTTAGGTAATCGTACAGCGCGGTCCCGGGTTCTGATAGCTACTTCACAGCGCTACCAACTGGAAATGAAACCTGAAACTTTTCCCGTCAAACTTAAATCCTAGCGGTCATTATACCGTTGAATAGCTTTCTGCCTCAGGAGTCGAGAACTGTTCTTAGACACCAAAAACTTGGTGTTTTAAAAAAGGTCGCGAAAAACGCGAGAAGACGCTGCTGAATGCATTTTGACCAAAACCTACCAGCGCTATTGTACTACTATCATTGCGGTACACTGCAACAAAGAAAATCCAGTGACTTTATTATATGTATTAATGAGTAAATAAAATAATTAACACATAAACTATGTCTATTCAGCATTTTTGGACTTGTCTTTACTGAGGTGTTGTTAAGAAATCACGGTGATTCTACAATCCAGAGGGTTCACATTAATTCAATGAAAATACCTATTTAACACGGTATACACAACGGAAAGGAGAGAAAACAGGAAGGGGAAGAGAATATATAACATACAAATTGTAGGGAATGAATAAAAAGAAAACCAGCTCAGCTGAGCAATTACTAGAATCCAACATCCAGTTCGACACTAAAGCCATACGACTTCCCACTGGTAAAAAAGCATTTAGCAAGTACAATGCCACACGGTCCGATCTATACTTTGCCGCAGCTGCGGAGGCAGCGTACAGATATCAAGCAATCCTAGTACATTTGAATGGCTCTACTTCTAACTACTCTGTGGGTGAGGCAAACTACAGCTGTGTCCAATGGTGACGACCCAGCTGCGGACAACGAGAGCGGTCGCGTTGCGGCAGACGCCCAAAAGTCGCCTATGGAGAGGCGAAAAAACACAGCCTGGCCTCCTGGGGAACTCCTCAACGCGTACCGCGACGCGACCGCTTGCGTTGTCAAAACCGGGAATCACAACAGGACACGATTATACGTGAAACTACGGGCTTACGAGTAGACTAAATAAACCACTGGAACCATATGAAACACTGACAACAATTAAATGAACAAGCAATATTCCAACAGAAGACAATATGGAAAACCAGACACGCTTACTCAATACACGCTCTTCGACACAAACGATTGAACAAATCGCTTAACTATTTGCTGTGCTCCAAAGACATTTTCTTCTTCATCCTATTCAGGAGACTATTCATCTGGAAATCACTCATAATTAGAGTAAGCTAAAAATTTATTTAAGAATGAAAAAAAGAATCTGAAAGCAGGATTCCGTCAAAATCTCGATCTTCTGGCTCCAGCGTACACTAAACCATAATTCAAAAAAAGCACCAAAACGGTCTTCAAGAGATCATTCGTCTCCCATACGAAGCTGTCACACTTCCAGTGAGATGCGACAAGGACTGTTTTTCATCCGTATTGACTTTGAGTCGATGATGAAATTAACAACACTACGTTGCGGAAAATAGGAGAACCGCAAGGAGCCCTAGTTATACACCAACAGGTTGAAACTCAGGCGATATTAGACCTGGAGCAGCCTAACAGTTCGGCTCGTTCTCTCCATCTGCGGGTTTGCTTCTATTGCCTTCCTGGCCACTGTTCTTGCTGTCCGAGCTCCTACAGTTCGACAGGAAGGCAACAGCAGTGGCCCTGAAATTGGGAGAACGAGCCAAACTGCCAGGTGGAATCGATCCCTGTTCGGTGCGGCTCGAGGCCAAGAATTGCCTGAGAAGGGAACCACAATAAGTCATAGTGACCATTCCAAATGAAATGTACTTTTCTAGAACCATTTTTCGACGGAAATTCCGAATATGCCCATCGCAGCTGCCTAGACCCACTCTGAAAAAAGTTATAGGATTGTTTCTCTGATTCTCGTACCTATTGTACCCTCCAAAAAGCGCATTATTTTTACGAAAATCCGGAAACGGACCTGATAATCGTGGTCAGCGCCCAAAACTACCCCCCTAGGCAACGTTTGGGTGAAGGAACATTTTCCAAACCTTCTGCAGACTGATAGCGTTTTGAACTTGTACGGATTTTCGGTTGGGCGTTTATTTATACGAATTAGAGGGGCTCCCGAACTGTTTAAGAAAAATATTCCAGATTTGACTAAAAATTCGCTGTGGGGGGTTACTTCGGGTGCTGATCACGAATCTGAGGTTCATTTATCGATTTTCCAAAGTTTTCGACTGTATTCGTTGACAGATTCCCATCAGGGGAGAATCTGATGCAAATCGCGACTTTTGACGATTCCCGGAATGTGGCGACAGATGTGACTCAAATCGTCCTTCTGGGGGTTATTTGGAGTGTTCAACACGAATATGATGTCAGTTTATCGATTTTGACAGCTTACGGTAGATTACGGTGGTTATACGGTAGTTTGGTCAAAGTCTCAGATATGTCTCAAAGTTTCTATGTGGGGGTTATTTGGGGCGCTGATTACGAATTCGATGTCCGTTTGTCGATTATCGGAATATTGAGGTAGGTTTTGTCTCCTAAATGGCATGTTACCTACGGTAACCTACAGTAAACCTTAAAATTTGGGCAAGCAAACCCCAGACTCGTGTTGAGCACCCCAGATCACCCCTACATACACGTTTTTAGCTAACTTCGGAGAAAAATTTAAAAACACCCAAAAATTCCATGGGGAACCCTTACCTTGCCGTGAAGCTATAAAAATGCTCATAACTTCTTTCAGAGTGGGTTTAGGCAGCTGCGATGGGCATAGTCGGAGTTTTCGTCCAGAAATGGTTCTAGAAAAGTACATTTCATTTGGAATGGTCACTATGACTTATTGTGGTTCCCTTGTGAGAACCTTTCCGCATGAGCATTCGGAGATGGTAATTGAGGCTGCCAAGCCGCAAAAAAAGGGGAGGGGGGTGGATGGGTTGTGGTATCACTTCACACAAATGAAGGAGTTGATCGTCTTTCACAGTTCGAAAGATTTATTCTAGCGGGAATGTCCCGAGTGGAATTTGAACTGCAAAAAATGGGACAGCCCCTCCCTCTTTTTAAACTGGGACCACCACTCTGGCAAGGATCGAGAATCAGGAGGAACGAAGAGTCGTGACAGGACACACACTCCAATAGAAATTGTCGTGAACCTCCTGCGAGCCTGATAGGTCGTAGCCCAATAGGCTACGACTCGTCAGGTTCAATGCGGGTTCATGGTTCCGTTAACCTGCAACGAAACTTCTCCTCGGAACCACGAGGCCAAGAATGCTCTACGGATCTTTCCAGAAATATAACAAACATTCTCCAAATCTCTCCTCATCCCGAATGCCTCTTCTCCTTTTCCTTTCTCTAATGAGCAGAGAGAATGTTATCGCAGAGTTACAGGGTCAAGTATTCCGTTATCCCGTACCTCGAAAAAGCTACTTCCCCTCTCAGTTGGTGCTCAAATTTTTCGGAAATTTCCGAAATTTTTCATGACACCCCAGGTAAATTTTTTCGGAGTTTTTAAATCTGAAGAATTTCGAGGGAAACCTTAGTTTTTATTTATTCGTATTTTTGAGAATAACGTTGCCCTCCATACGAGCCTCAGGAAGCGCAAGGCGAGCTTCTATTGGGAACAGCCAGTGTTTATCATTTTTTGTCCAACTTTTTTACGCCCGCCCCCCTCTGAAATTTATAATTTTTTGGGAAATGTTATGTCCTCCGCGCTGTCAAAGGGAACAGTAACCTTTTGACCCTGCTATGTTAGGGTTTCCCCCATTAGCACACTAAGTCACCGCCAACGCGGTCGGTGCACTGAGGAAGCGGTACGGCCCGCCCCTTCGTGCGTCGTGAATCGCGAAAGGATCCAGGCGCCGCGAAACCCGAGACCAAGCATCGCGGAGCCCATGAATTCGCGGCAGGCACGAGAAAATATTGTCAGGGCTTAGGTTAGTGACTGACCACTCTCTTCGCCCAACACCGCCGCGCTGAAACACATTCGTAACGAAATCGCACGACTTTTAACACCATCCCTGGGGCGATCGATAGATGACAGGGTTTCGCCGCATCAGAAAAAAAATGTTTCAGAGACGGAAACGTAGAGAGCAGTCTGCCACTCGGCGACTTGTCTTCAAATCACGTCCCTTCGTTCCCTCCCGTTTCCTTCAGCATTGTTTCGGGGTTCGGCAAGCTTAGAGGTCGTTTACACTTCAGACACCGCCACGTGCAAGTCTACAATATTGGTCGAGCCCCGCCGTCCGATCAATATCATGGAATTGAGCTTCGCCGCGTCGCTGAACGGCAAAAGTAGGAACGACCCTTTGACCCCTTTAAAGCAATGCTCACGATAACCTTAAATATTGAGATTATTCGCTGTACTGATTAGGTGGCCCCCGGATAGAACTAAAATGACGTAGAAATTTAGAAAAACGCACCAGAAGTACACGAAATCCTTAAAGGCAGTGTTCACGATAAATCTCGTTCTCGAGGTCTCGGTGTGAAACACTCAGTTAGCAGGTGCTGTAGAGGATAGGGTCGAAGAAAGCAACGAAAACTGGCAAGAAATCAATAAAAACGGCTTTGAAAGCTCTCTCGGTGCGCCTACCTATCTCGGTCCGCCCCCCAATCGGACGAGCTTTTGGCGCCGCACACGTTTCTATGGCAAATTGCCAAGCAACTCTGCCGCGTTTAGCATGATCGATTCGCGCAGATTTCGCGATTAGCGCACGCTTGCCAAAATCAGCAGGGCCCATGATGCTCGTCCACGCCCTGAATTTAGAAACCGTTATTTTGACTTATTCTGGACGTTTTTCTTCGCTGTTTCTTCACTATTAGTTACCTCACGACCAAACAATCCCATTTTTGGGTGGAACTCGAGTGCGATATTCATCGGGAACACTGCCTTTAAGTATCACCCCGCCTTTCAAGTATCACAGGTCCTGTTTGTTGTGGCAACGGAATCTCTTGCGAACCCGTCCTTTGCGATTCTCCACTCCCTATTGCTCTGACCTTTCCTTAGAGCCCTAACTAATACTGGTTTGCGTAATATTCTTCCATCTTCGATTGACCCCCTGTTTCCACCGGTGACAACCACCATGAACATGTTCATCCAACCGGACAACTATTCTATGCTATAGACTAGTGTCACTAAAATACGACGTTTTAATGCGTTTGTTGCCGTTTCTTCGTAATTTTGGTAACACTTGGAGGTCAACGCAGTGTTTTAAGTGGAAAACTCGAGGACGAAAATCATCGTGAACACTGCCCTACCTTTTCGCCAAGCTTTGAAAACGTTCATAACTTGTTTCAGAGTGAGTCTTGGCAGCTTTTAAGGGTACATTTGGACTCTACGTCCAGTCCGGCCAGTTGCGGCAGCCTCGGATAGCACCGCCCCTAATAGATAGGCGCTGGTGCTTACTTACGTAAAGCGCGCAATGGGAGACCTGCGCACAAGAACGAAAAGCGGAAATGTGACACACAAAAATGGATAGCTTAATTTGCCGGATGATACTTTGGAGGGTTTATAATTGAAAGGCAAACGAAATAGGTTTTGTCTAATTCGAATGTGGGGCACAGAAAATGTTCGAATATTCAAGTAAGTCCCAAAATTTGTATTCCCGAATGAATTAAATATTCGAATAAATCCAAAATTTAAATTCCCGAATAAATCGAATATTCGAATAAAACCAAAATTCAATTTTTCAAATAAATCGATTATTCGAATAAATCGATAATTTTGATTCTCGAAGAAATCGAATATTTAAATAATTCCACAATTTGAATTCCCGAATGAATCGATTATTCGAATACTAGGATATTCGAATTATTCGTATATTCGAAAATTTATTCGATTCGGTCCCAAGTCTAGAGAACGGGCCAGCAATCGATAAAAACGGCCGCGAAGTGAAGATTTCGACAGTCCAGTACGCCTGCTTAGCCCTCCCCGCCCCCGTTCTGACGAGCTTGTGGTGCCGCGGAGGTTTTCGATAGCAAATTACCAAAAAACTCCACCACGTCCAGCATGATCGATTCGCGCACATTTCGTCATTACCGCGCGCTTGCGCAAACTAGCGGGCGCAAAAGCTCGTCCGCGCACCGAAGCTGTACGTACGTTAGAAATCGCCATTTTTACTTATCCGAGCGCTTCTCTTTGCTGTTTCTTGACTATTCGTGAATTCACAAACAAACAACCCTGTTTTTAGGTCGAACTCTAACATAATATTCATGGGGGAGAAAGGGGGATAAGCGCATCATGCATAGATCGAGTGCTACCTCGATCCCCAGTTAACGTGCCCCTTCAAAACCCTTTCGCTTCGAACTCATTTTTCAGCCAAATGCGTCCTCACACACTCCTACATCAAAAACTCTTCTAATCAAAAATTCCACCGAACCCTGCCTGCTATCACTTACCTTATCCATTTTATTAGATGGCGTTGTTGTACTACTTTCATTCTTCCTTAACACAAACGGAGACTCCATAATAGAGTTTTCAAAGCTTGCGAGTCTGGGTGCTCCTGAAAACAGTGCATGCAACTTGGAAATTTATACCGGCACTTGCTTACTCTCAAATGCAGAGCTCATCAGGAAATGGGGAAAAATTAGAACCTGGCTTGGCCGGTGCCACGTCTACTTTCTTCTCAACGCTGGTGTTATTGTTATCTTCTTTCTTACTCTCTTTTCTAGTGGCATTGGGTGATTCTTCTCTACGACGCTTCTCTCCTGAAATAGTTTGATGTTCAGAAGGTGCGTAAATAGCTAGCCCAGTATTTAACAATTTCGAAACTGCACCTTTAGAATCCTTAGACTTTTTGTGCGCCCTTTCTTTACTCGTGGAGTCTGACCTTCTACCATTATGCTTCCTTTTATGGCCGCTTTTGCGTTCATCACTATCCTTGCCATCTGTAATACGGAAAATGAGCTAACCTTGCCTCCAAATCCACTCATTACCTCCTAATTTTTCAGTAAAATAAGATCTAGGGCATACTTCCTGAGACACGCGTCAGCGACAGTGCATATCAGCCATAACGACATCCGATCGATTTAGACGACAAACACTACGTCGCTCGTCGTGGGAAGTATGTACTAGAACTGGCCATACCTTTATGTGAATGCGACTTTTTGCGACCCCTCTCTTCCTTTTCGGATGGACTCTTTTCCTTTTCCTTCTCGTTTCGACCAGGTTTCTCCTCCTTGCTTCGCTTCTTCGATTTCCTTGATCTAGATCGTGAGCGTGACCTTCTTTCTCTTGTTTGTGATCTACTTCTGCTGCGGCTTCGTGATCGTCCCTTTCGCTTCTTCTTCGGGGTGCGCGTTTCCTAAATGAATCCATTTTTTGATTCAATTACATCAGGATTTATGAGCACCTAATCACCATTGATATGATACTATGGTAGCCGCTTTACGCTTTCTTGCTGCGTTGGCCACTATGCCCGGAATCATGACTTAACATCGGCATGAATCCTGAAGAGACTTTGCGTTCCCCGTTGGAGGTTGGCGCAATTTCGGTGCACCTATGTTATAGCATATGGCACAGAGTTTGCGTCAACCTTCAACAGTGCACGCGAAGTCTGTTCAGGATCCATGCAAACGTTACGTCGCTGCGATTGATCGTTTGAACCGACAACACAGCACGTTAGGCGCAGGCGTACAGCGCCGCGCGCGACGAAAGCGGGACAGCTGCTATGCACGACGAGAAATTCCGGTCTGACCGCGTCGTCGTACACTGCCAATCGACCCGAGTTAATCGCGCCGATCGGAAGTGTGACCTCAGCTTAATACTTCCTATGCGTCGCCCTTTTCATCTGGGCCGGAATGCCGAATGTGCTATGGCGGGATCATTCTTCCTTACCCCGCGATCGGAACCTCTACGATTGAAATTGCTTCGGTGTGCAGGGAGTAGCCAAGTTACGTTGCTCCATAATTATGCTAAACGACAAGAGCGACAACGATAAGAATGACGCGACAGCGAACCGCCACCGAATGCATGTGTAGCAAATACCCCTATTACGCCGAACGCGGCTCGTTATGCGTACATTCACACATCGCGCGGCGTTCCCGGCTCAAGTGTTAACAAATGACGCATCGTCGCGACGGGAAGTATAAACTCCACCTTTCGCAGCGACATAGCGACGGAATGTCACATCATATTCGCGTCGTCGTGCATTTCTAATAGAAGCCGGTGTCGGGAACTGTGAACAGGGCCCATAATCATACCAGCCATACTAGCATGACATCCAGCCCCATACTTTCCGCAACGCGCGACCTCGACAATACAAATCAAGGATATCGTTCGTCGGTCGATTTTCATCCTAAAGAACCAGGTGAGCAACGCCTTGAAAGGGGCGGAATCAAGGCAGCTGCCGCGCGCCATGGACTAGCTGACGTGCCACATGTATCGTCGTTGCGTTCCCGATTAGCGTCATTATGAGCAGCGTATCGTCGCTAATCCTTGCAAAGCGCCGCGAAAGCCATGTCATAATCGCGTTATCGTGTAATTCCAGTCGGCGCACTTCAATCGCGGCGATGGGACCCCTATAGGGCCCAAAGGCAGTGCTCAAAATAAAAAACGGCCTTCGAGTATTCACCGCAAATCGAATCTAAAGGGGTCCACTGCAACAATAATTGAGAAACAACGGCTAAAAACCAGACACAGATAGCCCTATACGGCCCTCAAACATGGTTGTGCGGCGCCCGCCCCGCCCACTCGCTCAACGGCCAACAAGGAAATGGGCGGGTAGGCCATCGTGTATACGAGTTTGGGCCGTATAGGGCTATTAATGGTCAGCGGTTCTTTCGCCAATCTTGTTGCGAGGAGTGCGGGTACATTCGATTTCCGATGATAACTCGAAGACCGGTGTTATCGCGAACAGTGCCTCTATGATGAAGCATGGCGACGCAGCGAGCACACGCGTCCAGCGGATAACCGTAATACGAAATAGCTGATGACCGGCAGCATACTACACAACCACTTCGCAAATTACCTTGTCCTTATCCTCTGAAGTCATCCTCCTGGCAGTGAGCTTCTTCCTCATTTTGAATTCCAGATCAACTGGCTCTAAGTTACTATTAGTGAGCGAGGTGTCGTCTTCGCAGACATTTTTCAGCCTTTCCGCAACCTCAGCCTTTTTCTTGGTCTCTTCCGCCATCATGGCCTTGACTTCCTCGGATGGCTTCTCACCAGGAAGCAAAATCTCTTGAATTGATCGATCCACGACATCCAGGAGAGCTTTGGAATTGCTGGTGCCAGGTTCAGATGATACAACAGGTAGCCGTAGGCGCTCATTTGACGTCCCACCGCCTTCACGTGAAGTTGGGTTGAGTGACGAATTTGATGTCGGTTCATCCTCCTTATCGCCCCGGAGATATCGTTTTCGAGACGGTGGTGCCAATCTGAAACTCAGTAGATTTAATAGAATATCTTTCTCATGAAATAGTCATGAAAGCAAGGTCAATACAACACACTCAGCGTCCCTTTGCTCATCCTCTGGATTCGGATGACTTCGACGTCGCTTCTCTACACAGACTGCAGCAATCAGCTCCTCTTCAGCTTGAGCGCTGCGTTTAGCGCGCAAAGCATCTCCAGACGACTTGCGTCGATTATACCAATCATGTTGTGATGGTGAGTTTTCTCGGGCTTGTGCAGCACCAAATGAGTGCCGAGTCCTGAAAATCAGCACTTTGAATTGATCAGAATAAAAAATTGGGACTGCATACAGCAGTGAGTCCTAGAGGTTCAGAAATAACTTCAGTCTAGACTGTTTCAAAAAAAGAAAAGCCTCGCTTCCTAATTTGAGCAGGCCGAAATAAAACTTATGGGGCTTATCATATGAAAACTTCCTCATCACTGTTATATTTTGTCATGACCGACCGCTCCGCTGCTCGCTCCGCCCGGACTCATCCAAGAAAGCTAGTCTTTAACTTCTCTGGGAGTTGAAAAATGGTCTGTCAAGTGTTCTGGAGAAGCCAGGAATTATAACTTTAAAATTTCGTAAATTTACTCAATGCAAGTGGGTAGATCAAGAATTGAAAAAAACTAATTTCAGAAATTTGAATAATTTCAGCCCAAATTTTGCCCGTAGTGGCGATTTGGGGCGCTAGCTAAACACGAGTATACGATCCATTTCCAGTTTTTCGGAAGAATACGGTGGGTTACTGTTAACAAATGATCTTTTCCTACAGTAACTTACAGTAATCTTCTGAGAAACTGTAAATGGACCTTATATTCGTGTTCAGTGCTCCAAATACCCCCTCAGCCGGGCAAAGTTTGGGCTGAAAATGTTCAAATTTCTGAAATTAAAAAAAAATAATTATTTGCAGTTTTTGATCTACCCATGTGCATCAAGAAATTTATTAAATCTTAGATTTATTTTTTTTACATTCCCCACAACCTCAACCGACCATTTTTCAAAACTCCAATTTAAGCTGGGATAAGTACCTAGTGAGAGTTTTAGCCGACCAATAGCCACTAATGGCCTAAGAGCCAAGAAATAGTTGGTTACAGCCGAATTGCCGAGCAACGGCCGAGAACAAGCCGAAGACACATCCGCCGAATAATGCTATCCGGTAAATAGCCGAGAAATACTGCATGTCTAAAACTGAGCCGATAGTTCGCTGAATGAGCGGAAAGCGGAGTGTCCGTGGAAAAGCCGAGAAATAGCCCACTGGGAACCGCTGTAGAGCCCGGTGAGCTATTTTCCGCCAAAACTCTCAGACAGATTAGCATAACCCTTAGAAATAAGACAAAAGGCAGCAGGTTCCAAAATCCCTTCGCCACTCACTGGAAAGTACAGTGATTAAAATGCAAACGGAGATGATCATGACATTAGTCCAACAATGCCTGCATAGGATGTAAGTATCTTCTGCAAACAATAAGTTTTTCTCCGATTATTGAAAGCACATATCCTCCATTTCAGAGGGGAATCTATTTCCGTAAATCGCGTGCATGTGCGCGCGTATGCCGCGTCTCCTTCTCTAACACACTTTCTCGTTTTCTCTCCCTTTGCGCCAAATAAGCACGCGAAGGAACATAGTAAATTATGCTCCGAAATAGAGTATATACCCTGTCCCAAACGAGATGGCAAGCGTAGAGTTCAAAGAAGCAGCGCGCCCTCTGCGTCTCTGACATTTTTGGATAGCGAAAAATGTCAGAGACGCAGAGGGCGCGCTGCTTCTTTGGGCTCTACGCTTGCCATCTCGTTCGGGACAGGGTATACATACAATCCACGGAAACGGAAAAATGCGATTGTGCGGTCGCGCACTTCCTTTAAACAGACTGCAGGTTGCGCCACAACCGACGGATTTCTCCCGTACTTTCCAGAAAAAAAACATAAGGAATGTTGAAAAGCGGTGAGCTTACTTCACACACAAACATGATCAAAATACCTGGTCATTACCATGGATATACGCAGGAATAACAAGAAAAAAAACTCTCCGTTATTTCGATTTTTTTGAAATTTCTTCTTTTTTTCCGGTTTTTCCTGCATGTATCTACGATAAAGACTCTATGCTTGATGATAATGTGTGAAAAGGGGGAAGAAATCACCAGTTCTAAACGCAACGGATGTTTTTTCTTCAAAATTCATGGAAAAGCAAAATTTTGTCGTCGATTATGGCGCAACCTACAGTATGCTCAGAGGAAGTACGCTACCGCTCTCTTCCGTTGTTGTAGACTGTATATCCCTTATTTCAAAGCGGATTATGCAGAATTTTATCGCTGAGAAACTGTTCTGATATACTAGTCCTAAGGAGCTTCCTGCAATCCGATTTCTGATATTGTTTTCGAATCCAGTCCTTTGACCAAGAGTGGTATACCATTCCAAAAGAGCAGAATACTGTTACAAATTTTGTGCTATATGATGCCTATTTCCCCTTCGGAAGGAAAACCTCGTCGTTTTCGAGATATCGTCTAAAACTCCATGAAACTCTTCCGTGTTGAGCATATGTGACAGTTTCTATTTACTATGACGCGGACCAATTAAGCTGCTTAATTCCCGTAGAAATTTGTTCTGGGGCAAGAAAGGAAAATTGTGGGCATTGCCACAGAACCACTTGTTGCCCCACAAAATAACCCGTTGTACTGGAAGAAATTCCCAGAAAATCGCTAGGATCTCTTTGCGCTCCACAGCGAGGGACCACCTTCAATTAGGGCAACGAGGAGATTCACTCAGCGCTCAACATTGCCCTCCGTTCTAGGAGGGATCCTCTCGGAAGTGAATCAGTGTCACCAAACCATTCCGCGCAGCCGTTAGCAACTCGCACTGCCTCATATGATGCGGTTCTGTTAATCGCTTTCTACATTATAAGTGTGAGGGGTGTCCACAATCCCCTCGAATGTTCACAATCTGGACCGTGAGCACTCAACTTCTAACGCCGACGAAATGAGAGGTGTAACTGATAACTACGCCCTCCGGGGCAACAAGCGGGCGATAGCCAGATAAGAACTCAGTGAGTTTACATACACCCTTCTTTATCCCCTTTATTACAACATTCACGGAAACCTCGACAGAGCGCGATTATGGACTTTTTCGCGGATTTTATGGAATCACAACCTTGACAGTTTCTGCCTTATCGTACTAGTTTCAGTCGCGAAGCTCCTATGTTAAGTATTATAAGCAAGTCTCTTCTCAACAGTTACTATTCTGCGAATTTCAATCTTTTTTAGGGATGAATCGATCTTTCTTCTTCTTCTGCGGCCACAGAGAGGGTCCTGTCATAGATTGAGGAACTGAGCCACAAGCGTCGGATTCTCCCACAGATCTACTGGTGTTAACGATGTCGGTCTCATCGGGCAGTTGAAAAGGTGCGCAGTAGTATGCCCTTTATTACCACAATCCGGGCACTCGTCAGGTCTGCTGCTATCGATCTTATGTAAATAAGACATAAGCATGGGGGAGTGCCCGCAGCGCAACGATGCAAGGGTGCACCTGGCACGCCTACCGAGTTCCATCTCGGTTTCGCTGACCTCAGGCGGCACGACTCCGAGAATGGAGTTTACGGCGGTCTTGCATAAGTGATCCTTGACGAATTGGGTATGCTCAGCACGTAAGAGACGGAGGCGTTCTTGTTGTGCGTTGGTCCATCTCTGTATATTGATTTTCGTGGAGCATCGGCAAACGGCTTTCTTATACTTCTCTCTCTGACGGGTCTAATACTCTTCGCGACGGATGATTTGGCTGCTTCCAGGATGTTTATGTACAGCTGTTGTGCATGGAGTTGGCAATGGTCCTTAACTGGCAGGATGCGAGCCTCGGCGTGTAGGTGCTCTACTGGAGAGCTTTTAAAACAGCCTGTTGCGATTCGCAATGCTCCATTTTGAATGCGCTGCAGCTTGGACCAGGATGTGTCCGACACGATATGCTGCCAGACTGGTGCAGCATACTCCAGGGCGGGCTGTACGATGGCCTTGTACGTGGTCAGGATCGTTTCTTTACTGCACCCCCAGGACGTTCCGCCGAGAGCACGTAGGACGTTAAGTCTTGTTTTCACTGCAGCTTGCTTCTGCTCAGTGTTCTTATCAAACCTCAGCGAAGGGTCCAACACGAGTCCGAGCAGCTTAGGGAATCGGGCGGCCGGCAGGCGAGTTTCGTCCCATTTCACCATGGGATGAGCACTGTGCTCCGCAGGATCAGTGGAAAAGACGGTGACGGATGATTTAGCGGCAGGACCGTAAGCATCTTGCTATCGAGAAAACATTTCAACTCGATCAAGTAGTCATTGATCTTACTGGCAGCTACATTTATGTCGCGATCCCGGCATAGTACAGTAATATCATCCGCATATGCTACGACCTTGATGTCTTGGGATGGAACGGGTAGATCTTCAATATACAGACTGAAAAGAGAAGGCGATAGAGCTCCTCCTTGAGGTACACCGGCGGCAATTGGAATGCTATTGGAGACGTGCCCTTGAAATAGCACATTTGCCCGACGTCCTTTGGTGAATGCGGTTACCCACCGCTTCTGCCAGGGCGGAATGGTAGACCTTAATAGGCTCTGCCCAAACTGCCCAAATTTACAGTGTCAAAAGCCTTCGTTAGGTCGAGGGCTACACCTACGGTACGCTGAGGTTTCATTGCATTGAAGCCGTCCAAAACATAGCTCACAATTTCCAGCAGGGCCGTAGTGGTGGAATGTAGCTTACGGAAACCATGTTGATGCTGTTGTTTGCTATTATGTTCGGCAAGCTCCTCCACAGTCAATTTTTCTGCAACTTTGACAATAGGTGAGAGAAGACTGATTGGCCTGTAACCTTTTGCCGTGGATTGTGATTTACCCGGCTTCGGCAATGGGATGACGCGTGCTACTTTCCAATCTTGAGGTAATGTACAGGTGCGAAACGATGTATTAATGACGTCGGCGAGCAGGGGTAGTAGTTCATTTGGCAGTCTCTTTAGAACTGCTGGGCTCAAACCATCTGGCCCTACTGCCTTCGAGTTACTCATTTCCTTGATAACCTTCTCGACCTGAGCGGGCGTGACTGCATCATCTTCAGCCATGAGTGGCAATTTACAGAGTTCCCGGACAGTTATTCTATTCTGCTTCTCTCTTTTTGATTTAGTTATGAAAAAATGCTTCCCAAGAGCGTTTGCGGACTCTTTCCCCTCGAATTCAATCGTGGAAATGTCGGCGGAGGTGAACTTTCCGGAGATCCTTTTTAAGGCCTTCCACGTTGCTGCTGCATCAATTCTGAAGTTCATCTTCTCAGTGAACTTTTCCCAAGATTCTTTCTTGTGCCTATCAAGGTCCATCCTGATCTCATTATCCAGCTCGGCAATGTCTGGGTCAAGATGATTAGCAGTTCTCTTTGCGTCCCTTGTCCTTTTCTTCTGCAGTGTCTCCCTGGTGACATTGGGAAAGAAGGTCTTGACATCGACCTTTAGGGATCGCAGCTTTCATCGCCTTCCTAATGGCATTAGAGAGGTGGCGCTCCTTCTGGTGCACATTGCCATTCCACGGATATTCGGCCGCTTATGGAGTGCAACCTCCCTGAACAGGCTCCAGTCTGCAAGGCCTAAATTGAGATAAGAACGATGACGAACACCTGTATAGGGAGCAAGAGAGTTAGAGAGATCGATATTGACAAAGACCGGAATGTGATCACTGGAAAGAGTTGTGGATGTAGACCAAGAGCAGGCGTTAGAGAGATTAGAAGAGACAAGGGAGATGTCTGGGCTGGAGGATCGACCGTAGGCAGGGAGACGAGTGGGCTGGCCATCGTTAAGGATAACGAGGTCGCACTCATCCGCCCAGTCTTCGACGTCATTTCCTCTAGCATCAGAATCGAGGGACGAGCAGAACGTGAGCATTGAAGTCACCCGCAAAGACAATTGAGGGAGATAGAGAGCAGTCATACAGCTGCTTGAGTAGAGGATAGGGTTGTAGGTTGGTGGACAGGATGTAGGAGGAGGAATGTATATATTGAAAAGAGAAAGTGGAGTTTTTAGAGGTAGATGGATGGGGATGTACTCGAGAGTGCCATCCACTGGAGTGTTGGAATGATGTGAGAGGGAAGAGACGACAGAACAAAGTAGAGACTCCGCCTCCCTGAGATGACCTAGGATTATGATATGCAGTATAGCCCGGGATGTTTGGATGTCGAGAGGTAGCAGAGGGAGAGAGTTTGGTTTCCTAAACCATGATAACATCCGGGTGATGAGTACGGGCGAAGAGAGATAATTCAGAAAGCTTGGCGCGAAGGCCGTTGAGATTGATATGTACAATTAAAAGGGGGCGGTTGGTAGATGAGGAATTGGAGTTACTGGAGGCGGAGCACACAATACAACGAAAGGAAGAATGGTGGTGCCTCACAGAACTGAGACCCGAACAAGAGAAGTGCACCCACCTTTGGCATCCAAAACATTGGACGCTGGTTCCATACCAATTGACATCTCTGTCGCATGTGGCACATGGGTAGTTCTTCTTCTTCGCGGGTCCTGGGTTCCTCTCGACGCCGGCTCTTTGCAGTAGGATCTTCAGGAGAGCTGCGGCCAGCCAGCACCTCTCCCATGACAAAAACCCTCTCCGCGGAGGGATTGACGTCGATTTGCACGGAGGTGGTCTTCTTTCCTCAACACTGCCACGGCACGAACGTACGACATCTCGGCAGCAGGGATGAATCGATTCTAGTGATTGTTCATGCCCACAATACCTAACTTTAGTTTCGCGTCCGAAACTTGTTGGATAGGGCAGAAAACATTGAAGTTGCAAGTTCATGAAAATCGCGAAAAATCGATAATCACGCTCCGTCGAGGCTATCCGCCAACGCTCCTAACTAGCCCTCAAATTGAGTCAGATATGAATGTCCTATCAACTTTGGCAGCTTCGAGGGTTTGCCCTATCGAGGTGTACACGATTTATAACGAAGTTTACAAACATCTGGTCCGCCACTGGTCTGCAGACCCTCTACTAGGGTGGTGGTCGTTAGGTGATCAAGAGGCTGAGCGGGCGAGCAAACGAGACGCGGAAACATCGAAAATTCTAAGCTCACAAAACTGGATTTTTTGGCCATATTTCACGTTCCCCGCCGTCCGGCGTCGTTAAGCAACCGCTTAACCCTCGGGAACTCCCGCGCATTACAGAAGAGAACCCATCGGGAGGGGATGGGGCAACGGGGACAATATATGTAGTTTTCCTTGATTTGGAGGATCTAAAACTAGAATGTGACACAAGATCACTATCCAGAGAAAAAGTCTTGATGTGCTGAATGAGTACTCCGTGCAATAATCATGTCAGCAAACAGCAGCGGGCCCTAAAGGGTCTACAGAGTTGCACCGACCGGCGAATGGTCACCGAGCGTCAGTGTTGAGGCGGCGACAGAAATGTTTCCGAACATTATCGTTGCCGCGTCGGTTGCCGCTCGCTGGCAGTGAAACAGGGCCGTCGCCGCGTCAGAACACTCTGCGATGCTCCCTCGTCGCCCTCGAAGCCACGCCAGTCGCTATCGTCACAGAATGTAATCGATGTTGCATCACCCAGCGCTAATCGTCGCTGCGAGCAACGCCGCGACCTCAACTCTGCAGGCCCCTTTAAGTAGCATTGTATCAAGGTCAGCTCTCGAATATCCTGCCAAGGAGCGAAAGAAACCGGATTGAGGCTGGTCCTTCGAGTTCACCAGAGCAGAATATATGAAGAGAACCATCACATTGATTCTAGTGTGGTCAGCAGCGTTGCATTCCAAAACTTGCCGTCAGTACGCAGAAGAAATTTCTCGTTTTAGGCGCACTCACTCGAATGGAACAGTTTGCCACGCTTGTCTATCTCTCTGCTCTCTTCTTAACAAAACATATTTCATCGAAACGCAATAAGTGAAATCGCGAATCTCGATGGATGACTTTTGAAGCAGAAAACCCACACGTTTCACTATGTTGATCAACATATGGTCCAATCTAGCACACGCATAAAATCTCTCTAAAAATTCGAACTACTCATCACTCATGACGCATGCTGCAGGCCCCATCTGCCCTGCGCTCTTTAGCTCTCTGTAACCAACGCTTTGCACCAGCACGCGTAAATACCATGAGAATTTCGCGTTTTTACAGCCTAAACCAACTCTGAAACGTACGCAACATACTATTAGGTTGTCTACAAATTATTGCGTTTTTTTTCGCAGATAAATTTTTTACTCAGTGTTTCTTGTGTATTATTCATTCAAGTGTAATGGTAACACTCTCGCCCGGTAAGCGATGCAATGCGGGTTCGATTCCTGCCTGACACTTAAGTTTTGTATTCGACTCAGCAACCTTGTGAGATCTTCTGATTATATATAATGCCAAAAAAAAGCATTAAAGGCAGTGTTCACAATAAATTTCGTCCCCGGTTTTTGACCGGAAATCGAAAGTTCAGAGTCTCATTGGAGCATTGGGGTCGAAAGAACGAACGAAAACGAACCCGAAAGAGCTCCATACGGCTCCGAAGTCCGCTCGCGCTAGCCCTTCCGCTCGCAGTCGAATTTTCCGAGGAACAGTTTGGTCCGCTTCTACATTAGCATTGGAGCGCGAGCGCGGCTGAGTTTTAACATTGGGGCGCATTCGCTCAGGCTGTCTACTTCAGGCCCATGCCCGCGCAACTCATCTACCGTTGAAATGTGGCTTTCAAGAAGAAGAGCTGATTTTGGGTGTTTTGCAGCGTTTTTCACGATTCTTCCTTCGCTGATGAAACTGTCAGACTCTAATTCTTCGTTTTCTGGTGGAAACTCGAAAATGATTTTTATCGTGGACACTGCCTTTAAATATTCAAAAATAAGCATCGAAGTAAGTGTATGTAAACTCTGACACCGCCGTAGTGACCTGTCGGTTTCGATTATCACCAGCAGCGGAGCGGTGGGCCTCGGTGAAATATAATTAAGGAGTTTTCGATGAAAAAGCCACCGCTCCGCACTGTGATAATCGAAAACAAGAGTTCACTTGTATCGAAACAGAGTCTACGTAATCTCCTGGAAGCCAAGTTGTAGCTTTTACCTCGCTATCTTGAGAGCGGAGCCGTTGTTTCTCCATTTCTTCCGTTGTGTTTTCTTAGAAACGACCGCTCTACTTTCATGATAAAGCATAGTCGCGGCTACCCCCCATCCAGTGATCGACGATATAGTGCAAACCACAAAAAAAGCACATTTTCATAGCAATTAGAAGGGGTTAGTTTGGGATCAGTATGCATGAAGTCCCAAAGCAGCACGTCCGAAACTGGTTGAGCGAGAGTGGCTGTGCTGCAAAGAGTGTAATGTATACCGCTTCTCATTGATATACAGAAGTGCAAATTTTGCCGAACTACACTATATACTCTGTTTATATCGAGTGCACAAAGTCATGGTCCGCTACTGGTCCTCTAATTGTCCTCTACTACCAAAAAAACCAACGCGCTCTGCTCTCGATCGACCCCGGTATGCGTCGGCGACCCCGTGACTTACTTACCTGACTTAATCGGCTGAGAACCCGCATATGAGAGCAACAAAAGATGAAAAAACTTTTGTACGGGAAGCCAGTACCTACCCTGTGTGTATCCAGTCACACAAATTACTTCCGCTTTCTCTTTGGAAGGCTCCACTCTCTGTCAGAAAGCGGAATCCATTTCGATCATGGCGCGTTCGCGCTCATACTCTGCGCCTACTTCTTTCTCACACTCTCTCGCTCTCTCTTCTTTCGCCCCACACACGCACGCAAAAGAACAAAGTGAATCTTTGCTCGAAATAGAGCGCGCACACTTTTCATTGGGGCGGGGCTTACAAGGCGTCACAACGGAAGTATGAAAAGGAAATGGAGGTCGTTGTCAAAAATCTCGTCATTTTTTGAATATTCTGACCACCGAGGTAGAGAGTTTGTGAAAATGTCTACATTTTTTGAAAATTTTTGGTCACCTAGGGAAGATGGGTTCGCAATTCCAACGAAGTCGGTAACAACGGCTGGCAGAACCCTGGGTTTACATGGTGTATTGACGAAATGAAAGAGACAAATGCTTCCAATTGCGCGTTTCGACATGTAGACCTCGCCCAAAAAAGGAGTGCGTAGAACGGTAAGCAACCATGATATCTCTCAGGGGTTACCCTTTGATGCCAACTGCGCGACTGGTTTTCGAACTCTTTCGTCAAACAAGCATGAAAGATAGGTGTTACAAGTAACTATAAACCTTACCAGTGCCTAGCAAGCATGGAAAATCAGTGTCACAGGTCACTATGAGCCTTACCAGTGCGAAAAAAGACCATTCCAAAAGCTACTCCTTTATTCAAGAAAACCAGTTATTGGAAAATTATGCAACTTATATACAAACTACGGTAGAAAACCTCTCAGTCAGGGTAATAAAAATAATGTCCAGCTCCGCATCCATGAAAGCTGTAAGATGGGCAGTGATGATAAGGTAGAATGAATGGAAAGTGCAGTATGGCTTCTCGAATCCTTCTCCAATTCCAACACCAATAAGGCATGCGCTCACTTAAAACTAATCGCTTATCAAAAACCTTACACTGTCGCTCAAAAAAATAAAAAAATAGAGCCTAGGGCGGGCCCACACTGATATTTACAACAACCCCAATCGAGAAGGAAGCACACATATAACACTGCAGCTTGAAAAAACATGTACTATCATATACAGCAAACGAAGAATTCTTCGTCGGTTCGGTGTATTCCTTAGCAGCCCTGCGTCTACATGAGTCCTCGCTTGCAGCGCACAATCTCTACGTCAGGGTTGAGCAGGGTTGCGACTCGGCGCAACGGGGTGCAATTTTTCTGGAAAATCTCTGAAGAAAAATGGAAATTTGAGGGGGGCGAAGCTCGTTAATTTTTCGAAAAATGGAACTTTTTCAAACCTTTTGGTAAGCTAAAATGAGGTGGTAATAGTCGCCCTCTGACAGCAAGATTGCTTCTTCTTCTTCTGCAGCTTCGAAGCGGTTTTTGTCACAGGTTAAGAAACCGAGCGACCATTACAGGATTCGTCCAAAGGTCCATCGTCGTTGTTAGAGTAGTTGGTCTCATAGGGCACTTGAATAGATGCGCCGCGCCGTGTCCGGGATTACCGCAGTTCGGGCATGCGTCTGGTCGACTGCTGCCGATTTTGTTGAAGTAAGACATAAGCAGCGTAGAGTGACCACAGCGCAGCTAGGCAAGAGCACATCTGGCTCACCTGCCGAGTTAAGACTCGGACTCACAAGGCCGAGGTGGCTTTCCTCCCAGGATAGGATTCAGAGCTGCCTTCTCACGATATTCTCAAACAAATTGGGTATGCTCCTCACGCAGAAGACGGAGCCTTTCCATGTTGGAGTCGGCCCATCTCTGTACATCCACTTTACGAGGAGCGTCTGCGAACGGCGCCCTTATCGATCTCTCTCTAACGGGCTTCATCGTTCTCGTTGTCGAATGATTCGTCTGTCTCAGAGCATTAATATGCATCTGCTGCGCCTGGAGTTCACAGTGCTCTTTGACTGGCAATATGCAGGCCTCCGCGTGAAAACGTTCTATTGGGGAGCTCCTTGCACAGCCAGTAGCCGTTCTCAGAGCAACATTCTGTACACTCTGCAGCTTATTTCAGGAGCTATCACCAGGTGCTGCCACAAGGGTGCCGCATATTCCAGAGCCGGCTGAAGTATTGCTCTGTAAGTCGCCACTAGTCTCTCTGCTGCTGCCTCATGATGTTCCTCCAAGAGCTCTCAAGATATTGAGCTTAGCCTTGACGACTGTTCGTTTCAGTTCCGCGTTTTTGTGGAACTTCAAAGACAACTCGAGAATAAGACTAGACAGCTTGGCAAATCTTGCTCTGGCAAACGGTTACCGTCCCATTTGACACCTGGGTGGGCACTGTGTTTTTTTGGGTCTGTTGTGAACACTGAAACAGAAGTCTTGGCAGCACAGACTGTGAGCATCATACTATCGAGGAAAAACTCCAGCTCGACGAGATGGGCACTGATCTTGTTAGCGACTACCTGCAGGTCACGGTCCTAGCACATGATGGTAATGTCGTCGGCGTACATCACAATCTTTGTATCCTCTGGAGGCTCGGGTAGACCCTCAAGATACAGGCTGCATAGGGCAGGGGCCAACACTCCTACACCGACTGCTATAGGAATGCTTTCGGATACGTGACTCTGGAACAGAATCTTAGCGATGAGGTGATAATAGTCGCCCTCTGACAGTAAGATTGCAGAACGAGAACAGCTGTGTCTGCAGAGGCCGTCATGAAATGGAACTATACGTCAGGATGCGTGTACTGTTGTTTAAGCAACGTATCAGATTTCAGTCAATCTCTTATTCAGGGGTTATTCGGCGAGCTGAATACAAATTTGATGTCTACTTGTCGAGCGGGGGTAGTCGTAGAAAATTTCCAAAATTTTGGCCAACGGGGGGTCCTAACTCCGCCGAAAATTGGCGCAACGGCCTGCTCAACCTTGCTCTATGTGCTCTCGTAGTAGGAGTCTACAGTTTACGTCTTCCATGTTCAACACCGAACCGATGAAGAATTCTGCGTTGACTAAAAATGGATGCAGGAAACCTTCGAACTGTCTGGTCTAACCCGTCAGTACAGACACATGTACAGACGAAGAGGAAGTGGTAGCTTTAAGATCAGTATACACGAAAGCCAACGAAACACCTTCGCGACCTATTCAGCAAGAACGGCTGTTTTGCGGGAGTTTCATGAATAATGATTCCTAGCCGACCGCTTCGAACCTCGCCTATAAAGCCCAGGTAATAGTAGGTCAATGAACCGGCTGGGGCCCGCCGTAGCCGGTTGTGACTGTCCCAATCGATACATACCAGAACCGTGAACGGATGGGAAAGGCACGAAATCGTTGATTCTTTAACCAACTGATGAAGAATATGAGAGAATTCAATTGATCGTTCCTTTATTCCAATTTCCTACCTATTTTCGACCGGCTTTTAAAAATTATTGGCCGCTCACTTAATTGTTTGTTTACTTATCCCAAAAACAAAAAAAAATCAAAACAAAAAAGTAAACCTCATTATCTTCGATGAGAAGTACAGATCCGGGTATCCTGCGAACAGGCTCAGCTGGGATTCCACCTCCTCCCTATCTGCTCTGCAAGAAATCACATATAAACAGCCCCATAACACCAACCTTGAATTCTTACAAATACAAAAATCGATAGACAATTTGAATGCATAAACAAACCTATACTCATCCATAACCCATAGCCTCTCTCGAACATTATCCATCAGGGTTCCAAGAAGATTCTTTCCACGCCATCGATCCGGCCTTACTGCATCGGGGCTATCAATCGTCAGACCTGAGCTTACCGTACGCGCACAGATGCTTCTGTATTTAGACAATAACTTTAACAAAACCAGGATGAAACTGTTTCTAGTGTTTACAAGGAAGTATTATTGAAGAAATCGTCCGTGCAATAACAACTAATCCACCTCCTCTTTGAATCCAACTACTCTACACCCCTCTTCCCCCCAACAATTTACGCTAATCCCTCACCCAAACAACATTTTACGAGCGCTATGTAGCAATTCGAACGATTTTCCTCATAAATTTGACTGAAGGTATTTGTGGGACTAAGCACAAGAAGTTGCATATGATTTTCAGCGCGGACAATCCCATTTAATAAACCTTTCCTTGACAAGTCCTTCGGGAACCTCCTCATCAGCCATAAGGTTGGCTCTTTTCCTAGTGATACCACCTGTTAGCAACTCGCAGGCGCTGGAAACGCTGCAGCTCCAATAAGCTGCGCGTGCGAATATAAGTCAACTACCTCCTGCCCTTATTGAAACGAATTCTGGTCCGCATTTGCGGACGACCACCGTTGCAGCGAGCAGTTAGAAGGCAATCGTTATGGAACCACGGGGCCCAGCACATGTAGTTTTCGTCCTAGCAAAATTACCTTCAATCTGCGTGCCGCAAGAGCGATTGTTCGCAATTGCGGACCGGAATTTCGTTCTGATAAGCACAGTATATAGGTTTAATGTTTTTGAATATTTAATGCCTTTTGCTGGCATGGTATATGATCATAAGATATCACAAAGTAGCTGAGTTGAACACAAAATATAGGTGTTAGGCAGGAATCGAGCTCGCATCGCATTCCAGGCGAGTGTTACCATTACACTACCGACACCGCTTTGCATTTCTCAGCTAGTTGTACCCGTCCTTGGATGATTGATGTTGGAATACATAATTCATGTGTCAACTAACTGAGGAATGCAGATTGGTGTCAGTAGTGTAAAGGTAATACTCTGCCCCGAAAAGCCATGCGATATGGGTTCGATTCCTGCCTGACACCTTAGTTTTGTGTTCAACTCAGCTGACGTCTGTTTCCGAGCGAACATATATTTCCGTTCATCGCGTGCGTCTGCGCGCGTAGGCTGCGTCTCCTTCCACCTCCGCCAAGGCGCGCGAGGGAACGGAAGAAATTTGGCACGGAACCAGAGGATACCTTGTGATATATAGTTATAATAGACAATGACATAAAAAGGGATTAAATATTCAAAAAATAAATAAAGTTCTGCTGCGTTCAAAAGGCTTCAACATAAAGGCAGTGTTCATGATTATCTTCGATTTTGAGATTAATTGCTGATTCGATTGTTTGGCCCCCGGGCCTCCCCCCCGAAAGGACAAAGAAATCGAGAAAAACGCACCAGACAAATCCCACAGGAACTATTCGTTGTGACAATGGAATCATTTGTGGAACCCTCTTTTGGAATTCTCTACTCTCCGTTGCTTCGTTCTTTCTTTCAGACTCAATCTAATACTGTTTTGCCTAAACTATTCTATCATTTTTTTATTAGCCCCAATTTTTACCGGTGACAACCACCATGGACATGTTCATCCAATTGGACAACTAGTCAAGACCAGAGAATAATGTCACTGAAATAAGACGTTTTAGTGCGTTTCTCGCTGTTTCTTCGTATTTTGCTAACACGTGGTTACCAACGCATCGTTTTGAGTGGAAAACTCGGGAACGAAAATCATCGTGAACACTTCCTTTACCTAGATTTAATGCCGATTTGTGCTTGCCAGATCATACCCGTTATTGGATGATTGATATTGGTCTACACAGCTCAAGTGTCAACTAACTGAGGAATGCAGAGCGGTGTCGGTAGTGTAATGGTAACACTCTCGCCCGGAAAGCGGTACGATGCGGGTTCGATTCCTGCCTGACACCTGAGTTTTGTGTTCAACTCAGCTACCTTGTGAGTATATACCTAGGTTCTTGTTATACTTCGGTGACGCACGGTCGCTGACCGCCAAAAGGACGCCGCTGATGTTTCGTGAGTCGAGGGTCAAAATCAACGCCGACAGCTATCAGCGACGCGTTTCCTACGCTGTACGAAATGCGTGGTGGACCCAGCCAGCATCTAGGTCCAACTAGATTTACTCTTTCGCGGGATTGGACGCCAGAGCAGTTGGCCCAAGCAACCACATCCCGCTGCGGAAGGCTGTTTCTCAAATTGGGAAGCAAGAATGCTTGACTATCATAATCGCTTGATCCTGATCCAATACACCACTAATGAAACAACTTTGTGCAGTGGATATGCTTTGGTCGGCTCAATGGTAGCAGGTTTTCATGACAAATTTCAACGCAAACCGAATTCCGCGAGCTAATCAACCGCCTGAATAAATCTCATATAAATCTTATAAGGCTGGGAAGCGGATGTATGAGGTTAAATTATTTTTCAAAATTTTTGAACCATTTACAGATTAGACCAAGTGTAGAGTACCTCAGATCCCCATCATGTCATACTTGATTTGAATGAGTGTGCTCCACTAAGAACAACAAACTCACCTATGCCCCAGATGACATCTGTAGGTGAGCACTCGACAAGTCTTGAGTCGTGGGTTAAGAATAGAAAGTGTCGCAGTTCGGAGTTCTGCATGAACTTCGCTTCAAGAGCAGCATTCATAACACCAGGGCTTATTCGGTCCCACCTGGAGGAATTTTTGAAAAATAAATGGATTTAGCAAACCATAACCACAAACTCCACCATTTTGCAACTTTAAAAAACGAATCCAACATTTCCGACAACAAAACTACGATATGGGAAATTCGAACCTGTCACGATTGAACCCAAGAATAGTCGTGCCTATCCGCTTCATGCTCTTCGGGTCTCGCTCCTCCATAATTTGCTCAGCGGCAGTCTTGTCACCAGCAGATAATGCCTTATTATACCTAAACAATGCAAAGTTTTTCTCTTGAAACAAAACTTTAATCGACTATATCACTGAGGCTCTAAAACTACTCTCACTTCCTCGATGAAAGTAAACATTAGGTTGATGGTCGTCTTGTGGGGAACAACAGTGAGGGAGGCGGGCAGATGAGAGGAAGGTCTGCCATCGCTATTGGTCGACGTTACTTTAACAGCCGATATCCCTGCTTAGCCCTTCCCTCTGATCTGCCCGCCCTTCTCCCTCATTCGATTTCTAGACACGATCACCTCCAAGATAATTTTAACAGGATTAATGGTGGCGAAACTCAAAATGCGGTAAACGTTGTTATATCAACCGCTTAACTTTCGGACCGTAGACTCTTCTTCTGGCAATAATTGTTAAAACATATGAAATTGTCACAAACCAGGCTAGAACACTTTCAAACGAGGCTGGCCTGAACTGCGGCGGCAGGGCAGTGAATGAGGGAGGGGAGGGAAACATCCTACAGACGATCAGCCGACTTCAGCAGTGCAATGATAGCAAGTGACTAAGGAGCAGTAGACTGTCGATAATCAGTATCTTCACGACGGATAGTGAGCATCATCATTGCTTCTTTCACCTCCTCTATATTGTTAATTTGTGGTGCACTCATCTTGATTTCCAGTGCTACTCTTATCTTTGTTTCTGCCGTATGCGAAATTTTCTTGCATATCACATTTGCGGTCATTTCGGGAGCGGCTTCAATCCTATGTCGAAGCGTTCTGTGCCTTAATATGTGCCTAGTGTGATATGCAAGAATATTTCGGATACCACAGAAAGAACGATGAGAGAAGCACTAGAAATCAAGACGAGTGTACCACAAATGAACAATAGAGAGGAGATGAAAGAAGCAAAGATGATGTCCACTATACAACGTGAAGATACTGATTATCGACAATCGTCTCTTAGGCACCTGCTACCATTGCACGACTAATCGGCCGATCGTCTGGTGATCTCCTCCCTCACTCACCTCCCCTGCCGCCGGAGTCGCTTTCAAGGTTATCTTGACCGAATTTTTGAATGTGTTCTAAGGAAATTTTTGAAGCAATTTCCTATGTATTAGCTCTTATAGCCAGAAGAAGGGTCTACGGCCCGAAACGTCACAAGTAAAGCGGTTGATACATAGAGTTCGCGCAATATGGCGTTATTCATACTACTCAACGCCAGCGCGGCACGCGCGTGCCGCGCTGGCGTTGAGTAGTATGAATAGCGCCTTAGTCTGATGAATGAACGGGGCTGCGACGGTAGATCACCCGCGCGAATCGAAACCCCAATCTCCAGTGCGGCCGCCAACCCCGCACGGCCAGCCGCTTGGTTCAAGCGTCAGACTAAAATGAACACGGAAACCGTATAACAACGTTCACCGCATTTCGAGTTTCGCCACCATTAATCAACAACATCTGAAAATGAAGCTCAGGAACCCAGCAATATTTAATAGGACTGACACGCGAGCACCGTTATACGGAAATTTCAGTCCCGAATCGGTCGAAAATTTTGCCTATGGGACGTGAAAACTTTCCTATGTTTTCTCCCAGTTTTGGTTAGCGAGGGGAGCGCAGCTATGTCTAGGCCCGGAGCAGCGGTCAGCCTGACCCTTTAGAAACCTCTGGCTAGCGCCCAAACATATCTGGTTCGTACTAGAGAAGGAGTGTTCACGCTCCCTGGAACATTAACGTGTGGCAAAGGGATGAAAGTTTGTTACTGGACCATTCTGAAGTATTTTAGAACAGAAAATGGTGAGAATGAGCAAATAGCCTAATAAAAGACCATGAATTTTCGGGTACCGATTAAGACGCCCCTATTGGTATATCAAGTCAGCTTTCGCTGCGCTTGGTATCACAGTCCAGCAGACCGTTCCGCCGAATTTCGGCATAGTTACAACCCCCTGCCCTTGGCGACCGGAAATTTTCGAAAAAAAAACTTGACTAACACAAACCATGTTTTGATTTTAAGCCAAAACTCGCACAATCCCCTCACAAAAATTTTCTATTTTTTGTTCTGGTTTTTTTTTACCCTCCCGCCACACCACGCGTATCCTCACAACGAAATACAGCTTTACCCTGCTTGGGCTAGGTCAAAAACGAGATGGTGAGCGGGAAGTCCCCTACAGGGTCACGCGGGGCACAGCGTAATTTTTCGACATCGGAGCGACCTCCATAATCGATTTTTTTAAACAAAAAAAATTTTGCGACCCCCCCCCCGAGGCTCGATTTCTGGGCAGTTTATATTTCATTACTAAAGCTGTCACATGCCGAAAATTCGATCAGTAGTCGGGCACAAGCGTCTAAAACCTGAGTAACGCTACGATCCTTCGCTTTGACCAAAAATATCGAGAATTTCGGGATATCTTCCCCAAATTTTCATTTTTGGTCAAAAAATTTTGCGATCCTCCTAGCCTAAATTTCCAAGTCAAAATTTTTGCGATCCCCCCCACCCCCTGTTGCGAAGTTTTGCATCCCCGCTTGACCCCGATCCCCTACCAGCAGGAGGCCTTAACGAGAGCAGATTTTCGATTTGTCTACGACCCATAGCTAATTTTCGCCCATTTGAATACAGTTCATCTACGCAAACGCCTTCGGTCCGCAAAGTGCACGCTGATTGCGTAAGCGTGTTGCGGCGCGGTTTCGAGGATCCTCAGACAGGGATGTCGGATCACCCGGGCCGCTGCGAAAAAATGTAAAAACCGGCCTGAACGCGATTGCGTAGATGAACTGTACATAACACCTTAACTGGCATATAAAGAGAAAACTTACATGTAGTATTGTTCGACACAGTTGAATCGCCTCTTCAAGCCATCCATAGAGTTCTGGGAGAATCGGCACGGGTGAAAATTCGAGAATGGACTTTGGATAGTGAAGAAGAGGGTAAAGTCGCCATCTGGGGACGACACGCGTCGTGTACCCATCCACGACACAGGTCAGCAGACTATCTCGACAGCAGTACAATATAAGCTTCAGCGCTACCAATACACAAATAACCTGAAAAGGTGCTTTGAAAAAATGATAATGGGAAGAATGATATCAGGAAGAGCAAACAAAACAAGTGGAGAACTCGGAAACAATGTATGGCAGTATCTTGAGTGAGTTTGAAATTTTTACCTTTGAAGTTCCATAAATACGCGCTGAAAGCTAGAATAATTTCCCTCCGTAAAATAACGCCATAGGACCGATAAGAGGAATGTGAAGGATAAGATGGCACAAGAACGCTCGTACCGATCGAAAGGAACACAGGACTGCCGTAATACTGCGCGTAAAACAAATAGCGCTAGCTGCATGGCTGCGGATTTTGTCACATATCTTACGGCGACCACTATTTTTCGCCGTATGACTTTTTCGCCCATGTCAATCTCGGGGCTATCTTAGCGGAGGGGGGGCTCTATGGCGCGATGCAATTGGCCACGCCCATTTTCCCGCGACGCACTGAATTTGACACCCACCCGCGGTTTCCTCCTCACCCAAAATCAGGAGAGACGTTGTGGTACGGTAAAATGGGCGTGGCCAAGTGTATCGCGCCATAGTCTCCTGCCCACTAAGATTGCACCGAAATTTACACCGGCGGAAAGTAATACGCCGAAAAATAGCGTCTGCCGTAAGATATGTGACAAAGTCCGCAGACATGTAGCCGGCGCAATTTATTTTACGCGCAGGATTACGGTAGCCCTGCTTTCCTTTTGATCGGCCCAAGCGTTCTTGTCATGTTAGCTAGGTAAAGTCGAAACAGCGGCAATAGTTCCGTCAGCTGATCGGGAAGTTTACACCGTGCCCCAGTTTGATCGGTACGAACCCATTGACTGCGTCATAGTGACATGGTCCCTCCAGAAAATTGCGCGTCATCTCTAGGTCAACCACTGACCATGCTTGTCGGGAACGTTTCTCTTTCGTGAAAATCTCGGAATTGTGAATAGCCATTCAAAAACGCAGATCTTGTACTGGGTATTATGAGAAGCCAGCCCCTGCACAGTTTTTATTTTCAAAATTTTTCAATTTCTCCAAAAATAAAACAAGGTTTGTGCTTTTTTTTATGACTTTCTGCCAATCACACATTTGACAATCCCCGTTTTTCCTTCTCTATTCAAGTCATCGAACCTTAACACTGCAGTAAGAAAAGCGATTTTAAACTTGTTGCTAATAATAACCGCTAGTTTTCAAAATTGTCAACGTTTTTAACGTCAATGGTCGCAAAGTTTTTTGATAGCTTCAACAACATTCAAGATCCCAACTTTTTCTTATGGATAGACCCTCCACAGAGAATGAATCCATGCCGAAACTTTAGCGTTTCACTCAAAGTTAGACCTTTCCAGTACATCTTGTAGATTACATCTTGTAGGTTTAATTACCCAAAGTTAGACCTTTTCAGTACATCTTGTAGATTACATCTTGTAGGTTTAATTACCCAAGTTTGAGGTTCAATCGATCGATCGTACTGTCGAGATGTCCCAAACCAAGAAAGCTGAAATTGCGAAGATGGTTGACGAAGCTGTAAAGGTGGCCATGAGCGGATTGATCGAGCAAATGGCAAGGGCTATAACTGACGCACTCCAGCCGCTACTGCAATCGATCTCCGAAGTCGTTGGTGAGCTTGTAAAGATGAAAGGAGGATCGTCACCGGCACCAGCCACCGGTGATCAAAGTCAGCGTGCCGTCCCGATGGCAAAAACCGCAGGTGAATCCTTCAGAAAAGGTTGTTATGGGCCTAGTTGAGAAGAGTGACCTGCATGCGCGAGATCGCGGGGCAGCCGACGAAAAGACGCTGATGGCCATTCTCGACCATCTCGAAGTCGACGCTGTTCCGACCTCGATCTACCGTATGGGATCATTCAACGAGTCCAAAAAACGCCCCGTGAAAGTCGTCTTTGGGAACAACCACGACGCAATCCAGCTCCTGCGCAGCGGCCACAAGCTGAAGAATTCTGATGACTGGCAGAACGTGTACGTGCGCCCGTCGTACAGCTCTGAATTGTGTCAAACTGCGTGAAGCGCGTAAGACAGACGACACAGCGGTCATATATAGAGGTCAAGTGTTGAGTAGAAGCACTACGCTGCTTCACTGCAGCGCTCCCCCCCCTCGCGCTTCTCCCCAACAGTGGTCAAATAAATGGAACGAGTTCCGGATTGCCGTCAGTAGCGAAAAGAAATTTGTACTGTTTTTACTTCAACGCCTGATCGATAAGAAACAAGCTAGCATCATTGAACGCATTTCTTGAATCATCGTCCCCTGATGTAGTTGTAATTAGCGAAACTTGGCTAACTGAGGACGATCCGGACTCGCTCATATCCTTGTGTGATACCTACGTTGTCTATAGGTCTGATCGTTTGCCCGGTATGGCAGGTATGGGGTTGCCGTTATTGTGAAGAGATGTATTACGATAGCAGATTTTGTGCCCAGATCTTTCAGTTTTTCATGTGAAACTATGCTCCTTGATTTTGTGTTTGAATGTGGGTCCTGTTTCCGCTTGGTTGCAGTTTATCGAAGACCTGCAACGAGCCTCCAGGACTCTCTCTCGAATTGCTTGAGGTCATAGAGGATTGGTTAACAGTGCAATGGCCGTCAATTGTTGTTGGTGACTTTAATTATGCGTTTTCATCAGGCTACTCCGGTACGCGTTTTAATGCTTCATTTGAACATTTCTGCCAGTTCTGGCCTATCATGTTTGAATTATGAGCCCACTCATGGGCAAAATGTCCTGGATTTGCTCTTATGTAATGACCTGACATTGATTGCTGATTGGGAGGTTCAGCCAAACTTCTACAAGCGATCACTCTAGCATAGCCTTTGAAATTGCCTCATGAACCTGACACTCCCAAAGCAGCCCGTAATTTCGATTTTCGCAGAGCAAATTGGGACCAAGTAAATCTTTGGTTGTTAGGAAACAGACTGGGATGCACTTTGCACATGCCGGAACATAAACGAAATGTATGAGGCCTTTATTTCCTATGTCCATCTTGTAATAGAGACGTGTGTTCCACTTCGGAAACATGGTCCTTCGACCAAGAACTTCCCACCGCATCTACAACGCCTGGCCGCTAAAAGCATTTCTCTGGCGTGACCGTTTCCAGCCGGGTGACGCGCTGCTTTCAATAAGTGCGCTTAGGGATCTTGAAAAGGAATGTAAACGTCTTGCTAAAAACCGTGAAAAACGTCTTATTTGCTCAGAAATCAAAAACTTTTTCAAATACATGAATGCTAAGATGAAAACACGTAAAGGTATCTCTACTCCTGAAAGATGAAGAGGGCGAAATCATTGTCGATAATCAGCAAAAGTGCAAAATGTTCGCGGACTATTTCTCTAAGGTATTTATCATGACAACGGCGCGACCCCCCACTTTCCCCACGATGTCTTCAGAAATTATGCTCTATACCTATCAACCACGAAGTTGTAATGGGTAGATTTCGAAGGGAAGAAGCAAAACGAAGCGTTTCTACGATAACTAGTAACCAGGTATACTTAGCAATCAATAAAACTGAACAGATCCTGAACGTCGCACAAACTTACTGGAATGTTTGAAAAAAGATAACAGTAATTGCTGCTGGCAAAAAATCGTTTCCAATTACCGTGTGTTGTCTGTAACCACACCACCGTCAGCCAACTGCTCAGCAAATTACGGCTGCAATGAAAAGAATTTGGGTTCCTTACAAGGCTGTCCTCTGTTGCTTCTTCTTCTTATTCTGCAGCCACAAAAAGGATCTTGTCACATATTAAGGAACTGGGCGAACAGCGTAGGATTCGTCTAATGATCCATTGTCGTTAACGAAGTCGGTGTCATCGGGCAATTGAAAAGGTGCGCAATAGTATGCCCTTGGTTACCACAAGTGATTCCGGGCACTCGTCAGCTCTGCTGCTATCAATCTTTTGTAATCAATTCATGAGCATGGTGGAGTGCCCACAGCGCAACGATGCAAGGGTGCACCTGGCACGCCTACCGAGTTCCATCTCGATTTCGCTTACCTCAGGCTGCACAACTCCCAGCACGGAGTTTACGGCGGCCTTGCACAAGCAATCCTTAACGGATTGGGTATGCTACGCTCGCAAGGGACGGAGGCGTTCTTGTTTCCATCTCTGTATATTGATGATCGTGGGAGCATCAGCAAACGGCTTTCTCATACATCTCTCTCACGGAGTGTGACACTCTTCGCGACCTATGATTTACCTGCTTCAGAATGTTTATGCACAGCTGTTGTGCCTGGAGTTGGCATTGGTCTCTAACTGGACCGTCTGCTGCAGAAGAGACCAGTGATACATACTCTTCCTCAGCATTTATCCCGTTCCAATGCGGGGTCCGCTCTTCTGATTCCTTGGCACCGTTTCTCCCTGTCATGTGCATGGTTAGGCTGCAAGCCGGCAACTCTCAAACCGTTGTGGAGCGTATGAAGCTGACGCTGTTTCGGTCTTTTTTTGCAGGCACTTCCAAACTGATACCAGTCTCCGAAAACGGTGTCATTCCCAGCGCGAAGCACGCGCGCATACCAACGAAGTTGTTGTTGTTGTTGCCCATCATCCACCATACACACTGATCCTGGATCCAATTTCCGGCATATTGACGACGTCATCGAAGCAACATTGCTGGGATCCTCTTCTTTGGAAGATCCCTGAGTGGGGCGTTTTTCCACCCTCTTTTTTTTGATTTTTTTATTTAATCTTTTTAGAATTTTTTTAAATATTTTTTCTTTTTTTTAAATTCGTTTTTCTTTTTTTTACATTTCAAATACAGTACTGCATAATTAAAGTGACAGGAAATGGGCTACTTCCACTGGTTTGAGCCAGAGATCTTCTATTGTGAGGTGCGTTGGCCTTCCAGAGCAAGAGAACATGTGAGGTACTGTGTGTTCCTCAAGCCCGCGGTCTGGACAAAGTGGATTATCTGCTGCTCCTATCTTATGTAGATACCATTGCGACTTCGAATAGAAACCGCTCCAGAGCTGAGATAGCGCTGCCCGACTTGGTCTTGGCAAAGTCTCCTCCTCCTTAGCAATCTTCGGCGCCGGTCCACTTAGCAAGGGGGAGTTCATAGTAACCAGGAACTCCTTAACAAACTCTTTGTGCACTTCTTTGCAAATGCTTTCCGCGTTTTCTGGCCTGACCAATATTGGCTTGATCGTTCTGACATGCTTTCTGATCTGTCTTGGTGGTTCCGATTTCTTCATCATGTAGGGTGAGGGATGCTCTGTATCAAGCGCCGCAACCTTTCGATATTGAAGCGTCAACATCTCGTTATGAGCTTTGACTGGCATGATTCCCGTCTCATTGCTGAGGTGGGTAGTGCCAGCCATCGCCAGGCTTCCCGTCGCGGTCCTCAAGGCTGCATTTTGACACGCTTGTAACCGATCCCAGTGAGTCGACGCAATGAGCGGGCTCCAGGCTGGAGCAGCGTAGGACATCACGGATTGTCCGGTGGCGCGGTAGGTCAGTGTGAGCAGCTCTTTGCTTTGTCCCCAGTTTCTTCCTGCCAACGCTTTCAAGAGATTCGCTCTTTTAGCCGTCTTCTTGCGAACATCTTCCGCATGTAGTCGACCCGTCATCATAGTGTCGAAATGGTAGCCGAGAATTGTCGGATTTCTTTCGTGTGTGATCTGCATCCCATTTATGAACACTTTCGGTACATATCTCGCTTGAGCAGAATGTGTTGTTAGAAGAGAGACAGTGGTCTTCTGCAACGACAGTTGAAGATGTAGATCTTCCAGAGCCTTTGTTAGCTTCGGGAGATATTCGTTCAGACGCTTTTCGCAAGTTTCAATATCTGGATGTGACGCCACCAGTGTTAGGTCATCCGCATATCCGACTAGACGTGTTTCTGGAAGGGTGCCGGGAGATCTGCTATGTAGAATGAGAACAGGAGGCGGAGATAGAACTGCACCTTGCGGTACCCCGGAGCGCACCAATCTTGCTTTCGACATCTGGCCTCTAAACTCTGTCGGTATTGTTCTGCCTTTCAGGTAGCTAGAAATCCATCGGGCTAAACCTCTCGGTAGGGATGACCCGGCAAGCTTTTGACAAAGGATGGAGATAACCACAGTGTCATATGCTTTCTTCAAGTCGAGTGCAACCATAATTGAGCGGCTAGGCGGTCTCTTCTCATTTAACCCATCCGTGATGAATCCGGTCAATTCGACCAACGCTGAGGTTGTGGAGAAACCTTTCCGAAAACCATTCTGCCATCCAGGGATTTGCAGGTGCGTCTCCAGTGTAGGAAGAATGGTTCTTTCAAAAGTGCGTGCCATAGATGAAATGATCGAAATGGGCCTGTAGCTGTTCAGATCTTCTGCAGGTTTACCAGGCTTCAGGAGTGGGAAAATTCTCGCCTCCTTAAACGACGCCGGGATCAGTCCAGTTGAGAGGGTTCTGTTGAAAGGGGCTCTAAGGCACTCCCGAAAAATTGGTCCTGAATGCTTAAGCATTACAGGGGCCACACCACATGTATCCAACGCTTTAGACGGCTTGCATTTCTTCAAGGCGGCGTCGATGAGGGCTGTCGAAATGATGGGAACGTCTTCTCTCGGAAAGTTTTTGATCCATCGGAAGGTCCCTCGTGACGACTTGATGCTTTTATGAGGGCATGTCGAACTGAACTGTTCGCATAAAAGGTTGGCCGCATTCTTGTTTTTCAACGGTTTGCCCCTATGCAAAATTTGGATGGGATTGGGTTTCACTGAACGGCCATCCAGAGCCTTCATGGTTGCCCATAGCTTCGACGAGTTTGTACGAAGATCAATGCCTTCCACGAAAGTTCTCCATGTCTGCTGTCGGTCCTTCCTCACTTCATCAGCGATTTCTCTGTTCAGCTCAGGGATTCTGGTGCTGGTCGGGTCCGTTCTTCTGATCGAGTCTCTCTCACATATGAGGTCCTTAGCGGTGTCCGACAGTCCCGGCATAAAAGCCTTACGTCTGCCCTTAGGGATAGCTTGTGACGTTACTGTCCTTACGGCCGATGCGAGAAATCGATCCATTTCCAGTGGAGTGGCCCGGAAGTCAAAATCCGCCGATTGTTGTTCCAGCACTGGCAGAAATTTGGGCCAATCCGCCTTTTTGAAGTTCACGAAAGTGTTCCTCGGTGACGAAGATATAAGGGCCTCGCTTCTGAACTCCATCAGGATAGGAAGATGGTCACTTGCGCCTGTGTTAACGGTGTCCCAAACTGCTGACGATGCTAGGTCCTGTGAGCACAGCGAGAGGTCCGGTGACGAGGGTCTCCCATACGTCGGCTTCCTAGTAGGGTGATGGGCATCATTGAGAATCACAAAATTCGACTGCGCTATCTCCTCCTCGAGGTCCTGTCCACGTTGGTCCTCTTCACCCTCTGACCATAGAGGACTGTGCGCATTGAGATCTCCCGCATGACGACTGTGGGTTTCCCGCATGTCAGGAATTGGGCGATAGACAGCTCGTATGCGGGTGGGCATGAGGACCTAGGCGGAGAGTAGAGATTGTGAATGTGCACAGATCCAGCCTTCGTTTCCACAGCTAAGGAGATGCATTCCGTCGTACCATCTCTGGTTCCTGGGTGATCACACTGCACTGTAAGTTGTTTCTGACCAGAAAGGCCACACCTCCTCCGGAACTCGTTCGGTCATTTCTCAGGCTTGTGTAGCCTCGAACCACCGGTGGTCCTTGATTGGGATCCAGTTTAGTCTCTTGAAGTCCCACAATGTCAGCTCCCATGCGGTGTGCGAGAGCTTCTAGTTCCGCTGATTTGTTGCGAAAACCATTTATATTCCACTGGATCATCTTTAGAGAGTCGGGACTTGAGCGCAGAGGTTGATATGTCGGTACGGAGACGCAGTTAGGGCACACGTATGAGCTGTCCGCATCCTTGAAGGACTTGAGACCGGAGCATTTCTTCACATGAGTCCATTTCCTGCATTTGCTACATTGAACGCTCCCTGCAGCGGCTGAGGTCCCACACTGAGTGCAGGACCATCGAAACCGGCGAGGGGGTCCAGGGTTTGCTTCGATTCCGGCACGGATGAGTAGACAACGGATCAGCAGCGCCGGTTTATGCTGACCCGCAACCGAAAAAATTGGCTCCAGAACTCGTGAGAAGTGAATTCTGGGAGGTATAGTTGAGGATCTTTGACTTCGGAAGGATGGCGGCCATTGTAGACGACTTCTACTTCCGCGTACGCTCTTGCCAAACGAGTAGGCGATCCTCCATAAGACCAACGAAGTCGGGGCTCATGAAGTTTTTTTGGTAATCGGAGCACATTTCCTTCTCTAGCATACAGAATCTAAGCTCTACCTCCTTGTTAGCAGGCCAACACTCTTCTGCATAGAGCGCGACGGGTCGTAGCACATTTCGATTGGCCTTCGATTTGAGGCGCTCGGGATTTTCTTGTCTTATAGAGGGTCTGCAGAGTTATAGTGACCGGCGAGTAGTCGCTGAGCGTCAGCATTGACGCGGCGGCAAAAATGTTCTAGAACATTATCGTCACGGCATCGGTTGCCGCTCATTGGTAGAGACACAAAAAAGCCGTCGCGGCGTGAAAACACTCTACGGCGCCCTCTTGTCGCCCCTCACGCCGCGCCGGTCGCCCCAGTCGCCGAATGTAATCAATGTTGCACCACCTAGCCCTGTTCGTCGTTGTGAGCAACGCTGCAGCTTGAACTCTGCAGACCCCTTAACACTCCAGTCATCGAGCACCATTTCACCCACGCTAGGCTGTCACGTGAGTTGGCCTCGCTAACTCGTATGGGGAGATTGCCTACTCGTTGGCAAGAGCGTGCGCGGAAGAAGAAATCGACTGCGATTCCGCATCTTAAGAGCCAAAGATCCTCAACTGCTGGACTGTAGTCACATGCAACACTCGACCCGATGTACTTGAATATGCCCGCGCGTGGGAACTTATTTTTCTTCTTTGCAGCCACAGAGAGGGGTCCTGTCAAAGGTTTAGAAACTCAGCCACTAGCGTTGGGTTCGTCCACGAATCCATTGTCCTTAATGTAGTCGGTCTCATCGCGCAATTTAACAGGTGCGCAGTGGTATGCCCTTGACTACCACGATCCGGGCATTCGTCAAGTTTGCTGTTATCGATCCTATGCAGATTTGACATCAGCATGGGGAGTGTCCACAGCGTAAAGAGGCAAGGGTGCACGTGGCACGCCTGCCAAGTCCCATATCAGTCTCGCTGACCTTGGGAGCGCGACTCCCAGGGTGGAGTTTATGGCAACTCTGCTCAAGTGTTCCTTCACGAATCGAGTATGCTCCGCGCGCAAGAGACGGAGGCGTTCTTGTTGTGCTTCGGTCCATATCTGCACATCTACTTTCGAGAAGCATCGGCGAACGGCTTTCTGATACATCTCTCTCTTACTGGATTCAGTACTCTTCGCGACGGATGATTTGGCTGCTCCACAATGTTAAAGAAAATTTGTTGCGCCTGAAGTTGGCAGTGCTAACTGGTAGGATGCGAGCTTCGGCGAGTAAGTGATCTACTGGAGTTTTTAGAACAGCCGGTTGCGATTCGCAGAGCACAATTTTGGACGCCTTGCAGCTTGGGCCAAGATGTGTCCGACACGATGTGCTGCCAGACAGGTGCAGCATACTCGAAGGCAGGTTGCACAATAGCCTAGTACGTGGGCAGGATCGTTTCTCTACTGCACTCCCAGGATGCTCCACCGAGAGCTCGTCGAATCTTGTTGTTACAGTGGCTTGCTTCTGCTCAGTGTTCTTATGAAACTTCAAGGAAGGATCCAACACGACTCCGAGTAGCTTGGGGAATCGGGCGGCCGGCAATTGAGTTTCGTCTAATTTCACCACATGATGGGCCCTGTGCTCCGCATTATCAGTGGAAAAGAAGGTGACGGATGATTTAGAGGCAGAGACCTTGAGCATTCTACTGCCGAGAAAACATTTCAACTCGATCAAGTAGTCATCGATCTTACTGGCAGCTACATTCATGTCGCGATCCCGGCATAGAATAGTGAGATCATCCGCATATGCAACTACCTTGATGTCTTGGGAGGGAACAAGCAGGTCTTCAAGATATAAACTGAAAAGTGCAGGCGATAAAGCTCATCCTTGAGGGACACCAGCGGCGATGGGATACTATTGGAGACTTGTTCTTGAAAAATCATGTTTGCCCGACGTCCTTTTCTTCTTCTTCTGCAGCCACAGAGAGGGTCCTGTCATAGACTGAGGAACTGAGCCACAAGCGTCGGATTCGTCCACAGATCTACTGTTGTTAACGATGTCGGTCTCATCGGGCAGTTGAAAAGGTGCGCAGTAGTATGCCCTTTATTACCACAATCCGGGCACTCGTCAGGTCTGCTGCTATCGATCTTATGTAAATAAGACATAAGCATGGGGGAGTGCCCGCAGCGCAACGAGGCAAGGGTGCACCTGGCACGCCTACCGAGTTCCATCTCGGTTTCGCTGACCTCAGGCGGCACGACTCCGAGAATGGAGTTTACGGCGGTCTTGCATAAGTGATCCTTGACGAATTGGGTATGCTCAGCACGTAAGAGACGGAGGCGTCCTTGTTGTGCGTTAGTCCATCTCTGTATATTGATTTTCGTGGAGGCATCAGCAAACGGCTTTCTTACACCTCTCTCTCTCACGGGTTCTAATACTCTTCGCGACGGATGATTTGGCTGCTTCAGAATGTTTATGTACAGCTGTTGTGCGTGGAGTTGGCAGTGGTCCTTAACTGGCAGGATGCGAGCTTCGGCATGTAGGTGCTCTATTGGAGAGCTTTTAGAACAGCCTGTTGCGATTCGCAATGCTCCATTTTGGATGCGCTGCAGCTTGGACCAGGATGTGTCCGACACGATATGCTGCCAGACTGGTGCAGCATATGCTCAGGGCAGGCTGTACGATGGCCTTGTACGTGGTCAGGATCGTTTCTTTACTGCATCCCCAGGACGTTCCGCCGAGAGCACGTAAGACGTTAAGTCTTGTTTTCACTCGCAGCTTGCTTCTGCTCAGTGTTCTTATGAAACCTCAGCGAAGGGTCCAACACGAGTCCGAGCAGCTTAGGGAATCGGGCGGCCGGCAGGCGAGTTTCGTCCCATTTCACCATGGGATGAGCACTTCCGCAGGAACAGTGGAAAAGACTGTGACGGATGATTTAGCGGCAGAGACCGTAAGCATCTTGCTATCGAGAAAAACATTTCAACTCGATCAAGTAGTCATTGATCTTACTGGCAGCTACATTTATGTCGCGGTCTCGGCATAGTATAGTAATATCATCCGCATATGCAACGACCTTGATGTCTTGGGATGGAACGGGTAGATCTTCAATATACAGACTAAAAAGAGCAGGCGATAAAACTCACTCCTTGGAGGTACGCCGGCGGCGATTGGGGATGCTATTGGAGACGTGCCTTGAAATAGCACATTTGCCCGACGTCGCTTTGATGAATGCGGTTATCCACCGCTTCTGCCAGGGCGGAATGGTAGACCCAACAGGCTCTCCGACAAAATGCCCAAGTTTACAGTGTCAAAAGCCTTCGTTAGATCGAGGGCTACACCTACTGTTCGCTGAGGTTTCATGGCATTGAAGCCGTCCAAAACATAGCTCACAATTTCCAGTAGGGCCGTAGTGGTGGAATGTAGCTTACGGAAACCATGTTGATGCTTTTGTTTGCTATTGTGTTCGGAGAGCTCCTCCACAGCCAATTTTTCCGCAACTTTGGCAATAGGTGAGAGAAGACTGATTGGCCTGTAACCTTTGCCGTGGATGGTGATTTACCCGGCTTAGGCAATGGGATGACGCGTGCTACTTTCCAATCTTGAGGTAATGTACCAGGTCCAGAAACGATGTATTAATGACGTCAGCGAGCAGGGGTAGTAGTTCACGCCAGCAGTCTCTTTAGAACTGCTCGGCTCAATCCATCTGGCCCTACTGCCTTCGAGTTACTCATTTCCTTGATAACCTTCTCGACCTGAGCGGGCGTGACTGCATCATCTTCAGCCATAAGAGGAAATTTACAGAGTTCTCACACAGTTATTCTATTCTGCTTCTCTTTTTGTTTTAGTTATGAAAAATGCTTCCCAAGAGCATTTGCGGCCTCTTTCCTGACTTAAAGACTCCGCCGTCAGATTCAATCGTGGAATTGTTGGCGGAGGTGAACTTTCGGAGATCCTTTTCAAAGCCTTCCACGTTGCTGCAGCATCACTCCTGAAGTTCATCTTGTCAGTGAACTTTCCCAAGATTCTTTCTTGTGCCTATCAAGGTCCATCCTGATCTCATTATCCAGCTCGGCAATGTCTGGGTCAAGATGATCAGCAGCTCTCTTTGCGTCCCTTGTCGTCTATCTTCTGCAGTGTCTCCCTGGTGACATTGGGAAAGAAGGTCTTGACACGACCTTCAGGGATCGCAGCTTTCATCGCCTTCCGGATGGCATCAGAGAAGTGGCGCTCCTTCTGGTGTACATTGCCATTCCACGGATATTCGGCCGCTTGGCGGAGTGCAACCTCCTGAACAGGCTCCAGTCTGCAAGGCCTAAATTGAGATAAGAACGATGACGAACACCTGTATAGGGAGCAAGAGAGTTAGAGAGATCGATATTGACGAAGACCGGAATGTGATCACTGGAAAGAGTTGTGGATGTAGACCAGAGCAGGCATTAGAGATTAGAAGAGACAAGGAGATGTCTGGGCTGGAAGATCGGCCGTAGGCAGGGAGAGTGGGCTGGTCATCGTTAAGGATAACCAGATCGCACTCCTCCGCCCATTCTTCGACGTCATTTCTCTAGCATCAGAGTCAGCGGTGAGCACAACGTGTGAGCATTGAAGTCACCCGCAAAGACAATTGAGGGAGATAGAGAGCAGTCATGCAGCTGCTTGAGTAGAGGGATAGGGTTGTAGGTTGGTGGACAGGATGTAGGAGGAGGAATGTATATATTGAAAAGAGAAAGTGGAGTTTTTAGAGGTAGATGGATGGGGATGTACTCGAGAGTGCCATCCACTGGAGTGTTTGGAATGATGTGAGAGGGAAGAGACGACAGAACAAAAGTAGAGACTCCGCCTCCCTGAGATGACCTAGGAGTATGATAAGCAGTATAGCCCGGGATGTTTGGATGTCGAGAGGTAGCAGAGGGAGAGAGTTTGGTTTCCTGAACCATGATAACATCCGGGTGATGAGTACGGGCAAAGAGAGATAATTCAGAAAGCTTGGCGCGAAGGCCGTTGAGATTGATATGTACAATAGAGAGGGGGCGGTTGGTAGATGAGAATTTGAGTTACTGGAGGCGGAGCACACAATACAACGAAAGGAAGAATCGTGGTGCCTCACAGAACTGAGACTCGAACAAGAGAAGTGCACCCACCTTTCGCATCCAAAACATTGACGCTGGTTCCATTCAATTGACATCTCTGTCGCATGTGGCACATGGGTACTTCTTCTTCGCGGGTCCTGGGTTCCTCTCGACGCCTGCTCTTTGCAGTAAGATCTTCAGGAGAGCTGCGGCCAGCCAGCACCTCTCCCATGACAAAAACCCTCTCCGCGGAGGGATTGACGTCGGTTTGCACGGAGGTGGTCTTCTTTCCTCCACACTGCCACGGCACGTACGTACGACATCTCGGCAGCTACGTCCTTTAGTAAGGGCGGTTATCCACAGCTTCCGCCAGGGCGGAATGATAGACCTTAACAGACTATCTGTTCAGGGGCCAATTTAGTGCGCCATTGCGGTCCCGCGTTAGGTATACCCTGTCCCAAACGAGATGGCAAGCCTAGAGTCCAAAGAAGCTGCGCGCCGCCCTCTGCGTCTCTGACATCATCAGCGGCCTGAAGCACCTGGATCGATGTTAACGTTGTCTGAGACACGATAGAGACTGCAACCAAACAAAGGGAAATAATGGCCTCAGACAAGTGAAAACAGCTCGGTTGTATCGAGTTTACGGTGAAATCAAAGGGTTAGACGACTCTGTCAGCTGCGGCCTGTTATCCATATCCTCAAAAACTTTCCCTGCCACGTGAAAAGCAAAATATGTACCGAGCGTGAATATCACGAGCATTTTGAGAGAAAAGAACGCAAAAAAGCAATAGAGTATGTAAGAAAATGAAGGGAGAAAGTTCAAAAACGTCCAAAAATACGAAAATGTCAGAGACGCAGAGGGCGGCGCGCTGCTTCTTTGGGCTCTACGCTTGCTATCTCATTTGGGACAGGGTATACACGCCACGCATTGGGCTCGTGCGAGCTTCTCTGCCTCATCAGCCAATCGTTTGCGTTCTTCTTCATTTTTCAAGTCTCATTTCTTAGGCCTTGTCCCGACCAATTTCAATATTTATATGATAAGGTTACAAGAGAATAGCGGGGAAGGAATTCTGTCAACGGAAAGCATCCTTCTATTCTTAGTGTTTTTTTTTCATTTCTTATAGTTTGTTATTATAGTTTGAACCAATCAAAAATAAGTCATGGGAGAGGTGGTGGGAGCTCAATGACATCTATTCCGATAGTCTCGCTCATCTACGTACTCAGTCAGGTACGTAGTCTGCATGATGTTGGAACGGAGTCGAAAACGAGCCAAGCGATCAATCCAAGCTTGCTCCTATCGTTCGAGATCAGAACTGTCATGAGCCGCAAGCAGCAACCAAGGCGCGGGTTTCTGCAGGTCTCCTAGGATGGTATTCATCATGATGAAAAAGAGAAGGGGAGACAGTGCAGATTCTTGGTGCACAACTACGGATGTGGAGAACTCTTATCATATATCCGATTCAGGGAAACCGTGACATCTCCGGACTACAGACGACCAACAACCTAGGACTGTCTGAAAAAAACCACCGTTTTTGTGGCTGCTTGCACTCGACTTTTTGGGTAAGCATGAAGAATCCTGACCAAGTTCATGAGCTTCTCTGGGGCGCCATGCTGTCGCGAAGCAAACCAAATCCCTTCATGCGTAACTCAATCGACATTTCCTCTGAAGAATGGAATGGCTTCTGCTTCTCGTGATGTTTCTCGATCAATAGTCGTGCAGGGTGAATCGCATCAGTGGTAGCACAGTAGGTAAGCTCTGGTCCGGCCGTAGTGGCCTGTTGATTTCGACCATCACCAGCAGCGGAGCGGTGGGCTTCGGTGAAATATAACTATTGATAAGGAGGTTTCGACGAAAAAGCCACCGCACCGCGCTGTGATAACCGAAAACATGAGTTCACTTGGAATGAAACAGAGTCTAACAAAGCCACACTCGTTCTTCGTGATTTCAACCCATTCATGACCACGTGTCCCACCGGTGGGACACGCTTTTCGAAGATCCTTTTCTCCGCCACTAAACGAATTTCCGAGCTTGCTCATGTTCAAAGTATTTACCAATCCTAGACTCGACAACGGAAGTCGTGGTCTGTCGGCAGCTCCACTGTAGCCCAATATTCAAATTTTTCTGAAAACAGCAGGGGCTCAATACAAAAAAATCGTTACACAAACAATTTTTCGACTTCTACTGCCTTTTCTTAGCTGTGTCAGCCGAAAACATTCGTTGGAATCACGTTTTGTCCACCTGGAAACGTGCCACTACCATGACTACACCTACCATGACCCCGATACGTCGAGCTTCTTCAATTTGAACTTTTTTAACCACCAAAACTATCCCACCGGTGGGAAACGATATACGGTGACGCAATAATGCACGCGGCCGGAACGTGAAGTAACCCAACACTAGGCGTGGTCGTGAAAGGATGAACGGTTTCACAAATTCGACGACCGATGACAGGCTCGAAAATTGGGTATGACACCTCTAGGGGATGGCACTAAGGATCCAGTCAAGTTTTTTGGAGAATAAATGATACAGCTTTCAGAAGTCGAATTATATATCTCCATAGTCTCCACGAAAACAATGACTGATAACGCCATCCGGCATATGAGATCAGCCCAAATTTTCATTTTCATAGCTGAACCATTTCATTTTCTTGAGTGCCCCTCCCCCAAACGGTTTCAATCCGAAATTTGTGCTAAATATGGAAGTCGCACCAATTGGGTGATACTTTCGATCCTTCACGGAACAAATCGGACACCTGCAAGGTGATGGCTGTCCAGCAAACCAAGCCGTTTGGACAGGTTCGAAGTAAGAACTAAAGGGCAAATGTGGTGTGCAGTATCTCTACACAATTCACAATCCTACTCACTGGTATCCGCGATTGAGCTCAACCTGAACATATCGTCAACTCCGAGTGCACCCTATAATTTGCCGCTGTGCCTTTCCTAAAACCTGCACAAACGGCCCAACCCTGAACCAGGGAACCATGCGGGCACTCACGATCTTCCTGCACATGTAAGGAAGTTTAAGGACTCCAACGTGGAAAGGAAAATGTTAAAGCCAGTAGCCAGTCTCCCTACGAAACAGCAAGGCCGATCCCCTATAATTGTAGACTGCTCATTTTTCTCTAACCCCGAAAATGCCCTGCTTTCCACATTCCATCGTTTAATCCTTCCCCCACTCACAGAAAAATTGTTTCCACTCCGAAAACTCTCACGTATATGATCGATCGATCGAACATTCCACTCAATCCCATCATCACAGGAAATATTCATTACGGATCATACGACAACACAACTCAGGTTGGGAATCGCTGAAGTCATTTCACAATCAATTCGAAATTCTTGCAATAGAGCGAAAGCACACTCAATCAGTCCGCACAAATAAATACCAACTAATCAGACCAGAAATAGATACGCACGCGAGAAGGGAAAATGAAGAGCAAACAGAATTTAGAGGACGAAAACGGCCGAAGATGACAACGGAAAAGGAAAAAACCACACTTCAAGGTAGTCATCAGTAAAGATAAATCAATAGGAAGAAGTCAAGAAGAACCAAGGGTACAAACAAACTTTACGATAACAAAACCGGATGATCCCATAGTAAATCGATGAACATATTATATATCATCAATATCGATTTCCACACCATCTTCACCCTCCACCTTGAGTTCGGCCTTCGCCGCTGCTTGAGCCTTCGCCTTTTCTGCGTACTGGCTCGTCTTCTGATTGCGATCGTCGAAGTCGATCTCATCATCAGACTCCTCATTATCATCCTCCTCTTCTGCTTCTCTCAGCCATGTCAGAACCGGCTCGCACTTCTGCACAATCTTCTTCGATTGTGTCTTCGTCACATATCTCGAGGAAGGCTGAAACGTATTCAGATTAGCGCAGATCCTTATCCTCATTGCGCACAATAGCATGCTAAAATGCAATGGTGCCCCTATTTTGCACATAGGGTCAAGGGACCCGTTAGAAAAAGTGCGTTCGTTGGTGCGACCCCCATTCGTGGCGAAGCTTTGCGACAGCCTCCCTAACAATGGCCCCGCTGAATTCAAAGTAGACCCGCACTTTGCTGAGGATTTGAATGCTAATCAGAATTGCAATTGTCCAAATAGCGGAAAAAAACGGGTTTTAGGGGTCTTACAGTATCATATACATCACTCTTATGGGCCGCAACTCAGAGGTTCGGTAAAATAGACCCAGTATTGCAGTGGAAAAATGCAAGGCCGCTCATGTAGAGTGAGAAATAGAAACAATCGCCCGTTGGAAAAAGTGGTGTGAAATGACCGTTTTTCCAAATGGCCTTTCCAGCCTTGGTTTTCATTTTTGAAGGCGTGCAGTTGAGCATAAGAAGCATCTGCTAAAATGGTTATCGAAAACTACATTAGCTGGATTTTTTGATTTTTTCCAATTTTTTTGAGATTTTCCACCATTTGGAAAAACGACGTTTTTACACAACTTTTTCCAACGTGATTTTTTCAATTTCAACTCTTCATGAGCGTAATTGCCTTTTTTCTACTCCATTACTGGGTCTATTTTACCGAACCGCTTGAGTTACGACCCAAAAGAGCCCGAGAACCATTAATAGCTATTTGTACAATTGCAAATATGAGCATTTAGGTCACCAGCGGTTGGCAAACAAATGGTTGTGGTTGTGTAAGAAACATTCCGTGGGGAGCTGAGTTAGAACCGAAAAAAAACGAATGGAAAAAATCCGGTGGTGCTACCCCCGAATTTCCAGGCTCGGTAGCGGCCCCCCACCTTGAAAAACTTCCAACATTGCTTGACCCTGTTTGCAATACCAAGGGTCATCTAGGCCTCAGGGAATCTCCTCCCAGCAAGTGATCTAAATCAGTACGGGTAGGAGCAAGACTTCGCGCCGGTAGAGCTAACAGAGTACGCTACAGAGCGGTTCTCAGAGAAACACGCTTCCCCCTCCAGTAGGAAGCAAGATTACCTTGTCTCCCCAAGCGAGTATAGCTTCTTCCTCGCAAATGTCATTATCGTACAAGCCCTTGATAATATGGGCGGCCTTTGGTAACAGTACTGCTTCGTGCTTTATGATGAGCTGCTCGATTCCTCCCATTAGGTAGCGTTGTGCCTGAAAGCAAGTATTTTTTGGATGCGAAACTACTCTAATATTTTCAACTCTACCTTCTGATCGCCCAATGTGAATCTCAGAAGGACTCTTCTGTTGTTTTTCAGCTGCGCCAATCCGTCCTTAATGATGTCCTGATCGAAAAGTATATCGGCAAGTAGAAGTGGGGCTTTTTGCTTCAGTTCGAGACGCTCAGCTTCATCAGCCAACGCCTAAAAGTGCAGTGGTTGGCCACAATTCTCATGAGCATTGTGATCCCTTTAACCTAGCGACAGACACCAAAATACAAACCTTTCCATCGCCAATTGTTCCCTTTTCTTTCGCTTCCACGAAGAAACGATGCAACATATCGAGGCGCTCCTCAATGCTTTTGTCCAAGTCCTTGTCGATAACCAGCTTTCCAATACCAGCAGCCAGTTTCGCGTTCGGTGTTTCATCCTCTTCCGGGGCCCAGTCATCATCATCGTCATCATTCGAACTGATCTAAACATGGGAACTGAACAATGTATTTCGTCAACCAAAGTGTGTAGACTAATTACCCGATCTCCATTCGCATCCACAGCGAAATCCTCGTCCTTCACATGTCCATTCCCATTCTGTTGCTTGTCCTTTGCTGAAATTCAATTCAATTTCATCAGATTCTCCAATATTTGCGCCAGCAGCTGCGACTTCAGCGCTGTACGCAGGAGGTAAACGTGAAGAAGGCATTGATTGTGATCGTCATTGGACTACCCCCTGACTGCCCAACGCATCATACAAAAGCAGAGTAAGCCATAAACCGTCAAATACCACCATGAATGGTCACCCACGTCAAAACCTCGTTCAATACAGGGTGACAATACCATGGGGTAATAGAGAAAGTGTGTGGCACCTTCTTCAGAAACTGCGTAGATTTCGAGTTTCCGCTCATGGCCAAACACCGTCGTGGGCTGCCCCTGCGATTTCTGGGCAATTTATATTTGATTTCCAAAACTGCCAGACGCCGAAAATTCTTTTTGTAGTCCGTCTCAAGCGTCTAAAACCTGAGCAATGCTACGACCCTTCCCTTGGTGACCAAAAACATCGAGTTTTTAGTATATCTTCATCAAAATTTCATTTTTGAACAGAAATTCCCACGATCATCATCAGAAGTTTTCGCTTTCGTTATGTTCATTTTTCAGTCCCACAAATTTTGATTCTAGGTCAGAAAATCTTGAAACCCCTTCCCCGATGCAAAATTTCGCAACCCCGTTTGGCCCTGTATTCGGCAGTGAGTTGAAATCCCATACTCAGGGTTAAGCGTAGTAGCGAAATTCCGCCCTGGGGGCCGGGGGGTGGTTCGAAAATTTTCGGAACAAAAATGAAAATTTGATGAAGATATCCCAAAAATTCTCGATATTTTGGTCACAAAAGAGAAGGATCTTAGCATTACTCAGGTTTTAGACGCTTTAGCTCGACTACTGAACAAATTTTGTGCATCTGACAGTTTGGTAACCAAATATAAACAGCCTACAAATCGCGCCTCGGGGGGGGGGGATCGCAAAAATTTCAGACTTTGGAACAAAAAATTTGATTCCAGGAAGGGGGCCACTCCAATTTCGAAAAAAAAAACATTGCCGGAAATCTGGTAGGGGGTGTTGCCCGTGGTGGTAAGCGTAGGGGTCGGGCCTGTGGTGGTCGCATAGATCTCGCTTATTTGGAAGAATTCTTCTTCTTCTTTGCAGCCACGGAGAGGGAGAATTGAGATCTAGTACTCGGCACGTGTTACACAGGAGGATTCCACAACACAGACTAATGAAAACCACAAAATTCATGCCTGAGGGTGTAATGCCTTTGAAGGGACAGTACACCCTCAGACGTGAATTAGCGATTTTCATTAGATTGTGTTCTAGAACCCTACTCTATAACACGTGCTCACTACGAAATCTCAATTCCTACAAATAAGCGAGATATAAGCGACCACACCAGACCCGACCCCCTTTGCTTAACACCACGGGCCACATATCCTACCAGATTTCCGGACTCGATCGCGGCTAGATGGATGGATGAATTCTCAGCAAGTCATCGCTCTTCAGTCCACTGCCGGATTGCCTCCTTATCCTGGCTCGCTCTCGCGCAATGATTGCGACTAAAAAGAAACACAGGCCCGAGACAACTTGCCCATCAATATTTCACCCTCATAATATAGGTATCTTTACGTAGGCACAACCAACTCTGTTCATAGGGGGTCTTAGACAATTTTAGAGATTCCACTGCGACCAGCGTTTAACCTTCTCCATGATCAGCATAAGAACTCAAATATAATTTTCTGTGGGTACTGTGCCTCTAAGGCAAAAACCCGATTCTTTCAGGCACTCCTCATAGCTCAGCAAATAAACCGTCTGCGGCGAAGTACATTTCCCACGGTTAATAATCCTCTGCCTGCGATAGGCCACCATGATTTTTCATCGTGTTTACGTGACAAAGCAGAGGCCGTTTAGGGCACATACACCTGAGTTCCACGCTTCCATCCTGCACTTAGTTGACGCGCTTCTCGCATTGAACTTTCGTCGAAGTACAAAAATTTTATTACAAAAGTATTCAAAATGAGACTCCAAAATTTGAAAGGACTGCGAAAGTTGTCGGTTAGCTTTCGGTGCTTAACACCTTCGTCAGACCTGAAAACAAGCATGCCAATTTTACTATAAATGGTTTATCGGCGGCATCAGGTCGTTTTGTTCAGTATTCAAATTTCCGTGTCACTCCAAAAAGCAGACTTTGGTTGGTTACACAGCGTTCTGTATGCTTCAACCAAGTAAAATTGACATGCTTGTTTTCAGGTCTGACGAAGATGCTAAGCACCGAAAGCTAACCGACAACTTTCGCAGTCCTTTAGAATTTTGGAGTCTCATTTTGAATACTTTTCTAATAAAATATTAGTACTCCATGAGGCTTCGGGACAGATCTATTTTGATATTTCGTCGAAGTGTTCATCTCATGACATCCTACAGAAAACTTGAAAATACACTCACAGAAATCGATCTCCACCTTAGGAGGATTCTTCTGTATATATGTTGACAACTTGTGACGACTGTCGATAATGAACGCGTGACCGCACGCTTTGCACTTGCTGTTGATCTGGTTCTTGCGTACCGACTAAACAAGAGTCGCCATTAGTGATGCGCTAATGGAGGAGAGCTACTGTCTAATGGAGTTCGTTATTCAAAGAATTACAGTAGCTCTACGATAGTATAAAATATTCTATACAGAGGTTTTGGATAAACCCCTGAATCAGACGTTTTGTGTGGTCCAATAAAACGGACGAAAACTAGAGAGAAAAAGCACCAAAGCAGTCTCCGGATTGTCGCAAGCTGGACACAGAACAAACTTCTTGATGAAGCCATCCAGAATATCTTGCAGCTTCGCAGCATCATGCTCACCATTAACGATGTACCGCTCGTTTTTCGCGTCATAGTAGGTTTGAGCGCCCAGCTCACAGCCGAAGTATTTGGTTGGATCTGCAAGGAGTGTTTTTCACATACTCTTCACTACAAATCTCAGAAAACCAAGAATGACTCACACATAGGAGGGCGCTCAAGTGATTTAGCTATGTCAGACATATTCGCTACCACAGTCTTGATGCCATTGCCTTTGCCTTCGACCTGAAATACACAGTGCAAAAAAGAATACATGGTTCTCATCGTCACGGCCAGTCACACTAGGTTGGATTTCGCAACGGATTTAGGAATCTCAAAGTCTCTAACCGTCCCAGTCGATGAGTATTGAAGTAATGAAACATGGGGGAGGGGCTTGGTGAAAAAAAAACGTTCTCTTCCAGATTGAACGATTTACTTTACAACTGTGCAATAAAGAAAGAAGAGAAGCATGTAAAAACGTGATTTTTTGGCTCCATACAAGACGGGGGGGGGGGCACGTAACTGGGGACTGCTTCAAACTTCGCGTGGTGATGTGGAAAAGTGCTGTCGCCGCTGTAGATCTGTGAAAGTACATAAATGACCCGGGCTTAAAATTCCCTAAATGCCAGCTGGGATTCCAAAAAAGTGACATTTTCATTGCTTCACAGATAGGTAAGGAAGGCATCAGGGAAGTTTTGGGGTGTTCGGATAAGGATGTTTTGGGGTGTTCAGATTCTTTTTAGAATTCAGCTCAAAACTTTCAACTGGGGTTATTTACAACGCTTAACCCGAATCTGGCGTCTATTCCTCGCCAGACATGGGGTTACTGTAGGTTACGGTAGGCATTGGGTCTTTTAACGGGCGTTACTTAACCCAAAGTCTCGAAAAAGAAAAATGGAAATCAAATTCGTGTTCAGCGTCCCACAGAGAAATTTTGAGTTAAATCTGAGATTTTGACCAAGCTACCATATACCCAGCGTTACATACCGTAATCCAAGGAAAATCGATAAACCGACTACAGCTTCGTGTTAGGGACCCCAAATAACCCCCATGTGGAAGTTCTAACGCGATTTCATCGTAGCATTCTCGAAATCGTCAAAAGTCGCGTTTGGCCACCAAAATTCCCCCCCATCTTGTAGCTTCGAACCAAATCAGACGGATTTTTTTTCAGATATTGACAAATGGCTTCAGATTCGTAATCAGCACCCGAAACTACCCCTGGAATAGAGTTTTATGCTCAATCCGAGACAATTTTTTTAACGGCCTGAAAATTGCCATTCGTGCACCCCTTTTCTCCTGGCAAAGCTTCGAAAATTCCCAATTTTGGGAATCACCCGCAAATCATGAGACATTCAGGGGATTTGGAAAACGGACTATCGATGCTGTGTCCCATACCTACAACCATCAACACGTGGTGGTTAAGTGTTTTTCTGCCTTCGAGGTTTATATGATGGACAGATTTACTGTTTTGGACTGAGCGTTTCGACGAGGATAGTTGTCTTCAGAGGCACATCTATCCACTAGTTAAGCAGCGTTACGTCTACTGCTGACGAGAGACCAGTAAGGAATTTTTAACGAATTCTTTGCACGTGATAAGCACGTTACGACGTGATTATTCGTGATCATTATCAATTGTCTTTCCAACCGGCCGAATTGAAGATGGCGTGGCGTGTTTTGTGGCTCGCGGCGAGCCAATATCCGCGCTGCGTGTGTGTCGCATGCAGCATGGTTCGCCGCTGGCCGGCACCCTCGAAATATGGGGCGCCGGCCGTCGCCCTGAGTACCTTAGTGTGTAAGGTTGATGATTAGCCACCGCAGTGAATTACTGGCCAGAAAATTCACCGTCCGTTTCCATCACGTTTTTGACACGTTTGGTAGGTTTTTACCGCATAGTTTCTACAGCAACACTGCGTGATAGTGGTACGTGTCAAGACAGGAAATGTGAGGCACTATCCTAGACGAGAAGGTGGGGGGGGGGCACTCCGGAGTCAACACAGAAATGAAAAGAACCACCGATAGGTAGCGCTATCAAACGAAGTATTTCTACGAAGTGTTCATAACAACAAGGGTTGATAGCACTCTCACGCATCTTTCATCAGTGTTTATTCATTTCTATAACAAAACCTGGGGTCGTATTCGCCAACAACCAATCGAGGGAAGTCGAAGGGAAGCGGAAGGGATTATACCGCGCGCGGCAGAGGAACAGATCAACCCATCTTACTCCATGTAAGATGGAAATGCAAACTGTGTTACGTATCGATATCACTGCGAAAAGATTCCATCGCGAAGCGGCCATTCTTCAGTTATGCGATTCGAAAAATTTCGGCGGTCGCGAGGAAAGCCAAGGGAGGCGAGAGGTAGCCGTGGAGCGCGCGCTTTGTACTGAAATTTCAACTCATCTACCCTTCGAATCCCCGGCGGGTTGATGGCGAATACGACCCCAGGGCGCCCCCTCCCCGTCAAGGGTAGAGCAAATGTGAGCTCCATTCTAGATGAGGGGGGGGGGACGCAATAAGATAAAACTCTGACACCAGGTGCTTGATACAGCTATCAAGCGAAGTTGCTAAGATAGCTGTATAATATACTTCGATTGATAGCGTAACAGACCTGTGGTTCATTTCAACTGTCCTGAACCCTGAAGGCCCCCCTCCGGCTATCATAGTGCCAAAATGTGCTAGGCACATGAAGAGCACCAATATTTCTCAAGCGTGACCTCCTGACAAAGCTTCAACCTCGCAAACTTTTAATCGAAACGCTTGTTTTAATCACATCTTTCACGCATATATCGACTAAAGGTATAGTGGAGTCCACCAAGAGTGTCTCATTTACTTATCAATAACAAGCGGTCGGCTGGGGATTAATGTGCATGAATAGCATACCAGCAAGCTTGATACCGTTTGAGCGAAAGCGGTTATGCTGCAACGAGTTTCATGTTCATTGATCTCCATTCGACCGCTTCTCATTGATAAGTAAATGAGACACTCTTGGTGGACTACACTATAATTATCCTAGGCGCGGCACTTCCAGGATTAATAAAATAAAAGATTGATTAATGACGCTACCAAATAATGATTCTCATTCACACTTTGCACATGTATCCACTAGAGTATATCAAACGAATGAATTTTTTCGAATATTCGAATAAACGAATAATTCGAAAAATTGCCTCTTTCGAATATTCGAGTAAACGAATTATTCGAAAAATTGACTTCTCCGAATACTCGAAAAAACGAATTATTCGAAAAATTAACTTCTCCGAATATTCGAACAAAGGAATTATTCGAAGATTTGACTCTTCCGAATAATCGTATTATTCGAATGATTCGAATACGAATAATTCGAATATTCGGCCAAAATCGCGAGTATTCGAATAAGAAGTACGGACCGAGTACGCATAATCGAACCCCCGTTCACGGCAAAACCAACTTTCTTGACCTTTTTTTTGTATAGTTATATAGATCGAAGCTATGCCAATGTACTTCCACAAAAAAAAACATTCCACATTATATCATAAGAGTATTCAAACTAACATTTACCACTGTCAATTAGTAGTTGTTGAACGATACGATCAAAGTCTCTGGATTTTCTAAACAATTTCTACCAACAATATCCGAATTTCCTATCAGTTTGCGGTGCTATCTTAGCGGGGGGAGGGGGGGGGGCGCTGTTGTATCGCACCTGACCATGCCCATTTTTCCGTGCCGCAATCACTCCTGATTTGTGCAGGGGAGGGAAACCCCGGGTAGATGCTCAAATCCAGTGCGGCACGGTAAAATGTGTGCCAAGTATAGTTGTACACGAACAAAATTTTCGAAAGATTTTTCGAAATTTTTTTCGTTCGTTCGAAATTTCGTCGAACGACGTTTTTTAAAATTTCGTTCGTTCGAAATTCCGTCGAACGAAATTTTTTCAAAATTCGTTCGTTCGAAATTCGATTTTTCGAACGAAATTTTTTCATTTTTCGTTCGTTCGAAACTATTTCGAACGAAAAAATTTTGATTTTCGTTCGTTCGACATTTTTTTATCCAGGCATAGAGGCCCCCCACCGCTAAGATAGCACCCAGCTTGGTTAGAGACATTTCACCTCTGAGTTCGTATTCGCTATCGACCCGCCGGGGAGTCGAAGGGTAGATGAGGTGAAATTTCAGTACAAAGTGCGCGCTCCACGGCCACCTCTCGCCTCCCTTGGCTTCCCTCGCGGCCGCCGGAATTTTTCGAACATCATAGCTGAAGAATGGCCGCTTCGCGATGGAATCTTTATCTTTTCGCAGTGATATCGATACGTAACACAGTTTGCATTTCCATCTTACATGGTGTAAGATGGGGTGATCTGCTCCTCTGCCGCGCGCGGTATCAGCCCTTCCGCTTCCCTTCGACTACCCTCGGCGGGTTGTTGGCGAATACGACCCCTGGACCGCGAAAATGGGCAAAAGCCGGAGCCTCTGATTCTTATTTTTCTGAAATTATTCGTTTATTCGGCCGAATATTCGAATACTGCTCCGTTCGAATATTCGAATAAACGAATTATTCGAAAAATTGACTTTTCCGAATATTCGAATAAACGAACTATTTGAAAAATTGACTTTTCCGAATATTCAAATAAACGAATTATTCGAAAAATTGACTTTTCCGAATATTCGAATAAACGAACTATTCGAAAAAGTGACTTTTCCGAATATTCAAATAAACGAATTATTCGAAAAATTGACTCTTCCGAATATTCGAATAAACGAATTAATCGAAAAATTGACTTTTCCGAATAATCGAATTATTCGAATATTCGATTATTCGTTTATTCGGCCGATAATTCGTTTTCCGAATATTCGTTGACATAGTCTAGTATCCACCGGACGCCACAATTGACTTGAGCCGGCTACAGCCGGCCACAGTTTGGCTTGAACCGGCCACAATCGAATTGAGCTAGCTACAGCCGGCCAGCCGTTTTTCTAACTATGACCGGGGCCCAAAATGATCCAAAATGATAAATACCGAGCCAACTAGCTACGGCCGCGTACCCTTTTTTTGAGAATTGCATACGAATCGACTGGGCCGGTCACTTCCAATGGCCAGAGCGGGCCAAATCGAGTATTTCCTTCACTAGACGAAAAATACCGTGCGGTAAGGATTGCCACAGAGCCATAAAATACTCTGCAATTCTCACTTGAATGTTTGAGTCGGTCGGTCTAATATAGCAATGCAAATGATGTAGTCATTTCATGCCCTTATGGAAATCGGTACCGCACGCTATTTAGAGTTTACTGTTTCCTTCACCCTGCCTCATCTTTTTTTTTGCTAGAAGCCCCGTAAAAGCTACATTTCTAACGCTACCTTTGCGAGAAGCTTCGGCATTTTGTAACGGTAGAAGGGATCGGTCACTCCGCGATTGACGTTGAGAGCCATTGTAACTTATTTGCCGTTGGGCTGAAAAGAGGTCATCATTTTCACCGCAATTTTGCGCAGATAAGGCCTCTTTCAGAGTTCGGTCGCTGTGCGACGCGATGGTAACCATGAGCATCGATCGAGATCGCGTCGCACGTCGATCTGCTTTCAAAACATGCCATCGCAGCAATCAGCGATCGCACTCTGAATGAGGCCTAACACCATAAAACTCACACTTATTGTGAAGAAAACTACAGTTTTCGGAGGATTCGCAAAGCGATGAATTGTCGTGCTTCAAATTGCATACGACGTGGGTATCCGAAGCGATTGCGTCGAGACACAACGACGCTAAGAATTCGCTAGTCTTCAGTTTCTTTCTCTTCCTTGACAACCTCCCTGAAATGGTCTGCGATTAGACGAAAAGTGCGCTTGAAACCTCCACATGGCTCACCCTCAGTGGATAGATCGCCAAGCATAAACCAGCCGAACACAGCCAACGCTAAATTCGAATAAGTCATACCCGCCACGTTCCGGTAAACAACATAGGAGCGTATCACCCGAAATCAGATTTGATATAGTGCTATACAACCCACAGACCGCTTCTACGCTACTACTTCCTCGGATGACTAAAAACGCAGTCACAAGGGAAATATTTATCGCGGTAAACGCATCTGCAAAAACGACATGTACTGTTAATATCCTTTGGACCTCCATAGTAAAACTGCGCAGTATTCCGCCCCGAGCTGCAGGTTCCGAGAAGTTGAAAGCTTAAATGGTCGATCTTTGTGCTTTTTGTACTTTCCAAAACGCGCATTAAGCCATGCTTTGACTGCAGGTGGTCGCTGCGGCCATACGATGGACAACTGTTCCTTTCTCATCGCGCGTAGTGGACGCAGACCCTTCCACATGACAAGATCAGTGTTTACGAGTCGAAACGTAATATTGATAACTGCCACCCATTAATTTTCATTGATTGATTGAATTTCTTCGATCATCCGTGAGGCTATGTACTATGAACAGAATCGCTGCCGCTGCTAAATCGCAGCAGCAGCGGGTGCAAAACCGCTGCCATGAAAAAAGTAGTGATGCAGTCAAAACATGGCTTTGACTTCAGAAAATCCGAAAACGGACCTCACAATTGTGTTCAGGGCTCAAAACTACCCCCTAAGCAAAGTTTGGATAAAGACACGATGAAAGAGGTTTGCTTTTTAAACTTGCACGGACTCAGGAAGCGCTGGAAGCGTTTTAGAGAAAAATGTTCCAGATTTGACTTAAAAACCTCCCAGGTGAATTATTTGCAGCGCTGATCACGAATCTGGGGTTTATCTGTCGATTTCCCAGAGTTTTCGACTAAATTCGTTCAAAGCCACCAATCGCGGGATAATTTGAGGGCAAAATATGACCTTCGAAGATTTCCGGAACGCTACGGTAGAAACGGCTCAAAACTCAGACAGGGATGTCGGATCACCCGGGCGGTTTTTGTCTTTTTCGCCGCTGCGAATGCAGCCAGGGTGATTCCCCCGACGATTCTCTGGCCGGAGTTGGTTTTCGATCACCCGGGGGACCATCGAAAGACGGAGGTAGGTGTTTAACAACATCACGAATGATCATGTCGTAACGTGCTTATCACCTGCACAGCCGGTATAAAAGGCGCCTCATCCCACTCGAGTCCTCGTTCGTCATTCTGATGCCGGCCCTGAAAGGTGACTTCGAGCCACTCTCCAAGGGCCAGCATAATTTTGACCGCTGGGGGGATAGGGGTATCCTCTCGGCTGGGGGGGGGGTTTGCCGCGATCTGCGGGGAGGGTGGGTCTTCACCGCAGACCGCGCCCAAGATCCTTGGGCCGAGGGGGGGCGTGTCTCCGTCATGGACCCGGGGCGACATGTTGAGGTGAATAATAACGCCCGGTAGCGATTCGGGTCACCCGGGATGTATCATGGGGGACTCACCCGTGGCTCGTTGCAACTGGTGATACCCCCTTCGCACAGCCGCGTGATTCCCCTGTCCTGTCTGAGAATATTCCTCTCCGGGTTATTTGGAGCACTAAACACGAATCTGGAGCCCGTTTATCGATTCTGACACATTACGGTAGGTATACGGTAGTTCGGTCAAAGCCTCAGATTTGACTCAAAATTTCCATACGTGGGTTATTCGAAGTGGTGAATATGAATTCAACGTCCATTTATCGATTTTCGGGATACTAAGGTAGGTTTTGCTCTTTAAATGACATGGTAGCTACCGTGCATCACAGTAAGCCTCAGGATTTCGACAAACAAACTCCAGGTTCGTGTTCACCACCATAGATTACCTTTCCATACAAGTTTTGAGCAATATCCGAAAAAATTTCTCAAAACACCCAAAAAATTGTCTGATGGGTACCAGGGATGTGCGTAATAGAAATTTTGTAATTCGTTAGTCGTTCAACCGGCCAAAACCCTCGTTAGTCGTTAATCGTTAAAGATTTATGCTTTGAAAATTATCACGGTTGAGGCAGAAAAAAGCTCCTATGAATAGAAAAAAGAAGAAGTCATCAAGAGATGTATATTCCAAAACATCCTTGGCCATTGAAGAAACAAAACATTCCTTGTTAAAGAACCTAGTTCAAACTGTAAACCTACATATACATAATTTAAAATATGCACGAAAGCCTAATGGAACGTGTTTATCGATTTTGTAACTTTTTTCGGTAAGAAAAGAAACAATATGGGAAACCTAAAAAATCTTGAACTCTTGCTTTTTTCCAGGGCAAGATTTGCCATTGTACGTTATATTATGTTATTTGAGATCCACCCGGTGGTGACAACACGGAGAATCGCACCGACTTTGCACTAATTGTTCCTTCTTCAGCGTCGCGAGCCGAGCTCTTGCATGGGTCAGACCTTGTTCCCATAATGGTGAAAGGTCGGAAGAAATTTGCTTCCAAGTTGAAATTTTACCCCTGAGAGGTACTAGTGCCACTTTATAGAAACCCCATATCTCGAATCTATGACTGAAAATCGAAGGACGACACCCTCTACAATCCAATCATCGGATACAGTTCCCGTCGTTGGGCAGTTGTGGCCTGCAGGGACCGCTCCATATTATCACCTCTGACAGTGTCCTCTGCAAAAATCTCCGCTAGAGCCGGTCAAACAGGAACCGGTTCAGTGAACCTACGATAAAGTAGCGCGACCGAGGTGAAGCCGCATAAATGCTTCGCCTAACCTTGCGTAACGTTCGGTTGGGGTTTTAATGTGGGGGTTCCAGAACTGCGAAGCAGTGTCAGTAGAAATTATAAACGCTGAGGGCTATGGTTATTTTGTACCATCCACCTCGAACAACCAACAGGGCAATATGTATCAATCCTGGTGCAAGCCTTGGGTTGGAGCTCGATTTGAATGACTATTGGCTTTCTAACGAATTTCGAGATTGCTTACGAAAATATTTTCTATTTCGTTAGTCGTTACTCGTAACACCCAGAAAGCCCGTTAATCGTTAAATTCGTCAGTCGTTAGTCGTAACTACGCACATCCCTGATGGGTACCCTAATTTGCCCTACCCTTGCCTTTTCGCGAAGCATGCAAAACGCTCATAACTTCTTGGAACTTGCAGCTCGTGGCGGGATAGTGCGCAGTTTTACTATGGAGCCATAAGAGATGCTAACAATACAAGTCGTTTTCGCAGATGCATTCACCACTAGAACAGAACACTTCCCTTCCGAGCCCGTTTTCAAGAATACTTCTAAGAATAATTTTTCTTGAGAACCAGCCCTTCACAGAAAAATTTCAGCTTCGCAACCCATGTTTCTCAATGCGCCTTCAAATAAGCTCATCTCTTAGAAAAAGTCATTGAAATGCAATCGTGTAACCTTGGAAACCATTCGAGAGCAGCCAGCCCTCCCCTAACTCTATTGAAGCGTTATTCTACCGTTCCGGCTCGGAATCATAGCTGAACTCATACTTCCAAACCCATCTAGCTCAACCGACACAAATGCTCTATAAGAAAGAGATGGACTTCATGCCAAAACTCATTAATGCCGCGGCTCAACCAAACAGCGAACAGCCAGCTTCATCCCTGTCTGTCAATGCCCCAGACATGTTGACAAGAGTTTCCATTTGGCTCTCTACGCTCCTAGACTTGTACTTTTTGCTGACTGCTATGATGGATTGCTGACAACGGCAGCACGTGTCTTCCCACCTGCCACGCAAGCACTGTTTACATTGACATCATAAGGATGTATAAGCATATCAGAGCGAAATAGAGCCATCATTACGTTCAGCACGAAGCGAGCAGCCTCTGGCAACACTGAAGACAGCATACACGCTCATAAGCATAATCGAGATAACTACCTAAATGTCTGAAGCTCTTATCTTATCAGAACCCCAACGCCATTGGGAGCGTCAGAAACGAGCCAGACTTACTCTACTCAGGAGGACCTGATTCACCAGCCTACTGAATCCACCCAAACGAGCGAGGCCCCGTCATAGCTAGCCGACCGTGCTTGTTCCACCCGAACGATATGTAACGTCGGCATGGAACCGGAAGAGACTTCGCGTTCACTGTTGAAGGTTGGCGCGAACTCGGTGCGCCTATGTTATAACATATAGCACCGAGTTCGCGCCAACATACAATGGGGAACTCAAAGTCTCCTCAGGATACATGCCAATCATATGTGAAGCACGCAAGACAGGAAAAAATAAATTGATGAAAAATCAACCTCCGCTGAAAACAGACGTCCTCACACGACGGAATTCGACCTTTTAATGAGGCGTATTCGAATGATGAAAATCCACTTCAACTGACAAAACTTGATGTAATACGACCTAACACCCTATTCATGCCCCTTATCGGTAGCAGCTAGTGCCGCGGAATTTCAATAGAAAAATGAGAAATCAGATGTCGTATAACGTTATCAGACATCTGATTTCTCACTTTTCTACTTAAATTCAGAGGCATTTGCCGTTACCTCAAATGCATGAATAGAGTTTTAGGTAGTGTCATGCCTAGTTTAATCACTTGAGGTAGATTTAAATTATTCGAAGACATTTTATTATCAGGTCCCAGGATGATTTCCATCTTCTGGGACGTCTTTTTTCAGTGGAGGTTGATTTTTTACCACATCAAATCTCCGTGTTTGGAGTGCTTCTCATACATATCGACCGGGTGGTACTGTAACGGCCAGCCAGTGTGTCAGCTATGACGGTGGCCCAGCAGGATGAAAACGGAACATGGAAAAAACAACGATCCTCGGGAATGATACCACTATTGAATAGGAATCAAGGAGATTTAAAGCTTGACTGATTCGGAGGTGGATAGCCCATTTAACTGTGAATTCTTGCAATGTCGAGATCGAACTTTTAGCTTTTCCCGCTAATTTCTAACAGGGCGAGATGAGGTTCGTCAAGCATACCAAGTCGAAATCCCTTTATCCCCGGCCGCTCCGCTGCTTCCTCCGCCCAGGCCCATGTGAGCGAGATAGGCTATAAGTGGATGCGCTGTTCCTCGACCATTTTGACAATAAAGGATTTGACCTGTTAGAAGACATATTATATCGCCATCAATCAGGCTCCTCATCTCATCGATTCCCAACTGACAGCCCTACTACCTTTGATCACCGGTTCTTTTCTCAGGTTCCGCTCTACAAGGTATTACTCCTATAGAAGAGAACCCACGGGCTAGCGATTTATGTTTTGCTCAAGTAGAAAAATCCTTGCATGTTTTCGGCGCTTCCAACAGCGTTGGCGTTCTAGTAGGAAACTTAAGTGGCTACTTAAAGGCACAGCCCAAGCTCAGGGACGCTATCTCAAATTTTCACATAATTCTGAAGCTGACCCACCCAATATAACGCCTGCCAATTCCTCCACACAAGGGAGATATAGAAGGAAGCCACCCTGGGGCGCCCACATCAGAAAGCCACTTTGACACGCCCCTTTTACCATCTTCCGAGCTCAACAGTGGCGAGATGATCGATGGTTTCGGATCAAAAGCCCAGGGGCGGCATCCACGTCCGGGGCGGGTTAAGCCATGTTTTGACTGCAGGTGGTCGCTGCGACCATGCGAGGGACAACTGTTCCTTTTCCATCGTGCGTAATGGAAAGGCGCTCGAGTTGTGATCACTTCGTGGCAAACGTCCTACATCGCTGGGCCGCGGCGACGAAATCCTATGTTTTACTGCTTCGCTGCTGGGGGAGTGATTCTCGATGGTCGCTGATCATCGCTCCATCGCTGCCATTATGCCATTATGGCAGCGATAGAGCGATTGCCAGCCAACGACACGTTTTGTCCACTAAACTTTGACCCTTTCACAAGAAAAGATCAGTCTTTCCGAGTCGAAACGTGATATTGATGACTACTAGCAATAAATTTACTGATTGACTGAATTTCTTCAATCATCAATGCGACTGTGCACTATGAACAAAACCGATACCGCTGCCATAGCGCTGTAGCAGCGGGTGCAAAATCGCTGCGATGAAAAACGGCAGCGACGCAGTCAAATCATGGCTTTAGGTTGGGGTTAGGCAGGGTTTGAAGCGTCAGCGCGTTTGATGATAGCGGCGCGAGGGCTGAAAGGGGGTTAGGCTAGCACTAAAAAAATCTTTCCCTCGCAAACCCTACCTAGGAGGGTGGGGCAGCCGAAACCCCGTTGAGACTCCAACAATTGATTATCTCCAGCACTCGCACAGCAATCATGACACGCGCTGACGCCCCAAACCCTGCCTAACCCCAACCTAACCCGCCGCGTACGTGCATGCCGCCCCCATTCTTCCCTTCATTCTCAGCCTCTCCCTCTGAAGTAGGTTACAAGCCTCGGACAACTCGTCCACCATGCGTCTGCAGCTCAATTTTGTAGGTGCCATAACTCCGTTCCCAGGGGGTCTTGTACGACTCCAGAGACATCGTTGAAATCAGCATGGGGCCGTTTTTTAGATAGACAGAAAAACGATTTTGAAGTTCGACTGTGCTTTCGAATTGTTGTTATCCGAACTGTGTTTACGAGCGTGCATGCCCGCATTACGCGCCCAGCAGGATACTGTAACCCAGATCTTGATTTACTGCCTCGTCTTCCTACACTACTTCTTACAAGTCAGCAAGGTGAGAAGCCATGTGTTACCGTCAAGCGGGAATCGTCCGCCTTCCTCTGAAGTGAAAACGTAAGTAGACCGGCACAAGACCGCTTTCCGGCCGCCAGGAGCCACACAGACCATCCAACCCTTGTGATCATATGTATTCAAGGATGAGCCGGATATGCGCTTATCCAGCTAAGCCACGTATCAGGTGAAGCTTGCCCCAACTTAAATTCAACATCTACCCAAACAATGAAACCTGGCAAATGATTCGGTGGCGGTGCAAGGCGATCTTCTACTGAAGCATACCATGTTTGGCGTCTAAGTTAAACCTGACCTATCACAAAAAAAAACCCAAAAACAAAACTCACCTTCTTGAGGGTTGTCGAGCATAAAATTGCAATATCGTAAGAAGTTTGTTGGGTGCAAGAACATGCACAACTGGCACTCCCAGTAAAAGTGGTCGGGTTTTCCAAGTATCAAGGAGATCCTGCAAAGCAAAAATGAGTATTTGAAGATGAAATCAGCCCTAGACAGCCGAAAAAGAATTCCGGCTGGCGCGCATACATGATATAATGGTGAGTCACTAGCAAAACAAGCACGGAGAGGAGATGATTGCGAAACCAGGGACACTAATCACCTGTAAACACAGATAGCGACCTCCATAGTGGGTCCTGTCTTCGATCGTCAGAAATCAGACAGGGGAGGGGAGGTAGCGACCTTTTTCTCTATTATGATTACTGGTAGAATGCTGCTATCCCTAAGCCTCCTGCGAAGCTCTACCGTTTTCTAATGGGATATGGAGCCCCTGAGTCCTTTACTCTCCCGCACTCGAAAGGAAGGGGAACATCGGGTTAGTGTGCAGTTTGGCGGGGGCGAAACACAGGGGTGTGAGGTCACCGCGACCTGGTGCGACCGAGTTCTCCGACAACTCACCTGGCCACCGCACTTAGCAACGTCTATTTTTTCGAGCCGCCGCGCAATCAGAGAACCAACCCGCGTTTTCCTCCCCCATCCGAAATCGGGAGTCGTTGCGCTGCGAAAAAATGAGAGTGGTCAAGTGACCCCCCCCGGAAGCACTAGGAATTTTGACACTCTTTGAAAGCAGTCAGTGTTCACTATGAAAGCTGGCTTCAGGTTTTCACTAGACATCGAATGTACCGGGGTCCATTGCAACAATATTGGCGGAAGAACCATCGAAAACGAGCCTCAGATAGCCATCTACGACCCTCAAAGTTGTATGCGCTATGCCGTACCCTGGCTGTTGAGCAAGTGGGTAGGACGGGCATAGCACAGACAAGTTTGACAGCCCTAAAGACCGATCTATTCAGGCAATCGCCGCATTCAATGCGTGTCGAATATGCATTCAACTCGAAGGCAAGGCTGTCTCGAGCACAGTCAAGGAACGTGCTCCAAGGAAAGCACGTCCTCATATTGTGTTTTAAATTACAGAACGTGCCCCCACAAATAAAACGATCAATGAATGCATGCTACACATTCAATGCGATGATAAAACGATTTGCCAAAAAAAAAGAAAGCATACGACGCACTCTGAGGAGGGACTCAGATGTCTGAAGCGTCGCCGCTTCAATTACTCAAGTTTGCGGTACTTCGTCCAGCCTTACAAGACGTCGTCCATCCAGTGGTGGCTTGAGATGGTGCTCGGCGAGCTGGCTGAGCCCCATGTCGGTGTGCCGACCGCGTGTCTTGTCGTTGAGCAGCTACGATACCGCTGAAGCACCTTGCAGCACATGCTCCTGCGATAAAGTTTTGTACCACGTGCTCAAGCAATTGAGTTTTGCAGCACGTGCTCCTGCGACGGAATTTCGCAGCACGTGCTGCTGTTTGGAGCACGTGACCCTACAATAGCCTTTCGATGGGTGTGGTAACTCGAGCTGAATGCATAGTCGACACGCATTGAAAGCGGCGACTTTCTGAGTATGACTCGTTTTTAGTCGTTTTTCGTTATAACTCTGGTCATGGACCCCGAAACAAGTGATTTCCGGTAAAAATCCCAAGGACCGTTTTTAGCGTGAACACTGCCTCTAAGTGAAAAATTTTCACATATTATTTGGGTCTTCGATTTTTGTCAAGAAAAGCAAGGAATCGGTTTTGCAAAGCAAGAACTGACTTTTTTTCGCTTTTTTGTTATTTCACACTCCTTACCTTACTGATGAGCGATTTCTTTCAACCCGAAAATTTTTCGCCTCCCCACCAAACATTCGATTCTTCTTTTATCTCATGTCCCCTCCGTTGTTCTGTAGGACACCAACCGCTAAACCCTGCTGGTAAGTCACAAGTCCAGTTTTTTTTTGATTAGAAAAAAAAAGAAAAATGAAAATTTGGGGGGTCGTAAAAGTTCTTGAGAAAATCGAAAATTCTCTCCAAACCATTTGGTAAGCTAAAATGAGGTAGTAATCATCAGCCGCGTCTGAGAAGTATGCATTTTTAGTTTCAAAACTTTTTTTTGAGAATTTTAAAATTTTTTCGACTAACAGGGGGGTCGCAGCTGCGTCGAAAATTGGCGCAGCGGCCTCCTCGACCCTGACTGCTGTAGTATAATATCGTACCAACATGCTAAAACTGGTAAAAACCATAAAACCGCGAAATTCTCAGGGTTTCTACGCGTGCTGGTGCGAAGCGGAGGTTAGAGACAGTGAGAGAGCGCACGAAAGACGGAGGGAGTAGCATCGCGCGCGCCATGAGTGGTGAAAATTACGACATTTTACAGCTAGCCTGGCGCGAACGTGTTGAATCACCAGTCGATGGTGGCAAATCGCCATCTCCTTGCCTACAATAGAGTTGAGTCACAATTATGTTAGATACAAAGCTGCAACGAAACGGCGTAGACGCTCCTTAAACTTAAATGTTGCGACGCGAACAAGTTTGGGAAACTGATCGGCCCTAAACATGATCAAAACAACGTACATAGTCATATTCGAAGATCTAAGAAGGGAATTTGTTTAAATATGGAACCTCCACGAAATAAATCGAAGTTTCAAGCGTTGAAAAAACAGAAACAGCTTATGAAAATAGTCAGTTCAAAAGAAGGGTCCCGAACAGATTTTCGCTGGCATGAAACACTCGTGATGAAATGGGAATCAATTCAATCGATGGTGTTTGTTTCTGCGTCGGGCAGCGACAAGATAAGCCCCGAAGGGTGGTGAGAGGTGTGTCGGGGAGCGCTGAGCGTGACTGGACTGGCCGGCCAGAAGGAACTGGCCGATCAATAGCCCAGAAAAACGCCGACTGGAGCGGCTGAAGGGGGCTATCTTTGGGTGGAAAACTAGGCCACGAACCCGAATGGAACCCAGACCCGACTGGAATCTGCGGACACAAAGGGGAAAACTGGATTTCGCGACAAACACGCATCGATATCCCAATTCCCCTGACGAAAATCGCGAATTTTGAGAGAACTGAGCAAAATCTAGGGTAACTGATGGGTTGGGGATACCCCTAGGGTACTGTGTCACCCATAAAATAAGATCAAATCAGATTTAAAAGTTCAGTAGAAGCGAAACATTCAGCGAAAACCAGCCAACTCTGAACCATAGGGCGCTTTATGAGCGGCTCGTCGGCCGACCGCCTTCATCGCTCTGCGTCCCTACCGCCCTCTTGTCAGGCGCCTCCCGTGCGCCCACACTCTCTTCCGCTTTACCGACGTTATCGACCCGCTATGACGATATCACTCCCATTGACTGCACTCTCGCCACATTGATTCAGAAGCCAGAGATCATGAAGTGGAGGGCTTCTGAAGCTCAGCCTGAGGGATGAATCCAAGCTTCAGATGACATGGATGAAGCCATGGAGTCCAGCTGCATTCCCTGATATTGAATGGCTGTCAGCATGCACTTTAGAGACGCACAGCAGAGCTCATGCAGTCGACGTGGAGTAGCTGGTTGGGCTGTTCAGGAGGAAAAAGAGGGACGTCAACGTCTTTTCGAGGTCGCTTTTTCCGAAAGATGGTGTCGTGAAGTCACCAAGGCGTGACGTAGCGTCAAGGTTATGTGCTCTAATCAGTCAATACACTCTATTTCGGAGTGAAATTTGCATCCGTGATTGCAGAAAAGGCTTCCATACGGGAAATAGTAGTAATCGTGGTGAGAAATGAAAGTTCTAGCACAATTTTAGTCGCAATATCAGGGATGAGGAGAGTTTTTTTCTGAACTTCGGAAATAGGAACGACCTTTTCAATTACGGAAATCGGAACACCAAAAACCATCGGAAATCGGGGATAAGTTCAGTCAAATTCTTGGCCCTGCCCTGGTGACTGTGCTCACCAAGAAACTTGGGCTTCTCCTTCTTTGCTAAAGGCAGTGTTCACGATAAATTTCACTTCCGATACCTCCACGGTTTACGGAAGGTCTGGTGCCCTATATAGGAAGGCATGCTTAACAACGACACGAAAGACGCGTTTTTCAGCAAAAATAGGCCTTGTCTTGTTTACGTTGATTTTTGAGCGTGGAGGAATTGACCGCTAGAAGGATGATACCTATCAGTGCAATGAAGCAAACAGCTCACTTATCAGCACTTCCTTCACTTGATCATTCCTGTAATCTGAGTCTTCATTTGTTCCTTTCAAGGGGAGGATCTGGGGCCCGGGGCGTGTCTGGGGCACCAAAACGCTTGTTTGCAGCCGTTATTTTGCCACTCCTGGCTCGTTTTCTACCATTCCTTTGGCACTGGGAGCCTAGGATCCTTCTCCCCTATCATTTTACTGTGGAAAATCAACAAGGATGATCATCATGAACACTGCCTTTGAATAATTTTCATGTGGACACAATCAGCCCTGGCTCTGTGAAAAGTAAAGACGGCCTCGAATCCGAATATAGCGCCCGAAATAATCCCCTTGGGATTTGGCGAGAAAAAAAAGGAGAAATTCTAATCTCGTGGATAATTCCAATTTTTTCCGCATTTTCAGAAATTTATCGGAAATCGGAAGTTCAAAAACCACCGGAATTCCGCTCATTTCTGGGCGGGATACGCATAGCAGCGGCGCAGGACTGCAACTGCGGATTTTTTTTTGGTTCGAAATAGAGTGTACTGTATTTGGCTAGATAAAAATTTTTTTCGAATGATCGACACGGCTTATTCGAAAAATCACATTTTCCCAGTGATCAATCGATTTTTTTCAGTCGAATGTTGATTCGATCATTCGATTCGGCCCAAGTGTAGTGTATACTAGACATCGAATGAACGAATAATTCGGATATCGCTTTTTCAGAACTAATCGATTCAATGAGTAGTCAGAGTAATAGCTTTTTGAACATCCGAATTCACGTATTTCTTCGAGTTAGGCGATTTCAGAGTCTCCATCAATGGTTTTTTCCCCGAATAAGGAGCTTTGAAAATTCCGAGCAGTTGAATTTTTCGAATAACGCTTTTTCAAAATTTCAAGTAAATGGTTTTTTATATAACTAGGCAATTCGAAAAAATCTGAATTAATCAATTTTCTAAATGCGGTCCTTTAAAATGTTCATAATGAGTGGTTTTTCATGAAAAGGTGTTTTGAGAACTCAAACGATGGATTCTTTTTAAATATTTGTTTTTTGAGGCTTTCAAGTAAATATTTTTACTTAAAATAAGATGCTCAACAATTCAAACTGCTGAAATTTTTTAAATACGGTCTTTCCGAAGTTCCCGAATAAAAGAATCTACGAAAAAGTTTTGAAATATTGGATAAATGAATTTGTTGTGTAACTGGCTGTTTTAAAGTTAGAGAATGAATGATATGTTTCTCGAGTAAGGTCTTTTAGAGATCAGTAAATTTTTCGTTTTTTCGACGTATTTTTCTCGATAGAATGAATACATTTGAAAAGTCGTTCCACAATCGATACGAATTAAAATTTCAGTAATTATACGGGTGCTTACTACATTTTTCAAAAATATATTTGATTTTTCTAATTGTCTTCAGATGAAGCTCGAAAAATTATTCCGTTCATTGGGAAATTCGGACATTTGAGTGAATGAATAGTTTAAGCTTCCGATTGGAACCAATATTCGAATAATCGAATAATTTTGATTTTCGGATGATTAAATTCTTCGCGAAAAAAAAATTATTTGAGGACTGGAATGAACCAAGTCAGCTTTCGAAAATCGTTGCATAAAGACTATTATAAGTATGACCCCCTCAAAATTTCAGAATGAGTTGTTCAATTCAAAAATCCGTCCCATATGTACTCGATTTGAATGAATATCAAAAACTTTCGAGTAAATCTGCAAGTTTTCGAAAAAATTCCGCATAAATCACAAATGTCATTGAGTTGAGAACTTCTCTGGTGGCTGGATGCGATTTGTCGATTATTTGAAATTATCAGATTATTCCGACTTTGAAAATACTTAGACCGGAGGATAGGAAATCCGAAAAATTCAAAGCCCGCAAATGAACGGGATATGTGAAAGTAGAACAAACATTCAATTTTTTGTACGAATTGAAGATTCAAATGTTTGAATTTTTCAAATATTTTCAAAATGGTTCATCACTCAGTCCCAATTTTAGTGTATTCCAAACTTTTATTAAATGAACAGTTTTTTTTTCTAGAAATTCGACTTTTCAGTAGGAAGCACCGAACATGACATTCTAACGATGGAACCTTCAGAAATCTCTGGAATCTGATTCACACATCTTCTACAGGTTTTTCAGGCAACACAAGAAAAAAAGTCGATCATATTTCTTTGTTCGGATCTTACTTGTTCATCTTTAGCAATTTTATTCTGAATAATTCTTGAATACTCCACTTGCCGGTTTATTTGAAAATCCAATCTCAAGCAACAAAGAATATTCTTTGAAGAAAATCAACGCATTTGCCTTTTGTGTGATATCCGAGTTGTTGAGTAGCCCAGAAGTAGAGCATATCAAGATCGAGTAGGATTCAGAACAATACAAGAACAATCTATTCTGACTAACACATTTTAGCCAAGGAGTTATGAATCAATCCTATTGATGGATAGTTTTTACTTTACCACTTTTCGAAAAATCAGATATGCAAATATCTCTGGAAGTGGGCTCGTCAGAAAAGTTGATTATTGATTGGAACAAGCAGTATTTGTTTGTCCAATTATTCAACGAGAATTCCCGACTCCCGTCACTCTCGCCAGCCAATCAACTCTTATACCAGAGATCATGATGCTGTTTTCCAAGCCTCATCTAGCGAACTGAAGCCCCAGAAAGGCAAGGAAAAAATGAAAGGGATGCGTTGAAGGCCCTGATGTTTCTTCTTCTGTAACCACGTGGTGGTGCATCTGATGTGCCCGGTATTGAGTCCGTGTCAGCCTACACTTTAGGCCCCGTCCATACTTCGCTATGACGCGCGGTCTTGCTGTCGCGTGCTCCTCGGGCTCCCCGAAGCTGATGGGTGCTCTATGCTCAGAGCGACACTGTTAACCACCTCCTGCCCCGGGCTGGTTTGATAGACAACGTTTGACCTGCTGATCAGCCACTCAGATAAACTCATCGGCTGCCCATTTACCACGGTTTGTGATGACCGTGGTGGGGCTATGGGATTAGAAGGCATTATATTTGTGAGTAGGTTTGCAGCTCAAAGGCAGCATACACGCTCGTAAACATGGTTGAGATAACTTCGGAATTAGAATGGCGTAGCTCAGAACATAACGCCTACGCATTTGGAAGCGTAAAAAACGACCCAGAATGACGCTACACGAGTGAAGGAGTTAGCACCGCCCTGCATTTCTCTGCCCCTGAATTCGCCGTTCTCCTCTAAAACAGGAGTGCTGGGACCACCGCCATCGATGTATGTGGCTTACTTACTGTATTTATTGTATCGTCCCCAAACGTTGCCGACGGTGGGAAAGCTCCAGCATCCCTGTTTTGAAAAAGGACGGAAAAGGGGGGGGGGCGGAGAAACACCTGATGGGACCAACTTCTTAGTGGGCGCGCTCTCAAAAGGAGTGGACACTGTCTTATTAGAAACGTGGTATACTCTGTCGCCGTCATCAGCGACACTCACGCAATTCAGCCCAAATCGCGGCGGTACCCGCATTGGAGCAACGGCATCGGTCGTCATAGGATCAGTTGTCGCGCGACTGTCGCAGCGCCGTGTCGCGGAGGGCTGACATACTGCAAAGGTGCCGAAGCCCATCGCTGTCGCTGTGCAGCTGACTACTACAGTAAAGCCTCTTTCATAGTTCGCCGGCCGACGTCGGACGACTCATTATCAAATTTGATAAGTGAAGATAGATAAGATGGGTAGAGTACATAGGATAGATAGATATTACACATTAGATAACGAGTCGTCCGACGTCGGTCGGGCAAGTGTGAAAGATGCTTAACAGGTATAAAGGGCGAGAGTTGCGCCCAGCGATAAGACCCATGTGTCATAGACGTATACCATACCCCTCACAGATCAAACTTGGTTCACACAGCAAAGACCGAAAAGTAGTGAAAATCAAGTCGAACAATTTCCTCAAAACGGTGGAAGAGTTTAAGTTTAACATTGAGTAAGAATCAAGTTGATTTCAACAAAACCTTCTTACTGTGCTTTTCTGGGCCAAATTCCGGTCCGCATTTGCGTCTAAACACGCTTTGCGGCAGCGCGCTTTCGAGTCGGAAGGGTTTCCAGCTCCGCAGCCGCCGATCTGTTGACTGGAGAAAACGACATTTAAAAAAAAACCACATCGAGTTGGATTTGACGCTGGAAACTCGACCTACTCGAGCGCGTGCGGCCGCGAAGCGTGTCGAGACGCTATTGCGGACCGGGATTCGGCCCAGAGAAGCATGGTACTTTCGAACTCGCGAGTTTCTATGAATACAATAACTATCTCTGAACAAAATTGCTCATCCAATGGCATTCTCCCAATGACTGCACTTTCGCCACCTCATCAATACTGGCCGATGCAGCAGTCAGAGATCATGAAACAGGGCCTCTAAAGCCTTGTCTAACAAACAGCATGGAGTTTCATAATAAAGCGACTTGACGCAACCTCGACATTCTCCGATATTGAATAGCTGTCTGCGTGCCTTTTAGGGACGCATGGTGAGACACACGTGTGATGACGTGGGGTAGTTGCCTTGGCTATTCCAAAGGCAAAACAGGGGAGTGGACACCTTGTCCGTTGTTCTAAGAGGTCTCGTTTTGTTCTAAGAGTGGCGCCGTGAAGCCGCCATCAACAGAAAACGATGCGTGACGTGCTTGGAAAAATGTGCGGGCTCATAACGACATAAAATTAGATCAATCGCAGAGTCAGCGGGGATCAGCCCCTTTTTTGTGCGCGACAAATTTCTGGCTGATTCCATTCTGGATACGCTTTTGTGCCCATTGTAGAAAAAGTGGCCGGCAAAGCTCTTCATTTGATGAACGTTTCCGATAAGAAGAATAATCCGAACGTTGATCTTTCAAGGTTTTTGATTCACAGAATTTTCGAGTTTTGCATTTTTAAATTACTTCGAATGAATGGAACACCGGAAAGTCTATTCTGCGCCCAAGTCGGGCGATTGATCTGTGCACTTTTCCAGTAATCGATAGAATTAGGAAACTGTTCTTGAGCATGAGCAAAATTAAGAGCTTGTGGGCTTTTAGTCAAGTGTCTGAGAGAGAAATGGCATCCCCGTTAGTGGAAGGAGATACCGTGCTCACCTCGAACTTCAGAATTTGAGCGGCGTAGGGCTCATTTAAAGGCAGAGTTTACGATGATTTTGGTCCCCGAGTTGTTCACATAAAACAACGCCTTGGCCTCCAAGTGTTACCAATATTACGAAGAAACGGCGAGAAACGCACTAAAACGTCGTATTTCAGTGACATTATTCTATAACAGTTGTCCGGTTGGATGAACATGTTCATGGTGGTTGTCACTGGTGGAAAATAGGGTCCATCGAAAATAGAAGAATATTTTATGCACAGCAGGATTAGTTAGGACCCTCAGGAGAGAACAAATCATTAGAGTAGAGAATTGCAAGAGATGGGTCCACAAAAGACTTCATTGTTACAACAAACACTTCCTGTGATACTTAAGAGGCGGGTTGATACGTAAGGCTTTCGTTTATACCCTGTCCCAAACGAGATGGCAAGCCTAGAGTCCAAAGAAGCAGCGCGCCGCCCTCTGCGTCTTTGACATTTTCGTATTTTGGACGTTTTTTTTAACTTGCTCACTCCATTTTCTTACATACTCCATTGCTCTTTTGCGTTCTTTTCTCTCGAAATGCCCGTGATATTTACTCTCGATACATATTTTGTTCTTCACGTGGCAGGGAAAGTTTTTCAGGATATGGATAACAGGTCGGAGCGCACTTAGTCGTCTAACCCGTCGATTTCACCGTAAACTCGATACCACCGAGCTGTTTAAACTTGTCTAAGGCCATTATATCCCTTCATTGTTTGATTGCAGCCTCTATAGTGTCTCAGACAAGTTAAACATCGATCCAGGTGCTTCAGGTCGCTGATGATCTCAAAGACGCAGAGGGCGGCGCGCTGCTTCTTTGGAGGCTAGGCTTGCCACCTCGTTTGGGATAGGGTATACTTCTGGGGCGTTTTTCTCAATTTCTACGTCATTTTAGTTCTATCCGGGGGCCACTAAATCGATAGAGCGAATAATCTTTTAAAGGCAGCACACACGCTTAAAAATGATATCCATTTTATGGATCGCATCGAAGGTCCGAAGCTATTAATATTCAGATATAACGAAAAAACCGAAAAAATCAACTGAATTGAAGATATAACGGTTCGTTCTATATTGGCCTAGAAGCGGACGAGTTGTACCGCATTGGCTGAAATAACGGAGCCAGCTACAAATTTGTTGGGATAACGACGCTAATGTACTCGTACGGCCATTTCTGGAACGCTTACGACGTTAAAAGCATTAAAAATTAGCCAAAATGACCGTAATCGATCATTGAACATTTGTATTGAGGGGCGGAGCCCTATCGGTGGGCGGAGAAAGGATGATTTTGTGACTCAATACGGCTCAAATACGGTCATTTTCACTCATTTTCAACTCTTCCAACTTCGTAAGGGCTCTTCTAGGGCCCGTACAACCCCACTAATGTAGTTTTCTCAACAACTTTTGCGAGTTTCTATGCTGCCTTTAAAGGCAATGTTCACGATGATCATCATCGGTGATTTTTCACAGTGAAATGATAGGCGAGAAGGATTCTAGGCTCCCAGTGTTGAAAAAAAAGGTAGATAACGAGTCAGGAGTGACAATATAACGGCTGCGAACAAGCGTTTTGGTGTACCAGAACCGCCTCGTGCTCCAGATCCGCCCCCTCGGAATGAACAAATGAAGACTCAAATTACAGGACTGATCAAGTCAAGTAAAAGCATATAAGTGAGCTGATCGCTTCATTGCACTGATAGGTATCATCTTTCTAGCGGTCAATTACTCCACGCTCCAAAACCAACGTAAACAAAGGAGGACCTATTTTGGCTTAAAGACGCGACTTTCGCGTCGTTTTCAAGCGTGCTTCGCTACATAACGCACCAGACCTGCAAACCATGGAGATATTGGAAGTGAATTATATTGTGAACACTGCCTTTAAGAACAAGAGAGTGCAAAGTAGTCGGCGCAGATCTACTTTACTCTGAGAGTTTTGACCGAGAAACAGCCGCAAAATAGTCCACCAAGCTCCGCTTCGGCTCCTGGTGGGCTATCTCTCGACTATTGCGCGGCCATTTCTCGGCTGTTCACGGAACAGACAAGAATTAGCTGGGAAATAACCATGAAATAGCCAAGAAATTAGAAGAGGTAACCAAAAGTAACCAAGACGCAGCCGTCGCCGGCTCACCGAGCCGCCATCCGAGGCCGCCAGCGGTTGGTCGGGGCTTCCGGAGGCTGAGCGAGATCCAAGTACCTCAAGCTTGGGTAGTTGGACTATCGGAAGTGTTGACATCTGAATCATGCCTCTGGAATGTGTCGCATATTTACCTGGAGAGCATTATTTCTCGGCTATTTCGCAGCTATTTCGCAGCGAGCATTATTTGACGGCTATTTCGCGGCTAATACGCGGCAAGCAGACATTTCGCGGCTATTTCTCGGTCAAAATCCTTAGAGTAGGTAATCAGCATGCAGCGCGCGGTTAGCCCGTTATGTGTCTCTGCTCGCGATCAGCCGGATCCCGATGCACGCCTATAAGTGGTCAGTTCTATTTTGACTTTTTGTGCGTGGCAAGAATGATATGTACGCGCGCTAAGTTCTGATCCCCAATTTCTGCGCGCGATGAGCCCACAAATTATATTCTCATTAAAAAGCACAGAACACCCAAAAATGAAGTTTTTTGCCCACCTTGAATTATGCTGTTCAAGATATTATCCCTCAAGTCACCGGAAACTTTCTGTGAGAACGGAGTTATTACCCATCGGGAACTTCCTGAATTTCCGCGGCGATTGTTATGTGAACGAGTGGTGTCAAGAGTTTTGCATTTCACTAGAGAAATGCATCGCAGGGTATTTTTCTGAATGATTCGCTTTTTGAAACATTATATAGAAGGAGCTAAGTGATGTCATGCCGTGCACGCCGTCCGTTCTCAAACATAAAGAAAACTTTCTCTGATATCAATTATGTCGCACGAAATCATAGTTCTGGAACGTAACGCTAGAGAAGTATTCGATTGCTACGGGAAAGCTCAAGTTTTTTTTCTCGAAAAGAACTAAAAAATTTTCAACGAAAATGTAAAGGAGTTAATTTTTTAATCAAAAAACCCATAAAGGTGCACAGCCTAACGTGCCTGACAAAAAACTACTGTTAGCCTGAGTGGCCAATCCAAATGAGATGTACTCTTCTAGAAACATTTTTGGTTTAAGAATCCGAATAAGCCCATCAGAGCTGCCTCCAATAGCATTCAGCAGAGTTATAGGCATTTTCCCAAAATTTTCGTACCTAAGGTACCTTTCTAAAATTGTCTTTCGAAAATCTGAAAACGGACCTCATAGTCGTGTTCAGCTCCTGAAGTACCCCCCTCTGGATAAAGCTTGCGTGAAAGGACATTTTCAGAACTTTGAACAAAGTGACAGAATGACATCCCATTTTTACCGATTGTTGGTTGAGCGTTTAGTTGTATCAATTAAAGGTTCTGAAAGGAGTGAAGAAAAATGTTAGAAATTCTTCGGAGAAGTTATTCGGGGTTCCGATCACGAATCTGAGGTTTATTCAAGGATTTTCCAGAGTTTTCGACTAAATTCGTTCGAAGCTCCCCATTAGGGGAAAATGTGCAGGCGAAACTCGACTTCTGACGATTTCCGGAATGTTACGGAAGAAGTGGCTCAAATTATCTATCCTTGGGTTGTCTGGAGTGCTTGTCACGAATCTGGGGTATATCTATCGGGTTTTGATAGCTTACGGTAGATTACGGTGGGTATACAGTAGTTGGGTCAAAGTATAATGTTTGATTCTAAATTTCTATTCTTGGGTTATTAACGATGCTGAAACAGTGACCCTAACTCCAGCGAGAAACAGTCCCCCGATTTGCGCCCAGAGCCCTAAATGACGCCCAGTTGAAAACTTTGAGTGGAATTCAAAAAAACTTTTCCTAACACACTGAAAATTGACTGCAATGTACCCTTACCCTTTCGCAAAGCTTCAAAAGCGCTTATAACTTCTTTGAGAGCAAAATCCGTTGTCAGATTCAAAAACGGCGAGTCAGAACTGACGAGAAAAAGTGCATCGTTTTTGAAACGGTGAGTATGGCCTTGCGAGGTTCCCTAGTGAGCCTTCCCGTAGCTACTTTCAGGTTAAACAAAAACCTTGCCTCACCTCTTGAGAAAAACATGAACTTACGTTACGGACAAAGTTGTCCGTAAGACTATTATTATTAAGTACATGTCATACTTCTCACAGCGCGCACTACAAAAACAAACATTCAAAATTATATATTAAAAACCAGCACTAGGCCGCTTTTCGAGTCGGAAGTTCCTTGTTAGGCCGTCATGAGCGAGAAGACGTTGCACTTTACGTAAAAAGAGTTGAAAACAATGTCACTTCAGGATTAATGCATGGAGAAATTGAGCATTATATCCCGTCGCGCTGCTCGGCGTTGGCACTATAAATGAGGTGCAAGTCGACCTTGTTTAGTTTTTTTTTTTCTGAACAGTTTGTTGTATATGATTATGTATGTATTTTTGGTAAGCCACATTGTTTTTTCTACACTAGACAAACAAGCTATTTTTGGCCAGCTAAGTAGCTTTTCTACATAAAGCATAAATTTGTTTCCTTTTACCCGAATTACAGATTTCATTCAAGTCCTCGAATAACGCTAGAAAATCGAAAAGAAAAAACGTCATAAGCTTAAATTTTAAACGCTGACACACGAATTTCTCTATTATTTTTCTTTTATTTTTATTTTTACCAAAGCCGCCGACATGTTAGTAAACAGTGTTGACGACCCACGGGATTATGCTGCGTAGGACTCATTATCTGCAATCAGCTGTGCTCTGATGTGATGTGCAGAGGTCTATTGTCGTACACCATTCTCTTTTCGCGCTGTTGTGTACTGTGAAAATTAGCTATTTCCACATGGGAGCCAATCGAAAGCGGATAAACATTCCCGAATGTTCAGGCTGTCATTTGGGGATTGCTCTCAAAGCTTTCTCGCGCTGAATGAATTGATTAGATTTTGATTCTGTGTGCAGTGAAAACGCAAGCCGAATGCAGTGGCTCAAATGCAGTGGTCGCGATCAGATATGCTTGTCGTCTTTTCCTCTCTAAATCCTTTTCTGGGTTTAGAGTAGTAGGACCTGTGAGAAAAAATCGCGACAAAACCGCTGTTTCGGGCCAAATTTGAAGCCTGAACTATTTTGTCTTTAGATGGTGAACGAGCCTACTCCACATCATCGGCATCGATGATCTCTAATATGAAAAACATCAGCTGGCTTGAAACTGAATTTCAATTGAATGAATATTGACTCATCGGAACTCTTTCGAAATAGACGACCCACTAGAGTAATTTCATTACCAACGTTCATCCCACTAAAGCCGTCGAATGAATTGGTCTTTTCCAAATACGCTGAACTGTTTGATGTGACCAACCGAGCGGTCGGCCAATCCAAAACAACTGCTAATTTCATTGTAGTCTTAGGAGGGTCGTCTATTCCGAAAGAGCACCGACTCATGTAGTCAAAAACACCGACTGAAGTGCTAGCTTTCATTGTTCAATTGTTTTTATAAGGTAAGTTTACAATTATTTCTTTCTCTGAATGCCGATGATTTTTGACTGCTCAGCATGAGCTCTTAAAAAAATTTGCCGCGTCAGTGCCGGAAAAGTACCGCGACCCTCGACTGTGCCGCGATAGTTCCGAAATAGTACCGCAGCGGCTCTGTGATCAGACGATTTGTTGCAGTGTCTTGAGCCTCGACATCGCCGCGATAGTACCGCAGCAGCTCCGCGAGGATGCAGCAGCGAACCCGCGTGGAGCTAGATTTACTGTCCTGTGTGGTGAAACGGAATAGCGGCCGGTTTAATTGCCCAAGTTTGCGGTACATTCCGTATTTGTTCGGGAGCTAAAAGGGCGGTAACCGTTGTCCTTATTAGACAGAGGACGGGCCAACAGTAGGTGCATATTTTTGTTCTTAGGCTCCCCTAGTTGTATCATAATTCTTAATTAACATTATATGAGATGCTGTCTCGGAGCCGCGGCGGCACAATCGCGGAGCCGCTGCGGCACTGTCGCGACGCCGTTACGGCTCCGTGGTAGTGACGCCGCGGCTCCGCGACGGGGGGCACTATAGCGGAGCCGCAGCGGCAATTTCTCTCAGAGAGACTGCGATTTTTTGGGCGGAGCTAAGCACGTGTGCACGAACTGGCAACTTTGGGCCTTAGAAACTCTAATTCTAGGCCGTCTTTCATCGCGCTACCTCCATAGCTTTTCAGCTGTTTTAGATCTAAGCTGATTTTTGGAGTTTTTTCGATAACGTTTTCCATCGCGACCTCTGCCTTTGAGTCAAGTAAGTTAAAATTATTCTCTGAAACTGTCATATGCACGGTGTTCAGATAAGCTGGATTTGATAGTGTTGGTGGCATGCCATGAATCTTCAAGGAAGAAGCGTAATTGTCCATTTTAGAGGTGGCTCCATGGTTCTGAATCGCAGTGTACATAGTAGCAAGGGCATCCTCACAAGATACTTCATTTTGCTCACAAAAGGCTTTCCTAGTCACCGAAGGAAACAGCTTGCGAAATATCTCGTTAGCGATGTCTATTTCCGAGGGCAGTCATTTGATGGCGAGCAAACAACTCATACATTTTAATAACCCTCAGAAATTGGTTTAGGAGCTCGTGCACTATTTTTAACGGGCTCATTGCCAACGCACTGGCCTCAGAAATAGACGAGTACGCATCTATCGCTTGAGGCATTTTGTAGTTTTATAAGAGTGAGATCAAAAGCACAAGGGTAGAAAAGGAGGCGTGTGTATAAGGCGAGACCTCCAGCTCCTTGTTCACAGATATCTCTCTTATTTTGGAATCCGATTTCTTTGACAACTACTGTTTACCTAATTTTACTCTAACATAATGATTTTGATGCGGCGTCGTCTGTCCCTGAGGTGCCTCAGTTTACGCGGCCAGGATGTGAAGTACCTAGGTGGCATGTGAATCAAAACTTTGAAGACATCCGATTTTTCCTCAAACAAGCTTTAATTTCCAATTTTTAATTACAACAACATTACCTTCATGTTCAGGGCCACAGAGAATTGCAAAGATCAACTCCACATTTCTACTCGCTCCTAAACGAAAGGAATGAAACACAACCAAAATCGAAAGGAAAGATCCAAATTAATAAGGCTTCATCACCTAACTGTGCCAAGTCCACACCAGGAATCACAGTTTTCAACCCAGTGAAAAAAAATGGACATTGAGCTCTTGGAAACCGTTCAAAATAGTGATACTCGCCAACTGATGATGAGATGTGGTGATCTTACTTACGTACAAGTGCCTAATGGTGCCGAAAGGGCTAGGATCCTATGATTGCCGAATCTTCATAGAAGACGAGTCAAAGCTGATGATGGTCAAAATTCTTACTAGGAAAGTGTCGATAGAACCAGTAAAGTTTTTTTCGAACCCACATTACAAGAAGTAGAACAGGAAAACTCAGACTTTATCTCCCCGTGGTGAAGTCACAAATAAGGTCAAGTTTTTTTCACTTATCGAGTCGTAAGTAAATTCAACCAGCTTTTCGGTGAGAATCCGAGCCTGATGAGTTTGTATTTGAACGCTTTTAAGACCTTCCTGAAAGCCATCCGACTGTCCTAGCTGGCTTGCTGCGATGTGCCTAGCTCTTGTTGTCTGCATTTCCCATTTCTGTTCCTAGTGTATGTTGGATTAAACTCCTTTTTTTATTTCTCTGTTTTTGACTCTTGTGTGAAGGTTGTTGTTTATGCTCCGGTTTGTTATTTTATTGTGTTCCCAGTTTGTTTTTCTTGTCTTGTGCGTAACGTGGACTTGTTCCGCGTCCCGAATGAATAATAAATAAATATATAAATAAAGTCCATGATCTCGGTCCACATGGCTTTGCAAACGAGAAGACTGGGACCTGGCAACACTCGGGGTGTGATACAAATCAACTCTGGTCTCACCCCCGCTCCCCCAAATCCTGCTATTTCCTCAGCCACTCTCCCTCCATGAGAAAACAATGTCCACTCCCGGGGGGGGGAGGGAGGAGTTTAAAAATCTCCGCTTAATACCCTTGCTTGTTCCATGATTCCATGATTAAAGACACAGGCCAAGCTCTTGGATAAAAATTGATATTATGGTCCAGCCGCTGTGTGTAGCAATCTTGCCAAATCTCAACTCTTCAGAATAAGCGAGAAAACGTTGAGCACCCACTCGCTCCACCTCGAAATCAGCAGCACTTCTGCCCCTCCCCCCCGCCCACTTAAGGGTTTTGGTCTCAATAGGGACGAGACGCGCGAAGGATTTCAATCAAACTCTATGATCTTCAATTTGTTATCGGTCTGGCTTTATGTTCTGTGACCGTATTCATGAAATACTGGGAGCCTCCCGGGGAGGTCCAAAGTCCACCCGCTGTTGGACGAGTTTTTGATTTTGCACCTTCCTGGGTACACAGCAGGTACACAGCACGGCTCGCAGCTACGCGGCGGGTAGACAGGAGGGTTTCTAGCCACCTAGCGGGTGGACGGAGAGAGTTGGGAACAGGGCTCTCTACACACCGAGGGAGGAGTTCTTCCGTCTTTTGCTGCCCTAATTCCACTCGGGACCACTCCGCTCGTATTGAGTGGTGTGCTATTTCGAACTGCAAAAACGGGACAACCCCCTCCCCCCTCGGTGTGTAGACGGCCCCTGTCCCAGAGAGTTGCGGCTGCCTGCTGCGTCGATCTCACGTTTCACAAAATGATGCATATCTCCATGTCAGGAAGCGTGCGCTCTGCCTGTCTATCCGCACGATTGGGGTCGGGTATGCTATGCCCACCGATATTCATTGATGACGGAGGTGAGACACAACGGCCTCCTACCCGGCGGTCTCCTCCCCGTCTCTGCAGGTGGCTACCCATGCCTGTCTCTGCTCTCACAAGTGGCTAAGGGGGGCCGTCAATATTGAAATCTCGTCAGGGGAGGCACGTAAGTGGTGGCAATACGCCTGGCACGGGAGGGTAGCGCCCCCTTCCTACGCCCGCCGTTTCATGAATACGGCCACTGGTCTGCTCCAGTGCGATGACTGCGAACGACAGGGAAAACAAGCCCGAGACAACTCGCCTACGGAATTCTCGCGATTCAAATGGAGAAACTTGAAGGAGCATTATTATGTTAGTAGTACGTTGTGAACGAATCTGACGACACCTTTGTGATCAGCGTGAAATTCTCTGAAAACTGAGGTAAAAAAAAGACTAGAAAACGATTCCACGGTTTGACTGTGCCTATAAATTAGAAAACAACTCATTTACGTAGCTGTAAGCTGAAGGGCGATGGTCGGAGCCTTTACTAATGGTTGGTAGAATAGGTTTAGCAGGTAAACCTAATGCATCGAAGACGGTGGAAATGACCCACCACCCCTGTTTTGGCGCAGGACTCAAACACAGGTGACGGAGAATTAGGAGCGGGGCCAACTACTCTCTCGTGTAGCGCCATTGTGGGTCGTTTTTGACGCTTTGAAATGCGTAGGCGTTGCGTTGTGAGCCAAACCATTCTATCTCCATGGTTATCTCAATCACGTTTTCGAGAGTGTATGCAACCTTCGAAAAGATGGACCCTTCTCGAACGGTACTAGACGAGCTAATTCCGACTAGGATGCTGACTGCCCCAACATCTTAGCAAGGACACTGCAGGGACATTTTTCAATTTGTGATATCGAGATCTTCAAAGGCACTGACTGCCCTGCACCTTCACCAACCCGGCGCGTTGATGCATCCGGTCTCTGCAACTATCACCAGAAAAGTTGAAGACCGCTAATAAAACTTGAACTTTTTCTCCTTTCACTAGAAAGCGGTGCAAATCAGGACGTCTGTTGCTGTGCGAAGAGCCAAGACGAAAATTTGCGCGAGTCACTGAGCTCACGCGATTAAGCAATCTCGCGTACTTTACGCAAGAATCCACCCGATTCGATATCATTCCTGACAGCCGCTCTGTTCTTCTCTTCTTTCATGAAAAATTTTCAATCTCGTGCTTCACTTCATTTCTATCGCTTCGTTTATTTCATATGGGAACCAGCATCCTTCATCTTACAAGGGAAAGAGATAACCGGTCCGCCAGTACTACCTGTACAACCATGCTTTCTAATATACTAACGTCGGCATGGATCCTAGTGACACTTTACGTTCCTTTTTGAAAGTTCGCGCAAATTCAGTGCGAATATGTCATAGTAAATGGCACCGAGTACGCGCCAACCTTTAATAAGGAACGCAAAGTATCTTTAGAATTCATGCCGACTGTAGCTCCCGGGTACTCATGAAGGCTTCATCCTAGCTGCCCGAGTAGCAGTTAAAAAAATATGAACTAAAATTTGACGAGCACTATAGGCGTATTACCATTTAGCTGCCGTAACCTGCTGAATCTTCGAAAAGACATTGAGCGGACCTCAGATCCGTGCTCGGCGCTCCATGTTACCTGCCTTCACAGACCTTCTCTTCATCTCCGAATTCGAAAAATGAGAATGCGGTATTTGACGGTGCCTCCCTTAAAACTCCAGTCAATTTTTCACAGTCCAAACTTTGCATTAGAAGTTTTTTCGGGGCGTTGAACACGAACATGGGATCAGTTTAAAGTGTTTTGGACGATTACGGCAGGTAACGGTTAGTCTATGTCACTTAGCTACCGTAGCCTATAGACTTATAGCCAGAGAATCCCCTTTGCTGCAAAAACAATTGCCACGGTGCTTTCTATGTCGAACACATGTGAACTGTGTTCATATAAAAATTCGGTCGACAATAACTGTCGCAGAAAAAAGATTAAATTCTTCGAGATGGAGAGTACAGTGGAAGAGATCAAGGCCACAAAGTAAGAATTCGTGTTAGTGTCTTGGGTCTCTATTAGTGTCGCTATTCCTGTCGACCTCTTCCTCTCCACTCTAGTCGGCTTCCGTCACATTGTCTCTATCATCAGCCACTTCCTAGAGATTCTGGTTCTCTAATTCTTCAAGAGCGCCAAAGTTGAACTTTCGAAGGATCAGGCCGAAGAAGCTGATGAGCTTTCACTCGGCTCGTGTTCTACCGACGGGCGTTCCAGTTTTCTCAAAGGCAGGGTTGACGATGAAAACGGTTTTCAAACTCTCTTCGTGATAATGTAGAATTTGCCATTACAAAGGTAAAAATAAAAGAAAAAATTAGAAACTTAGCGCGAAAAAAACGCATGAAAACAAGGGAGAACGGCTAATCACAGGTGTCCGAACGCTTCCAATTAACGGGATTTCCATTAATTCTTGATTATTCGTCTTTCAATTTGCTCTCAATGTAGTCAGTATTCCCTAGAAGTGCTGAGAAATTACTTTGGAAGCAAACTAAAAGTTGGGAAGACAGGCGTTTATATAATAGAAATTTCGATAATTAGGGGCCTACGAACATCAAGCAATAACTTGTTTTTGAGCGTTTCTTCTCCAAAGTTTCACTTGTTTTCACTATTATAATGACCGGATCTGCCTTCTCATGATGATAGCACAACAACCCTTTCTACCGCTAACCCTGCTTTTGGCAGGAAGGCGCAATACAGCTGCTGGTTCGCCAGAGCTTACAGCGATATCTCCAGGCTCTCCGTTTTTAAGGTCTGTGTAACTTAAGTAGGAAGCCGCGACGGTGCTCGATGGGAAAACCTTAACGAAGGAAAACGAAGAGAAAATGGCTATGGATCAAATTATTTCGCGCGCAATTGCTGAGTGCGGCTTTGTGGCTGAAAGCAACCATTCGCCGATTTCGAACACAAGGGCGCGCTTATATTGGGTGGGGGGAAAAGTTCCCGCGCTTTTTCCAATGAGAATTCCAGCATTCAATTTTGGAACTGTCTCGGACAGTATATACAGTTAAGTTCGTGGCTTGTTGCCCCAAGAAAAAACAATTAAATCTAAACCGCGGCTGCCGGTATGGTAAGCTGATCAGCTGCGCTCTTCTCTCGGCATGAATCGACTAGCGCGCCAACCAGGGGTGAGATCTTAATGTTTTTTCTTGAGAAAACAAGCCACGGACCTTGCTATACTTGATTGGAAAGGAATTTATCTGCTCTACAAACCAGTTCGATTTTCTCTGAAAACTGCGATCTTGTGGATTTTCGGAAAGAGGAAAAATGGAAAAAAGTGTAGGATAAATAATTCGCTTCTACTTACCGATCCTAAAATCGATGAAATAAATGTTGTTCAGAAATCTTTTGAAACTGTCTTGTGAAGCAGAACATATTTCTGCCAACGAGCGGTAGCACTATGTCAAAGTTTTTGAAATTCTAATTTTTCCGCCGAAAATTGCCCATGGGGTGTCGGACGAGTACTTGAGCCAGGCATTGGGGTCGCCGTCGTTGAAAAAGGGTTTTTGGAAATTCTGAAATAGCGTAATTTTTTACGCTCAACTTTATCGATCCGCAAACCGATAAAATGGAAGATTTCGAAAAAAAAGAACCAATCACGTTATCTTGTAAAGGAAATCATTTCCTGTCAAATAGTCTATATCATGTCGCCCAAATTTTCGAAATTCGATGTGCAAAAAGGTAGTAGCTCACGTCTAACAGAAAAATCATCGATTTTCATTGATAGTGGGGCCACTGGAGCTATTAAGTCTGTATTAATCCGTGTATAAATTAGGATCTGTCATAACTGTTTCCTTCTGAATTCTTGCTGGAAATGAAGCCATTGCTCTCTTTTCCCAACTTTCAGTTTGATAGTGATGAATTAAAAGGAAAATTTCGAGAAGACAGTTCTTCAGGATCGTACCCGACTTGCAAGAGCGGCGCCTAGATCGTTGAGCGGTGAGGCGCGGCCACCGAGGCGCGATCAAGTTTGAACGAAATACGATGACGCGAGGCGGCCGGATTGATAGGGGGCGCTAACCTGTTGTTGCGCATAACCGCAGCAAGAATCTAAAAAATTCTCTCAGAAAAGGAAAGTTTAGGAGAATTTGTTTGGTACTGACGCAGATCACCCACCGGCGAGTTTCTTGCTTAACTAGGGCATTCCTTACCTTCGCCGAGGGTTTTTATAAAACTATGTGTGGATAGTTGCACATATGGGACTCAGCAATGATAGACCGTTTTCCAAATCCCCTGAACGCCTCAGAGATTTACAGACTTATTTCTAGAGTTGTTCTGGGTGCTGATTACGAATCTGAGGCCCAGTAGTCAATATTTGTAAAATTCCGTCTGATTTGGTCCGAAGATTCAAAATGGGGGCAATTTGCTGGCCAAACGCGACTTTTGACGATTTCGAAAATGCTACGATGATATATAGCCTCACAACCAGGGCTGTGCGGAAGTGTTCCGTTTCCGATTCCGTATTTCCGGTACTTTTGGGCTGTTCCGTTCCGTTTCCGTTTCCGGGTTGTTTAGCCCGGAAACGGAAGAAAACTAGTAGTAGGTAGACTGTAAGCTGTATAGTGACCGCAAGCGGGCACCTACAGCTGCAATCCCCTATCGATACATAGGCGATCCCAGCGTGGCTTGACCTTACCGGCTAAAAAGGTATCCTCTGTTCCAATCTAGTCCTCCGATGGGGAGCCAAAGAGTCAGAAATCTTTTCTTTTTGCCTCTGCAGCGTATGCCCCACTAGAGTATGTCAACGAATATTCGACCGAATAAACGAATAATCGAATAATTCGGGTGGTGGCCATCGTGTATCAAAACCCCTGAGGAGGCGGGAGGGACGGGGGGGGAGCGGGGGTCCTGATTGGACGCAACACGGGCTAGCCCCGACCACCGGCTGTTGCGTCCAATGAGGAACTTTGCTCCTCCCCGTTTCTCCCGCCTCCTCAGGGGTGTTGATACACGATGGCCAACACCCGAATAATTCGATTATTCGAAAGTCGATTTTTCCAATTATTCGTTTATACGAATATTCGAAAATTTTTATTCGTTTGATATGCTCTAATGCCCACCCAAGACTGCGCGCAGAGATGCAAAAGATGAGTTACTGACTCTTTGAGCTCTTCATCGGCAAGCTCAGTTTGAACAGCCCATGATTTTCTAGGATTGATTTGATATCACTGAAGCGCGAGAATCAGAAATCTTTGAGCGCCTCAACGTGATTCGGGAGAGGAAAAGTTCTAGTTCATACTCATACAGTCGTGGGGTTGCACTTTAGCACAATAAGAATAGCGCTCGATGGCTGAAATCTAGTTCAACAACCCTAGTTGTCAGCAGCATGTCTTGCCAGCGTGTACTGGGTTTTGTCCTCTTCTCATTTCCAGCTCAGCTGCAATTAGTAGCACCTATTGCCGACGACGAGGGGCTGAATTCGGTGTCGGCTCTGAAGCGCAACCCTCACTATCAGCTAGCAGCAGCCTGTTAGGCGAATCCAGAGAGATTTTGGGCTGTCATACCCTCTACGGTAGTTACTAGTAAGGTACGATCACATTCACGGCATTCAGCAAAGAGGGCAACCTTGCTAATGTCCGCCACAGAGGGGCTTTTTCCGAGTTCAGGAAGGGGGACGATCTTCTCAGCACCCAAATTTAATGTCCACGAAGTGACTCGAGATCACCATCTGGGACCGACTTCGAATGGCCAACTGCCCTCTCAGCGAGATTGGGCGCCTTATAGCGACTTTTATAACGGACCCTTACCGTCGTAGAACAAGGTTCTACACTGTTCATTTGCACTAGAATAATAAATAGAGGAGATGAACTCAACAACAAAAGAATCACACAAGGGAAGGAGCTGCTCGACCAGACTTATTAGCAGCACAATAGGAGAAGCAGCAGCAGCACTTACTCCTATTATGCCGCCAATCTCTTTGTACTCGATTTCGCTTGTTGTTTCAAAGCGCAACCCCACGAGTGCGTGAGCGAGTAGATTGAAATCACAGAATATTGAAGGGCACTTGCAAATCATGAGTAGCGGCGAAACTGATCATTGAAGCGTACTACAATTTTTTCGTTCTCTTCCGTTTCCGTTTCCGGATTTCCGTTTCCGGGGCTTTTCAGCCGTTTTTTCTTCCGTTTCCGTTTCCGAAGGTCTTAAAAAAGATTTCCGCACAGCCCTGCTCACAACTCATACATTGTGATATTCGGGCTGCTTAACGTAAATCTTGATCGACTTATCGATTTTCCTTGGACTACGGTATGTGATACGGAAGCTATAGGTAAGTATACTTTCTCTGTGGGTGTTATTTGGAACACAGAACACGGATTTAGAGTCCATTTTCTGATTTTTGAAGAATTAAGGTATGTAACGCCAGTTAAAAGGCATTATGCCTACCGTAACTTCCAGTAACCCTAAGTCTGGCGACAAATAGACCCTAGATTTGCGTTCAGCGCCCTAAATAACCGTCAGTTGGAAGTTCTGAGCCGAATCAGGAGAACTTTTCCTGAACACCTTTCCTGAACAAAAATTACCTTTTCGTGAAGCAATGAGAATCCCTCTTTTCTACAAACCCCGGAGGCATTCAGGAAATTCCAAGCATAGGTCATTCATGTACTGTTGCAGACGTATAGCGACAAAAACATTGCTCTCCAAATCGTTGCGGTGCGGGTAAAACAGTCCCTAGTGAGAATCCAATGATTTCAGACGGCAGCAACCCAGAGCACCCAGAGCGAACAGCGTTGAGGAGAAGCAGTCAGAACAAGCGCTATTCAGTTTGAACGAGCTAAACCCTCTGTTCATCGTTTGATTGACCATGACCCCTGCCCCCACGTCCGCCCTCCCCCGCCTATCCCAGAAGACCATCGTGCAGTTTGTACAATGGGGAGAGGAAGGAATTGACAAATACGACTGATAGTAGCTTTCGTGGCGACTCTGAGCCCCTGGCATAACTTCCCTACGTACGTTTTGTGACACAGGTGTTACTTGGTGTGCCTTACTATGTAAACATATATGATGTTTCGCTCACAATCAAGCTTCGAATTGGCACAATAGAGACTGATTAGCGTTCGCACCCGTATTGGTGAGATGTTTTCTCAACAGAGTGAGAAAACAGTTTCTGATCACGTGCATTACGAGCTCACCACTCCAGCTCTAGGAAAATCACTTACCTCTTGTTGCATCTGTTGTAGTCGCAAGGTCACGGCGTTCACTTTGTGCAAGATTGAGGTGTAGTCAGTGGCCGCCTACGTTGGAAGTTCACGTCATCTGCCTTCTTACTTGTTGCTGATCCAGCGGGAAGACACCGCGTACATAGTTCTTACACAAGAAGGCACAGCTAGTGTTTCCTTTCCTCATAGCGTTGAAACTTATCCCTATCGATTTGATAAGCGTCAAGTGCTTGTCAGAACACGCCATGGGTAAGATCGATCGATATGATTTGTAAAGAAGCCGTTTGGCCCCCTTAACAATAAGCTGCATACCGCTCGCTATTCATACCTTCGCCGGGACTGGCTGAAGAAAGTAGTAGTGTTCCAGATATTGCTTGATTCCTGAGCTTCATATCATTGGTGCTAAAGTCACTGTTGAAAGCCGAGATGCGGTCGATTTTCTTATTACGAACCGCTTTATTCGCGACGTATTGGGTTGTAGACCTTTCTTCGATCGACTGTAATGAAAATCACTTATAAAACAAATCACCTCGAACACAGTCAAAGCTAACCTAGCGGCTGCGGCAAGGAAGATAGGATGAGAAGAAATTACGGTTCCCTAGGCGATTGACCGACTTGAGCAGCGCCATGGTAGCGAACGGCTGGAGAACGGTCGACTATCAGTGGTCAGTGTCATCTAGCTGGATGGTCAGCGCAATCATCGCGTTTGTCATCTCTTCCCTTTGTCCATTGGTGGTGCATTCAACTTTATTTACGGTACTTCTCATATCTTCCTCTCCAGCGTATTCTACATTTTCCTCCATATCACACTTGCTCTCATTTCAGGTGTGACTTAGTCCCAGTTCTTCAGCGTTTTCTGCTTTAAGAAGGTTTTATTCGGATAAGAAGATGGTGACCGAAGAGCTCGCATGTGCTCATTCAGTCTCTTACCTGGTGGCTTTCCAGTCTCGCCTATGTAGAGCTCTCTACATATGTAGTCGATATTTGACCTTATAGATGGCATTCGAGAATTGGCATATTTACGCATCCGTTCTACAGAATGTACTGGCCAATCTTCTGGAGTGGTCTTCATACGGTCTGGAGGATGTGGGTAATTGAAGAAGTGTTGATGGCAGCCGGAAAACAAGGCTGAGTGGGAAAGCGGACCTTCAAACTCCCTTGTTAACGACCCCTTTCTCTAACCATCAAATTTGAAGGTATCCGTGTACTTATGCAACGCTGTGTATCATACCGTACAGGTCGTCCTTGCCTGATTTTCAACCTCTCATCCCTCCTCCCCTCTCTGAGGCCAATAAAACTCACACCCCTTCTGAGGTCTCAAAACTCGCAGCGTGTCCTACTCTGAGAGAATGCCCCGCGATCGTTCACGGATAGAATCCCTTCGGTTTCAGGTGTGGGCCGAGAGGATACTAGCATGGGGCCATCGCGGGACGATCTCGAGATTCCGCCAGTCTCAAACCGAGAGCGTACCGCGTTCGTTCATCGATGCTCCGGCCATGCTCCACCGCGGAACCGCGAGGAATGGAGCCCCGGGCTTTTGCGGAACGATCGCGAGATTCTACTAGTTCCAACCTGAGGCCGAATCGCGTCAATACATCTAGGTATTTGGAGTGTTAAATAGTGGAACAGCGATTAAGTGAGTCCGGAACTATCGAGAGACGATCGCGAGATCCGGCCAGTCTAAACCCCTGATCGTACCGCATCCACGCCCTATCGGTGTTTCAGCCGAACGGGTGTTGCCTATCAGATAGACGCGAAGCCGTAAGGTATTGCCCGTGCCGCATTTCGCGCTGCTTTACAAATCTGCACAGCATTAGAGCGCGGAACCGATGAAAAACGATCACGGTACCATCGCAAATCGTGAGGGCACAGCGGTACTAGCGCGGTAAACTCGGTGAAGATCGCGGAACCATCACGGTACAAGCACGAGAACGTTAACGGATAGGCCGATTGGGTAACTATCGCGGAACGGACGCGGATCGCGGGACTAGAGGGAGACGAACACGGTAGCATTGCGGATCGCGGGAGTATCACGGTGCTAGCGCGAAAGATTCTCTCAGAGTAGGCACCGTTTCTTCAAAGACGTGTCGCATAGTACTGATAGTGAGATGAAGTCTAGAGCAATCTTGAAAAGTCGTGTATTTCGAACTGCGAAAGTAATGAGCGGTGGTGAAGCATGTTTCTTACTGCTACATTTGTGACGAATGTTTTCCGATGTAACAGCGGAAGCATGCTCCACTACAGTCCGCTAATTCCAAAGTTTGAAATGTCTGCTTTTTCTTGGGAGCTGATTGTGGGCGAGTGACCCTGAGCAAACTGGTCGCGCAGCCAAGTACTGGCAGCCCACAGAAACAGTAGTGGTTCATGTTTTCAAGTACCCAGGCTTCGATTCAAATGTGCAGACCCGTATCTTTGATCACTGCTGCACAGGCAAGCGTTTACTGGAGTGAAATCAACCAACACTAGTCAACTTTAACAACGTCTTCACTGTGTTGTCGCTTTCACATGATAGACATGATCTTGAAATTCTCTGCAGAGGCGTTCACGTCTGCAATAAGTAACTCATTCATATTGTAGCACTCAGAGGCGGCAGGTATACACCAACAGTGTCTGTCAATAGATGCATGAGAGAGCGATTTCGAAATAATAATGAGTTTTCACCGCAGATTTAATAAGGGCAAACGTTCTCCGCGAAGTAACTTGATTAGGTGGGACATGTTGTGAAAACAGAAAGGTAATACGTCGTAAAAACAGGAGCTCATAATAGATAAGAATAACATCGTGAAGCTAGTCGCAAAAACAGTCCATCTTCCTTATACGCCTTGAATTGCCTTCATATACTATGAAGGACGTGATCACTATTCCGTCAAAGCTTTCAAGACAGCATACACGCTCGTAAAAGTGGTTGAGATAACTACGGAATCAGAATGGTATTTTTATTTAATTATTTATGCTACATAAGGTAGGCATGATATACAGGCGGAGCGCAAAGTGAAACAGTAGAAAAAAAAACAGCGAAGTGAAACAGTAGAAAAAAAAACGCAGTGAGATTTTACCACGACAGTAGAATATCTGAAGCCTTGCGCTTAAACGATAGAAAAGAATGAGGAACACTTTGGAAATATAGCTTAAAAGAGGAAAGAGCAGACCCAGCTCTATAGGTGAAGCTTTTCAACCTAAGACTAGTTTTGGGTACACCATAAGAGATTTTCCAGAGCTATCCCGTGTTCTAGATGCCATGAAGTCGGAAAATTTGGATTTGTCGGTTTTCGCCATTCCACTCCCAATTTTAAAAATCATGCACTCGTCATTTCGTTTACGTCTAGATTCCAGCGAATGCAAAGATAATTCTTGATCTCGCCTAATGGGCCCAGGTACTCTAGCGTATGAGAATCCATTTCGTCCCAAGAAAACTTAACAAGTAAAATTGTCTTGTTCTTTTTCTGAAAGTCGAATATCTTTCTTTTTGCATGGACATAATACTGAAGTTTCTGATTCCATTATAGACCTAACATAAACTTTATATGCATGCGCCAAGACACTTATATCACAAGTCGACAAGCCTTTAAAAACGTGGAAAGTGCGTACAAGAGCTTTTTCAGAGATGGTTTGAAAGTGGGCAGAGAAGTCAAGCTGGCTATCATACAGGAAACCAAGTCTTGCAAGCCATGGCTCATAACCCAACGCCTACGCACTTTGAAGCGTCAAAATCTACCCACAATGCCGCTACCCGAGTAAGAAATCGTCCCCGCCCTGTATTTCTCCGCCCTCTGTATTTGCAGCCCTTCTCCAAAACAGTGGTGCTGGGCCATTGCCACCGTCGGCGACATTTGTGGGTGGTGCAGTAAGTACAATAAATAAACCACATAAATCGACAACGGTGGGAATGGCCCAGCACCCGTTTCGGAGGATGGTAAACACAGGAAATACAGGACGGGGCCAACTTACCACCCATGTAGCAGCAGTGTGGGTCGTTTTTGATGTTTTTGAATTTGTGTTCTGAGCCATACCATTCTATTTCCGTAATTATCCAAACCACGTTTGCTAGCGTGTATGCCGCCTTTAACGCAGCCTAACAGTTTTTCTCGCCAAAATTAACGGTATACAGCCTAACGTGAATGGCATGACTCTTCAACTAATCGTTCATTTATTCCAATAGGGTCATCATTCGTTCGTTCATTCATTCATTCATTCATTCATTCATTCATTCATTCATTCGTTCGTTCATCCATTCATTCATTCATTCATTCATTCATTCATTCATTCATTCATTCATTCATTCATTCATTCATTCATTCATTCATTCATTCATTTATTCATTCATTTCTCCCACTTGGTTGTTTGGTCCGTACCAATTAATAAGGAAGCCTAGAGAAAAATGGTTTTGTCTACCATCCTTTCGTCGTCCGGCAAGCCAATGTTCCGTCAGTTATCGTTCCAATGAATAATCATTCGATCGATAACTGTTGGAACAGTGGCCCACCGGACGACGAAGGGATTATAGACAAGACGTTGAAGCTAGGAATGTACAGGCGTCGCGGTCCACCGTTGCAGGAAATCGTGGCTGGGCCAGCTCGTTCCGCTGGCTGCAAGCCAAGAAGCAGCGGAGTGCGCGAATGACCCTGACCACAAACGCAGTGTTCTTGCAGGGGTGCTGTGCTGGTGAGAGGACGGTACAGAAAAGCAAACTGCCTGTAAGGCCATTCTCGTATTTGTATTGGTTGTAGTGTGTAGGATGCTAAGTAATTGCGTGTGAGCTGTCAACTGAGCGTCGTTTCGGCTGTGCCTAGTTGTTGCTCTTCCTTATAAATAAGGGGGAGCGACGCCGCCTGAGGCGGCAGGAGGACAGCAGCACCACGGAGGCTGTTACAACGCTCAGTGGTATAATGTAGGTTTGTATTATGCTTGTTCTGCATTCTAACTGGTATAATAATTGCTCATGTTCAATGAACTATTTGTTTAAAGGCAGTGTTCACGATGAAAGTCGTTTTTCTGTTTTTCCGCCTATTTTGAAAACGGCCCTATGCTGATTCCAATGGTGTTTCTGAAATCATACAAGACCTTCTGTGAACGCAGGTATAGTCCCTCAAAGATTGAGCTATGGAAACGCTAAAAAAAGCTAAAGCTAAAAAAAGTGGACGAGTTGTCCGAGGCTTGTAACTTCCGCCTTTTGCGGCCGATGTATGCGAGCTGACCTGAGTAAAGAGAGAAGCTGAGGATGAAGGGAAGAACGGGGCTAATGATTGAAAATCATCGCTCATCTCACGATCTCGAGCATTCATTTGTTCACGTCAGTGGCCGTGTGATGCGCTTTTGGGGTTTTCAGTGCGCTCGAAGTTGCAACTTCGGGCTTTTTTGGGGCTCTTCCTGGCTCGTTTTCATGCGTTCTTTCAGCGTTAACGTTACAGAGTGTCCCTCCACTACCCAATCCTAGTGGAATTTCGAAAACTTTTTTCATCGTGAACACTGCCTTTAAGCCTTGTGTCAGGAACAAGTGTTGTTATAATATTTAAAATGTTTGCGGATGATATCAAGATTTACAAAAACATTGTTAACACCGAAGATTGCATCGCTATACAATCGGCAGTCAATTCAATCGCTGATTGGTCAGAAAAATGGCAGCTCCCCCTGTCAGCCCCTAAGACTAGGGTGCTTCATCTTGGTGATTCCGTTGATAGACACATATATTACCTTGGTGAGCTGGAGCTCAATAGCTCTAGCACATTGTGAGATTTAGGATTCATACTGGACGAACAGCTTAGCTTCACTGAACACTGTGAAACGATTGCTAATAAAGCGGATAGAGCCATACGAAATCTGTTCAAAGCTCTATCAACAAAGTCAACGGAGCATCTTATACTAGCTTACAAATCATACATTCGCCCCCTAGTGGAATATGGTACAACGGTGTTTAACCCTGTTTCTAAACGTTGCACTCAGAAACTTGAATCAGTTCAAAACAACTTCACTAGAAAGCTCTGGATTCGCCTACATGGATATGATTACGCTTCAATTCCTTCAGCTTCTCTCCGTAACAGTTTATTCAAACTTCCCACTCTGCTTTACCGTAGAAGGAAGTATGATCTCATTATGGTGTATCAATGGATCACCGGGAAAATCCATGTTCCCCTCAATGATTTTTACACGCTCTCCCACTCAACCACTAGAGGTGGGCTGGTTAAACTGGGTTTTACAACAGCCAAAACTCGTATGAGGGCCTCATTTTTCACGCAGAGAGCTGGGTCTGAATTTTTGAAAATTTCAAAGAAATATCCTATACCAACCTCATTAGCGCAGTTCAAAAAGCTTGCCGACAAGTAACTATAAGAGACTGCTTGAGGCTCAGCACAACCCTGGTCGTTTATCGGATAATTTTTTCAGCATGATTTGTCAATTGTGTCTGTGGTCCGTTTAACTTTTTGTATTTCATGTTTCCCGCGTGGTTCCCCACGCATGAATAAATAAATAAATAAATAAATAATATGTTGTTCTTTGATATATATATATATATATATATATATATATATATATATATATATATTTATATATATATATATATATATATATATATATATATATATATATATATATATATATATATATATATATATATATATATATATATATATATATATATATATACATGTTGTACTTGGAAGAGCTGTAAAAGTAAAAGCTAGGATGTAGTTGGGTTTAGATGAAAGTGTGTGTAACTTGCCAGTTGATTTATGCCATTTTGGGACCTTTGGCATAACACTACCCTCAACTTTTTCTTGTCAAGTAAGTATTATAAGCCGATTAGAGGTTTTGTCGAACATGTTGGGTTATGGTCTGAATGCACAAAAATGGAGGAGTTGATCCGTATCTTGCCGTTCGAAATATCAGGCTATTCATGTCAAGTGAAGTGGTCCCAAGTGGAATTTGAACCAAAAAGACAAGACAACTCCTCCACTTTTGTGCATTGAGACCACATCCTGAGCACGAGCAGGAGTCTGCTCCACAGGCTGACTTCTCTAGATTTAGAGTAAACCATCATACGCAACATTTATTTGATTCATCGGGCCTTGACAAGCTAATAAACTGTCGGAATGTGAAAAAAAGACTAAAACATCCATATTTGGTGCCGAAAGCCATTTCGGAGCGGTCACCTTGGTGTCTTGGCTTGCTGCCAGCGGAAGGCGAGCTGGTCCCGCCATGATTGTCTACATCGGTAGACGGTGACGCGTGTAAACGTCTAAGCTCCAAAGTTTTGTGGATGACAGCTATCGATCGAATGGTTTCGCGCGGTGTAGTTGAGCACGGTTTAAGTATGAATGCGGACGACACTTTTTTTTGGCGTGCTCTCCTGAAAACGGGCGGTCTCTGGACTTTATGATTGCCGTTTTAGGGCCCGTCCGTCATAATGTTCCATGTTTCTTCTTTACTAATGATTCGTCACCCAACCTTCAACTCGCTGCAGAAAAGCAGATAAGCTCTTTGTCGTGATCGGGGTCTCAAAATCAACATTTCTAGCATAGTATCGTATCAAGGGGGGGGGAAGCCGCGAGGTAAGGATACAGGATACCAAACGAAGTTTTTCTATAGAGCTTTTACGAAAACAATGACTGATAGCACTATTGGGCATCTTTAATCAGAGTTTTTCTTCATTTCTGTGAATAAATCTCTGATGCTCTTCCCTCAACCCCCCCCCCCCCCGTCTAGGATAGACCCTGTTAGACACTGACGATACGTTCATCATACCCCCTTCATTAGGTATTTAGGGAAGCTTCCAGAGGAACGAGAGATCAGATTTTGTGTTTACTCTCTTTGTACTGCACCAGATTCTGCAGCTTTATTCAGACAGTTTCTTTTGTTGGCCGTTTCTAGCTTGACTGCGTTTGTAGTGTTGTTTTGCACAATATGTCCGCCTACCTTTGATACAACTTAATCACCTATCGTTCGCAAACAACTATGGCACATTCATAGCTATGAGCAAGTATTCCGCGTCACTTATTTGACTTGAAGTCCCTTACAGTTTCAAAGTGTCTTGGTTGGTAATTTTATCCATGTGCATATTATAACCGGCGACTGTCTCTGCACAAGGGCACATTACCAGAACGACCAGCGTGTGATTAGCTGTATTTTTAGTAGTTTAGACCGAGTGTTCACGGAAAGGTTGCATGATTTACTGCAGAGGTATGACAGGAAGTTGAAAAATTAGCTGAGGTTGCTTGAATTCCAGGTGATTCCGATTTTTGAGAGAAAACTGAGGTATGTAGTACCAATGTTTTCAGATCATCCTCAATTTGTTTCAGTCATGTCTTTTTAGGGGCAGTTCGCTGGATTTCCCAAAGCGCTGGATGTTGCCCCATAGCATGCTGTGCGGTAGCCAGCTCGGATCCATCCTGCATACAGTCGGCATTGATCATAGTGATACTTGATCTTCAGTAATTTTCCCGAACCCTTTGTCTCAGACGATAGCAGGCCCTGAGCCCACCCCGAATGCACCCTGAGCAGCGTCCATGTCGCGCTCAGGGTGGCAAATTTGGTAATTTCCGGGCCACATATGTTGCGATCCAGGCCGCATACGTTGCGCTCCGGGTGCTACCGACGCGATTTATTCACGCAGCGCCCTGAGCGCAACTGTCGGCTGATGACGTCACAGTACATCATACAGCATATGTACATGGTTGCGCCCCGGGCGCTTTCTATAAACAGATTTTAGCAGCACAGTTGCAAAAATCGATACATCGACGTGGTTCAGACGCTTCGCTGATCGATTATCGCACCCATTTTGGCTAATCGATTTTTCAAGGAAGAATCCAACGATTTCCACACATTCAGCGAGTTCCCCCACCCTACTGGATTTCCTTGGATTTATGTGATTGACTCTTTTATAAGCTAGGGCTGATTATGAAATACCTTTCAGCTTAATACACTTTCCCCTGCTTAGAATTTCGATTCCGTCACAACTTCCCCCACAACTTCACCCATTAATCTTCTGATTTCACCTGATTATCTCCAACTATTAGGTATATTTCCCTAAAATTATTAGGTATTAATAACAACCACCCTTTCTCAGAGTCCTTCTAATGATCTCGTTGAACGATTCAAAGCTAACAATGGAAAGTATGCAAGGCACATATTTTTTCCAAACATTAAAATTAAAATATAAAATCAAATAAACATTAAAATAAATTTAAATATCCGAGCGATTCGTTTTTCTCATTTTTTCGAAATGATTAAATAAATCCGGAATATTCCCTCCATGAATATTTGCAAGCTGCGTTTGGAAAGTCATGTTAACGTTTCATTTTTTGAATACAGTCTAAGTATTGCACAAATATGAAGGATATAGTGAATTTTAGGATGGTCGAATATGTATTGAGCGCAAATGGAGTAGAGGAAATCAATTACAAGCCCTACAAGAGAAACAGTGAGAATCCCGCTCAAAAATCGGAGGAAGCTCAGATGCTCTTCCTTGTTTCAATTAGTTCATCCGATTTAGAAATGCGCGCGTCAGTCAACGCATGTGGCCCGGAGAGCAACCTGAACGCACTGCACGTTGCAATCACAACCGAAACGCACCGCATGTCTGAATATCAACTGCTCTGCGTTTCGGTCGCAGTGGGTGGGAAGGGGCGGGATCGGTCGCGCTCCGGGCCTGCTACTGTCTGAGGTGTTCTCCCTAAAATTGTTCAGGGTGCTAAATCTTGTCCCGGAGAGCCCTACGTTAAATTCTCGAGCCTCATAAAGAGGGGTGGGGAGGGTGTGGATTTCGGCACTCTTGAAAGTTGAACACCCACACGAGCATGACACAGCGGTATTAGCAATTGCTTTGGCATGACCGACCACAAGGTTGGTAACATCAACTGGTTCGAAGTTTCTAAAGTACGGCCTGTCTGTCTCCTTTTGAGTCGGTTGCAGCAAGGCTTAGGCGCTATTCATACTAATCAACGCCAGCGCGTCACGCGCGTCACTCGCGGACGTGGCGTTGGAATATGAAATAATAATGAAAATGATGAAAAGTCGTTACGGCGACGGCCGTAACAACTTTTTCATCTTTTTGATTATTATTCCACCCTCAATTTCCTTCTGTTATAAAAAAATTGATTCCAGTACTGTCTTTTGCCACCATTGCAAAGAACGCGTGTGCAGATTTCCCTTGCTTGGCTGATTTAAAGCTGACTTTAATCCGTTCCGGCACAGCGTCGCCGCTGGATATACTTATAGTCTCTGCTCGCCCGTCACGCGCGTGACGGGAGGAGATAGTACTTGTTTTCTGACGCCCCGCCCGCGCGCATAGCTTCCTTGGGTGGAGCCATGTACACTACCAACCTTCACCCCTGGGCAGGTGAAGTGGGAAAACTTCAATATTGGGAAAACCGGTGACAACCGATGAAACGCCCCGAAAAAGAATGAATTTAACCCAGCACTCATGCAAGTCATTTTCAAGATGGTGGGTGTCACTGCCGGATTTTCGAGCATAACTTTTTTTACCCTAGAAGATAGCCTTTCGGTGAAGGTTGTTTTCAGAGTCCCTATAAAATTCTGCATCGAATAGCGTTTTCAGTTTCAAAAATTACGTTCCCCTTCTACCAGCCGATTTCAGTTTATAAAGTGCATTTTTTTCGCCTGAAATTATCGGGTTTTCGTCCATTACTTTTTGTGCATGGAGATAGGGCTTTGGTGAAGGTTGTTTTCAAAATTGCGATGGAATTATGATTCGACTGGTGTTTCCAGCTTGTAAAAATGTTTTCTCGATTCCTCAGCCTAATTCATTTCACGAAACACCGGTTTTTCACCTATGACTCTTCAATCGTTAAAGATAGGGTTCTGCTGAATGTTGTTTTTGAAATCTACGTAAACTTCTGCGTCGAACGACATATCGGGCTCCTAACATTGCTTGCTCCATAAGCCAGCCAGGTCGGTGGAGCCGAGCTCCATAGTTATAGCCATAGGGTGCTCTCGCCTCTATGGTGTAAGTAGGAGACGCAGAGTTCTCCTGGAGCCTACAGCGGGGCTCGGCTCCACCGACCTGGCTGACTCATGGGGCAAGCAAAGTTAGGAACCCGGTATACCATTCGACGCAGAATTTTACGTGGTTTTCAAAAACAACCTTCACCAAAACCCTATCTTCAACGATTAAAGAGTTATAAGCAAAAAACCGGTGTTTCGTAAAATGAGTTAGGCTGAAGGATCGAGTAAATAATTTTCCACTCTTGAAATACTAGTCGACGCCGAATTCCATCGAGATTCCGAAAACAACCTTCAACAGAGGTCTATCTCCAAGCATAAAAAAAGTTATGGACGAAAAACCGATAGTTTCAGGCAAAAAATGCACTTCATAAACTGACATCGGCTGGTAGAGGGGGAACGTATTTTTTTGAACTGAAAATTCTATTCGATGCAGAATTTTATGTGGATTCCGAGAACAATCTCTACAGAAGGCTACCTTTTAGTTTAAAAAAGTTATGGACGAAAAACTGATTGCTTTTGGTGAAAGAAACGTTACTTTATGAATTGAAATCGGCTGAGAGACTGGAAACATATTTTTCTCAACATGAAAACGTTATTCGACGCAAAATTCCATGGAGACTTTGGAAACAGCTTCGTTGGAAGATTCGTTCTGAAAGGCAAAAATTTCATGAGCGAAGAACGGGTAGTTTTACAAAAATCGTTCGGAAAAATTTCCCAAAAAACGTTGACTCCAAGACAGCTCAAAGGAAATTTTTCATGACCTAGGCCCATCATTTCTTTAAGAATAGTGGATTTCGAAAGGAGGTGATCTAACGAAAAAAAATGTTTCAAAATTAATGATTGAAAAGAAACATATACTGAATGCCAGAAAAAGAGGATTGAGAAAATGTCAATTTTCGAAGTTGCAAGTCTATAGGGACCCTTCACCATTCCCCACTCAGGTATCCTAAACAACCTTCCCCTCTCGGGCCGCTGTCTCCACCCCAACGAACCTATGCCCGCGTGTGACGCGTGTGCCGCTCTGGTATTGAGGAGTTTGAATAGCGCCTTATCGGGCTTACCATACGCATTCTAATAGCGGCGCTAGTTATCGATTGTGAACTTTTCGCCGAATTTCGTCAAAAAAAAGACAATCGACAAAATTCTTCCGCACCGGCAAACGGCCATTGCCGCACATCCCTGATCACCACATTCCGCGCCGTACCCTGTAGCGGAGCAAGCGCAGCAGAAGCCTTCCCCATTCTGTTATGGATCTCTGCCACTTTCTTCTCCTGCTCTAATGAGCCTAGATACTTCACGCCCTTCACCTGCTGGAGTTCAGCTCCCTTGAAGTGCGCGGAGGCATGCGACCCGTCTGACGTCATGACTTTCGCCTTATGATTATTGATTTGCAAGCCATAGGAGTTCGCGGTCTGTGTTCTGTTACTCATTAAATACGATGCATCAGCGTCGGTATCCGCAAACAAAACATCATCGTCCGCAAACATCAAGTTCGTGACGTAATCATTGTTGCCGAACTGGACCTTTTTTTTGTTTTCAAAGGCCTTCCTCATAATCCCAGTATTGAACAGCAGCGGCGAAATCACTCCACCCTGACGAATTCCAGCACTGATCGTAAATTCTTGAGGCAAGCGATCTCCGAAGCGATCTCAGCAAGTTGATCCGTTGTATGTTTCCCGTAGGGCCTTCGCTATCATCTACTTCCTTAAGTGCTCCCATTCTCGTGAGTCCAAAAGGACGGTCAGTAAACGTAACTGGATGCTGTCTTGTAGTCTACAAACATGTTGACGGCACGTTTACCGCAACAGATCCTTCCTTCCCGGAGCAGACTGAGAGCTACAAATTGGTCGCTGCAGCTGTGGTCCGGTCGAAATTCTACCTGTTCTTGACGGCTGGTTTGTTTTCGGTGTCGCTTAAGTTTTCTCTGAATGACCCTTGTGAAGACTTTTCCAACAATCGATAAGATACTTATTCGGCGATTGTTATGACGGTTCCTCGCATCAACTTTTTTTTTGTGAGCAAGCACGATTATCCCGCTCTTCCAAACAGTTTGTATGTTCTCAGACTGCCAAATACGCTTAATCAGATCGGGGAGTTGACCTAACAGAATGTCTAGGACAGCTTTGATTGCCGCATCAGTCATTTTGTCCACGCCCGACGTCTTCAGCTACTTGATGGCCAGTCTCAATACATCTGTAGTGAGCTCTGATTTGAAAGCGGCTTCAGGCACTTCCATTGATGGCGGTTCGTCACTGAAGAACTGTTCCCAACGCTGTAGACGTTCGTCCGCAGAACGCACGATTGTTCCGTCCGAGTTCCTGTTACTATCACTAGCGGACTTGGTCTTGGTCCTGAGACGCTTCAAAGTGCGTTAGGGGTCGTTTATAGTTCCGCCGCGACGCGGCGAGGCACAGTGCATTTCTGTAATATTGATCACGAGGCGCGGCTCGATCGATATCATAGGATTGCACTTCGCCGCGCCGCTTTCTGGCGGAAGTATAAACGACGCCTTAGAGTGAGCGGCAGTTATGGTTACCCGTAGACTTCTAGATGTCGTTAGCTATCCTATTCCAATACGACTTCTGTTCCGCCTTTAACTTGCATCGAAGTTCTTCAAGTAGCGGTGACAGGATAAAGTGGCTCAGAACATTACGGGATGGCATTCGCTGTCTGACTCTCTTGTTCATCCACAGAAGCAGCATCTGCTAGATTCGACAGTGCGACTCGAGATGCTTCCTTTCTACCGGATGCCATTAGGACTGAGTCGCAGGAGATATGTTGAGTCATAGCTACGTTAGTGGGCAGGTAGTTCCTCTAGGTACTGCGCTCTGAATGACAATAACCGCTAAAACCCTAATAAAAAGCAAAGGAGCTGTGACACATGATCAATGAGCAAAAGTGAAATTGAATAACTTTATAAATCGAACTAATAGTCTCTCTCTACACATCCCGCCGTGGCCAAGTCAGACACAGACTACATATTTCCTGAACTCATTTCATTTCTGCTTAAAGGCACAGGACACCCGAAAAATTAATTTTCAGATTTCATACCTATTTAGGAGAGAGTGACACGCTGATCACAGTGGTATCTCTGAAATCTTCCAAGACCCCCTTTGAATAGAGTTATGGCTCTTCAAAGATGCCTAGATTCTGAGGGTGAAAAATTGGTGGACGTGTTGTCTCAGGCCTGTATTTCTCTTCATTCGCAATCGTTACGTGAGAGAAAGCCAGTATAAGGAGAAAGTCCGGTAATGGACTGAAGAACGACGACTTGTTGGAATTCATCCATCCATCGAGCCGCTATCGAGTCCAAAAATCTGCTAGGGGGTCGGGCCTGTGGTGGTGAGCGAAGGGGGTCGGGTCTGTGGTGGTCGCTTATATCTCGCTTATTTGGAGGAAATGAGATCTGGCATTCGGCACGTGTTATACAGGAGGGATCTTCTACACAATTACATGAAAATCTCAAAATTCATATCTGAGGGTGTACTGTGCCTTTAACGAGATGTGGGGTAGATATCTTGGCTTCGGATCGTGTGGAACTACGTGCAGGACTTGTAGCTTGTGCATTTTCTTGAACTGTTCTGTTTTTTTCGTAGATTATTTTGCTGGCAGTCACTTAACGTCCTCGGGTTGTCCGCCTGAACTCGTTAACATTTTTGGAGCAGTAGCTCCGCCTATGGCGATTCTTCTTATTAACACCTACTAATGCTTCACTTTGGTTTCACTACGGATATTGGCAAACGCTAAGGTTAGCGTCCTAGAGTGACGACATTCCTACGTTTACTTCAGTAACTATGATATCAAATACTCTGACCAGACCAGTGAATACGCCTGCACCTTATATTTTACTCCTTATGCACTATTACTATTAAGAGCTAAACACTGGTCAGCTCCATACTAAAGCAAGTTACCCACATCACGAACGGAGGACGCGTGCACTAATTAAGTGTTGTAAGAAGTTCATCTTCACAATTGAAACTTGAACTGCGAAGATGCCACGCTGACTAAAAAATTCTCACAATCTGGAGTAATGCGAATTTCTCTTTGCACTTTTGCGTTCAAAATGCAGTGTGTTTGCTAAAGGAATTGTTTACCTTTTTTCCAACGTGCATGCAATTTTTTCTGGAGCTTATCTCTGCAGAACACCATCTTTCCAATTACCAGGGCAGGTGTTATGATAGGTGTTTTTATCTGTCTTCAAAAATCTAAAACATGTGCAGCAGAGGTGACGTCGATCGGTACTGTCGCCTCTTTTTCGTTATGTTGTCATCGTGGAACTGTTAGATTGTTATCTACAGTCAAGATAGGGTGCAGTAGCTTCAACATTTTTAATCCAGTGCCGTGCGGCTGCAGAGGTTAGGAGTTGTCATATGACGCAACGAGCGTTGCGGATGCTTCACGGTCATGTGGCGTCGGAACTCTGTGTGAACCTGAGTGCTGTAGTGATGGGAATCACCACTGTCGTATCTCCAACAGAATGACAGGGTTCCTCCCAGATTAAAGTTTCCATCCTGCAGAGCCGGTGAGTTGGTACCAGTTTTACACGGTGGAAGAAAGAAGTTGATTAAGATCTGGGTCGACCGCTGTCGTGAAGCCACTGTAGTGACCCACCAGCACCTAATAGCTTCTAGAGTGTCCTGCTTCTTTTTGCAGCGCCCGTGGCAAACAAGTTTTATGATTGACAGAGCAGGTGTGGGATTTGTATCCGTTTGCAGCATTTCGGAGCATCTGCTGGGAAGGTGATGCTGAATTGGGAAATCACTTCACTTTACTATTGTGGAAAGCAGGCATCTTTCGGTGTGTCTAGCATAACAATAGTGAAATGAAGTGAAATCCTCATTCAACATCACTTTCACAACAGACGTTTGAGAATTCTGAAACAGATGGCTGTTGATAGGACTTCTTCAACAAATCAACAAATTCGCCGAATAGTCAGTCGAGATTCAAGGAGCGAAAATCCCAATCAAAGTTTGTCGAGGAGTTCGTCAAGGAGACACAGTCTCTCCATAACTGTTCATTGCTACTCTTGAACATCTTTTCCGAACTTTATTTTTATTTTTATTTCATTTGAGTGCCAATCTATATTGTTACAATATGTGGCGCCTCCTTTTTGACATCCACTCCCTGACATGACACTTCTTGACATCCGAACTTTAAAGTGGGATAAATACGGACTCACAAGCAGCTCACATTGTCAGACAAACCTCCGATTCGCTGATGATATTGTGCTGGTTGCGAAGTCTGGATAAGACCTGGGGCGGTAGTAATCTGGCTTAATATGCAACATAAATCGCTTATTTGAATTGCATCTGAGCGACATCTGTGTAATAGATTGAAAACTTTGTTTGATGCATAAGGATGCCCTAGTTAAAACATTGACTCTTAATGAACAATTCAGCTCCGAATCAAATTCATCTTTATCACAAACTTGAATATGTCGCTGATTGCGAACATCAGCGACAGATGGCTGCCACTGATTGTGTGGTGGTTAGAGCGCACGAGACAGTTCGGCAAAAGAGAGAGCGCAGTGTTTTCAGACCGACCTTCGCTAAATGTCTTCTCAAGTACATTCAGGACTACCGTTGAAACAATTCGAGGAAAATGCCGGTAAGCATCCCGGACGGGGTGAGTCGCTCACACAGCGTGGTCGCAAACTCCAAGGTGGACGGAGTGATGCCTGCATGGGTAGCGCCGTTGGCAACCCTAACCGAGCAGAGCGGCTCCGAATCGAGAACAGCATCGCAGAAGCGACAGTGAACGGGGTGACCTGATCTCAAATAAACGCTTGTGACGTCATCAACCTCATCATCTGCACAGGAATAGCCTCCCCTTGACCTATTTCAAATTCCTAGATGCCTTTAACGTGTATTACGTAATACTATGCTCGTATTTACCCTTCGTACAAATTTTCACCGTTTCCCGCATATGATTTGCTGATTTTCCATAATACTAACCTATTTATTCCAGCAACAGTTAAACAATCATGCAATACAAGAAGTATTCTCCTTCTCTAATCAAGGAGATCTTCAAAAAAAAACCTTAAAGGCACTGTTCACGATAAACTTCGTCCTTGAGCGTTTAAGGAAAAACATTTGTGGTAGCCCTCAGAAGGAGCACTGTGCTGAAAAATGGATCTACCCGCATTCCCAGAGCCTAAAAAAACGGTTTTGGAGATTATCCAAGTGGGCAAGGCCAGTCTCTTCGAGTCTAGTTGTTGGTATCGACACCGACACGGCTCTATCACTGTCGCGTCTTGAGCTGCGGTTATCAGCAGTGGTTTCCATCGAATTAAAGGCAGTGGTCGCGATCAAATATGCTTGTCGTCTTTTTCTCTCTAAACCATTTTCTGGGTCTCGAGTAGTAGGACCTGTAAGAAAAAATCGCGAAAAAACCACTGTTTTTGGCCAAATTTGAAGCCTGAAATTTCTTGTCTTTTGATGGTGGACGAGCCCACTCCACATCATCGGCATCGATGACCTCTTATATCAAGAACATCAGCTGGCTTGAAATTGAATTTCAATAATTGAACCTTCGGATTGATTTACACAACTATTCAAGAACATTGATTGGAGTGCTTTCTTTCATTGCTCAACTGGTTTTATTAGGTAAATTGGCATTTATTTCTTCCTCTGAATGTCGATGATTTTTGACTGCTCGGCATGGGATGGCTATCTTTTTGGTCGACGCTGTGCACGTGTGCACGAACTGGCATTTTTGGGCCCTAAAATCTCCATTTCTAGCCCGTTTTTCACCCCGAAACCTTCATAGTTTTTCAGCTGTTTTTGATCTAAGCTGATTTTTGTAAATTTTTCGATAACGTTTTTCATCGTGACCACTGCCTTTAAGCTATCGAGTGCGATTTTTGCCTGAAAAAAAATTGCGGAAGTTTTAGATGAGATCCTGAGATCTAGTACCATCTATTTCAACGAAAAAAAAACCTCTGCCGATGATCGCAGGTCAAAGCGTGGCAGCGATAAAGACGTGTCGGTGTTGACAACAACTAGACCCGAGGAGGCTGGACTTGCCCACTTGAATAATCTTCAAAACCGTAGTTTGGCTCTGCGAAGGCTTTTCGATCCGTTTATTCAACAATGTTCCGCTTCTGAGAACTGCTTCAAGTTTTTTCAAAGAAAACTCAAAGGCGGAGTTTGTCGTGAGCAGTGCCTTTGAATCAATAACAAACTGTACTAGACACACCGTTCTTCAGAAGCCATGCGAACTGTCATCATGCACCAAAGTAATGTCTTCTCCATCAAAACTGAAGTTCTAGGACATAGAAAAGAAGTAAGGAGAGCCGTTCAAAAACATCTCGTCAAGACGAATCTAAACAAACCATTAACCTAACAAGACTTTCAAAGCTATAAGGATGGAAGCCTACCAGAAAATTGTAATCGTGATGAAACAGCAACTTAGAATCTAGCAATTGTCATCAAAGACCACTAGAAATACATCATGACAAAAAATCATCATATTCAAAAAATGTACCGACAACCGGAAAGGGATTTTGTCCGGAAAAAAGAGGGGCCTCCTTATGACCGTCTTCAAAATAGGCGGAAAAGCAGAAAAACGATTCTTATCATGAACACTGCCTTTAATGAGGCTTTCAAGCCACTCGGCATCAGGAGACAATTCGTGCGCAATGTTTTATTTCCCGGAAACAAAATAGCGACAGATGGATGGAATGTGTTCAAATTGTGGCTGCATACCGTAAAAAATGGATACGGCTGACCACTGAAACTACACTTTTGTGAGTAAAAAAGTCAAAATTTCTATACCCAAACTATGTTAACATCGGTGGGGTCAGCCACATCGAGTGTTTTTCATACCCCACCTCATTTAGGTCTTTCATAATTATCGAGCGGGCTACGGCGATCGGCTAACTATGACCGAGGCTTGTAGGTGTTATCCAATTTTTGCAGCACTCGAAGCAAGACAAGCTCTCTGATTGATGAAGCTGATGTTAGACTCATTTTCGTTTCTAGTATTCTCAAGCATCTGCTGCAAAAGCGACGATGAATGAGAAAATAATTTCACTTCCATATTTGCATGCTAACGAGACTGCAACATTACTGCTTTCTGTATTCGTGTACAAAATTTATTATGAGCAATGATCAAAATTACTAATTACCCAGCTATTCAACGATTTGCGATTTGAAAACACCTTCAACCCTCCCCCCTACAGTATAAGCTTGCGCCGCAGCTAAACTCCGTCGAGGTGTTGCTGAAGTGGCATGACAACTGTACTATCGAACAGCACAGAGACGCGGGGAAAGCCGCGCCTAACTAATGTGTACGTTCCCGTACCGGGTACTGTGTTGAAGACCTACCCAGTTGGAATTTCGCGGAGCCACATCAGCCGATTCTTTCGTTTGTAGATTTGCTAAAACACCACAAAACGTAGCATAAACAGCACTGTAATAAGAGGAGAAATGAAGTAAGAAAGGTTTCTTTGCAATATCATTCGATGGAAGAGTAAAACTTGAGCAAAAGTGTAATTCAGGCGCGTGAGAGTTTCTGTTCTGCAATGTTGCTGTGCGCACGAGCTCATTACGTCAGAGTACATGTAAGGTGCGTCCGAATGAGAATGGCGGCCCACGCGGCCGGCGTGCTTGGCAGGCGGTTCGCCGTTCTCGAACGAGCATGCGAAAAGTCCCCACCGCCATCGACTACGAACGGGGCCGGCACCGGCTGGCAGCAAGCACTGCGCCGATCAATCAGCTATGCAGACGGTGGGAGAGGGGACGGCCGTCGTTGAAATCCACTCAGATAGAGACATCACACTTCCCGCGGTACCACTAGCCGACGTCCCGTAACCCCTCCCGCGGAAGGCCAATAGATCGGCCGCGGGCAGTCGGCGGCGCTGCTTCGTTGACTGCCCGTATACGGTGAACGCGCACACTGCGGCCCTTTTGCCACCGCCTTAAGGCCAATCTGATGACTGACAGAAGACAATCCGAAAGCGCTTTGCGGCACATTTTAGAACCAACCTTTAAATAAAGGTCTCTCCTAACAAAATTCGAAAAATCCGCTCCTGGGATTTCATCTTGAACCATTTGACAAATAAGGAGTGAGCTTCTACGGGAAGCTTACACTCACTGGTTCTTGAAGTCTTCCTACTCGCAGATGCCATTAACAGACAGTGGTTCACCTGCCCAAGGCCAGCGTCGCACACAGCGCGGGTTTTGAAAAGAGTCTCAACACAGCGTTCTCTGCTCGTCAATTGTTCATTGGCTCCACTCTAGTGGGTGGTGCAATGATAATATCAGAGTGGGAATCGATGAGTGAGTGTTCGATGACCCCCAGCAATAGCCGACTGCCCACCGACACTCCGCGGAAAGACGGTAAAACCTCTCTGTCAGCGGGAAGTGGGGCGCTGTGCCACGCCCACAGAATTGGGGCCGCGCGAAGTCGACTAGCCCGACTTGGCCGGCGGGAAGTGGGCTGTTTTTATCTGAGCAGCACTCGTCCGAGGACAGCACATGCGACTGCCGCCTACCAAGCACGGCGGCCGCGTGGGCCACCATTCACATGCGGGCACACTCCGGGCGGAGTAAGCAGCGGAGCGGTCGGTGATGGCGAAATATAACAGTGATAAGGAGATTTTGACGTGATAAGCCCGATAAGCCTTGCTTCGACTGACTCAAAATGAGCGGCCTAGGCTATTCATTTTCAAAGAATCTTTATGTTTGAACAATGATGTATCCCCTATCGTTTTCATTCAAATTTCGCCATCTAGTGAGTATATTTTCAATCCCTGATCGAGGAAAATGACAACATCCACCCTCGAACTTGGAAAATCAGCGAAAAAATGCGTTGCCGCTTTTTTGGCCCCTTTGGAATAACTCAGTCTGATGTGAGTTTTCGGGGTGAGAAAGATATTATTAGAGTCGTTTCATCAAGATCTGCAAGATGGTGTTGAAATTTATTGATATCTCAAACTACACCTTAATTAAAGGTATATTGTTCTTTCCCTAACACGTTTTAACTCGTCAAGACTTTCATGAAAGTACCGTCCGAGCGTCCTGACGAGTCAGAACGTGTTATAGAAAGAGCAACATACCTATAATTAAGGTGTAGTTTAAGATATCTTAGAAATTTATCACCATCTTGTATATCTTGATGAAACCATTCTCGCAATATCTTTCTCACTCCGAAAACCCGAACCTGACAGAGTTATTTCAAAGGGGCGAAATAAAAAACGCAAAACGCAGTTTTTCGCTGAATCGTCAAGATCGAGGGTGGGTATTGGAATTGGCTTTTCGGCAAAACATCTAGAGAAGGCATTCTGAATATCAGTAAAATTTGCAAATGCTTTGCCACTTAAAAAGTGTTGCAGCGCAGGAAATAAGGGGAAATTCTATGGCGCAACATCGGGAAAATATGGTGAGCGAGGCAACATCTAGCACTCAAATTCATTGCGTTTTTCTAGGGTTTCTCTTGCGCAGTGCGGTCTTGCATTGTCGTGTTGGAGAATGACGCTTTTTCGGTAGACAATCGCTGGCCCTTTTGTCTAACGTTGACGGTCCTCCTGATCGATACGAGTTGGAAATATCAAGATTAACCGATTTGAATTTGGAAAGCCACCTTTGGCAATTACGAATGTACAATGCATTTGAATAAACATCTCAAATGTTTTGGTAGCAACTATTGCGTTAGTTCTCTTGTGAAACCCAAAAAGCATGCATTGTTGGATGTGTACCTCTTCTGGTATTTCGCTGACCATTTTACCCACAATTACAAAAAATTTAATCAAAGTGTATATAAGTGAAAAAGTCAGTATAACCTCTCAATGTCTTTGGCAAGCCTCTGAACCAAACAGTGAACTGATAAAAGACAATCAGAGGCCGGATTCATCAAAGCATTATCCATGGTAAGTTAGCGTTATCGGCTAACCGCAATCGATATCAGTTATTCACCGGCTTGCTGACTCGATGGTAAGTAACTACAGCGGTTAACCGATAACGCTAACTTACCATTGAAAATGCTTTGATGAATCCGGTTTCAAGTATTATCATGCCCAGTAACGTCATTTCTTTCCGGTCTCCATAATACTAGGGCCTAAATGGATGTGTTCAAGAGGGTGTACTCTACGGAGGTGAATCATTGTGGGCGAAACACTTCATATGTTATAGAGCATTGGAATCTGAGTGAAACGCTGAAATAAGTTTATGAAAACGTTCTGTGGACTAGGAAATTTTGAAGGAAATTTCCAAGATCTATGGCAGTGTACATGAAAGATTTGTCTTACGATTTCTCCACTGTGTAGTTCTGCTACCCTATGTGACAGGTATGCTGAGGAAGGACATGGAAGCCGAGTTTGTTGGACTGGAATCAGGGGTGTGCATTTTCCGTTTACTGATTTACCGATTTTCCGGATTTACCGGTGTTTTTCGGTAAATTTTGATTTACCGATTTTTTCTCAAAATTTACCGAAATTTTTACCGAAAAAAATTCGGGTGTTTTTAGCTCAATCGGCCTATTTCTTACTCTTATTTCATGGGTTCGCTACTGTTATAGCATGCCTTTGGCGCGATATCCTTCTTCATACTTCTTTTTGTTACTCTTTCTAACACCTTTTTCTTACTTTCTGAATAATGCAACGATCTTTTCACTTTTTATGTCACGTGCCTCCTCTTATTGAAATACTACTCCGAGAAATACATATCAGCAGAGTTTTAAAGCAGATATTTCAGTAACTGCAGTTTTTTCAATTAGCAGAGTCCTGAAGCAGATTATTCAAGAACTGAAATTTTTTTGGAGCCCCCGGACACAACACTGAATCCACTGTAGTTTTGGAACAACTCCATTGTGAAATCATCATACCAGCACCTTTCCCCACTGACCAATAAGTACTTTTGCGCGCCTCCTGGCACAGCTGAGGCGGAAGGGATGTTTTCCTAAGCTGCCCTGATTTTGAGTAGCTACAGAAAGACTTTGACGACAGAAAATTTTGAAATGTTACTTTTTCTCAAAATCAACGTCTCGCTGATCAGCTTCACCCGTTGAGCTCAGTTTAATATGTAAAACTCACTCATTATTTGCACTATCCTCATGCACTATTGAAAATGATACATAAATAGTATTGGTCAATTGTGCTACCGTATCATTACTTATAACAATGGAATACATATCAAAGTCGAAGTCAGAATTATTACCGAATTTTCCGTTTTTATCGTATTTACTGAAAAAAAAGTTCGGGAAAAAGTTTCGGTAAAAAAATTACCGAAAAGAATTTTCCGCACACCCCTGACTGGAATAGAACCTACTTTGCTCTCGTTGATTTCTAAGCATATGGGAATTGACCGCTTTGAAGGTATTAGGTATCGTCAAGCTCTGGGTGAAGGGAAGCCGCGACGCCGCATGATAGCTTCATCATGAATCCTGAGCTGATGTTCTCGAGAAAACACAATGGTGAGAATGGAGAGACAACCGTCCCGCTCGCTAGATGATAATAGCTGCACTGCGGCTTCCTAGAGATAAGATACAAACCATATAAAGCCTAGCTTGTTCGGATGAAACCGGGCGGAGCAAGCAGCGGAGCGGTCGGTCATGGCAAACCACTCATTAGACTAAACTTGACGAGGAAACCATTTGTGTCCCATTTGAATGCAATAATACTCTCTATCTCAAAACAAGTTTTCAAGAGTCCACCCGATCTTATAATAACCCCCAAGTCAAATATCAAGTGTTAAATCGAAAACATAAGCCTCTTTCACAGTTTGATGGACGACACCGTCCGAAACGTTATTAGATAGGGCTGCACCGTCGTTGCGGCCCGCACTGTGACCTCGGCTGACCAATGCCGCAGTGAGGTGAAATCATTAATACGTCTTCGGAGCAAGTTACGGTCAAAAGGTGTTGTTTTCGCCTTACATTTTTGTACTGAGGAGTCGGAATTGACTGTTGTTCACAGCAAGGCCTTTCGCAATGTGGAGCGGCGAAAAAGCCGCAATTGCGATGTGCGAATAATTTCGACGGCGAAAAAGTGTGAGAGGGGCTTTGCCCTCAACCATTTTTCCTACAACGTTTGCACCTGTCCTCAGAGAGTCCCATTTCAAATGACAGTTACTAACAGCTGTTGCTAAGTTTCAAAGCATTACATATTCAAGTGTTTCTCACAATCTGCTTAGACGGACCTAATTCTCTTCTAAGAACTGTTTTCTAAACAACACGCGAAATCGCGCAGTTGAAGTTGACAGGGATATCACCCTGTTCTGAAAATAGGCTCGCTGAACCAGATGTGAGCGTCTTTGAATGTAAATTCTCCTATTCAACCACATACTGACTAATCATGTGGGGAGGGGAAAATGTTCCAAACATCTCCGTCAGCCTAGTAATGGAGTGGTTGGGTTAATAACAAGTAGTATCTCATTCCATTTAGGACTTCAATCATGCCACTCGAATGCTTCATCCAATTTCTTCCTTTCTGCTCAACTCGAAACTATAGTCTTTCGAAGTTCGTTGCGTGTACGCAAGGTCCGTGTCATTCAATCAGTAAGGAGCGATGCTGGTATTGAATGGAAAGCCATTCCATCGATACTCACTCTCCCCGTCCTTCCACTCGCGCCACGTTTGCCGCGTTGCTGCGTCGCGGCTTATTGATTGAGCGGCGTGGAAACAACAACCATACAGTCGGCACGGATCACACTGATATTGTCTGTGTAATTTAAGTAGGAAGCCGGGAAAGCGAAGGTAAGATGGCTATCGATCGAATAATCGCGCATCAATTGCTGGGCTAGACTTCCTGATTGAGAGACACTGGCAACTTTTGGTTCCTTAATAAAGGTTGGCGCAAACTTGACGCACATATGTATGTTATATTATACGTTTACCGAGTTTGCGGCAGCCTTCACTAGGGAACTAAGAGTATTAATGCGATCCGTGCCGACTGCACATTGTTTGCATGCGTTGGTATTTCCATGTTAACACTTAAGAGACCGCCTGCTCCACGGCGAATTTCCACAGCGGACCGGTGCGCTCCACGGCTAATCGTTTCCGTGGGTGCGCAGTGTGGACACGCGGTCCGCTGGGAACCATTTTGATCGGAGCTGGCTTTCTTACTTACACAACCAGTATTCCGTTTCCACTCCACCTGAGAGTATTTTGCTCCACAGAGAACTGGAGTGAGGCCATGGTGAAGCAATGATCCACCGCTTTCTCGCGGACCTGCTTTTTTTATTTTTCGAGTTATTCCAGCTTTACATGCACAAGGCTGGTAACGAAATAAGCGTTTGTTTGTCGACTTCTGGAATTTTCTTTAGGTTACAGCTAATGATTAGGATTGAGCCGTGCTAGGCCGACCCGGAGTATTGAAAATTTGAAAAATGAACAAACTTCTCTTTTGTGATGCCCTAATAAACCTCATGTAGAACTTTCGGCGCACTCAAATACTTTGATCTACCAAGTTGTCTGATGCGACCGACAGAAACTTTATCAGAAATCTCAAAATGGGAATCTGATTCATGATCAGCACCTCCTCCCCAATGGCCACGTGAGCGAAGTCGCACCAAATCGTGAAACGTTTACAAACGGATAACGAACGACAGACGCCAGCGAAGCTCTAGAAAACTGTGAAATATACACCACTTCATTGTTCAGCGCCTCCAAACATACCCCGTAGTTTAATTTCAGTAACATTTTTAGCACTGAACTATTTCTAGGTTTTCATCCCTCTCCCCCCAAGTTACCCTCCACTCGAAATTTAGCGAAAATTTAAACAAAGTTGACCGATGGCTAATATACCGCAGTCAAAGGAGATTTCTTTGAAAATTGAAAAGTAAAAACCAGAACATTGTGCAGCAACTCGAATAACCCTCGAGGTCAATGCAGCAAAATTTTGAATGACGACCTACTACAGTTATCTCAAATAGGTGGCACTACTAATTCGACAACCGACTGTAGAACATCAGTTCCGTGATGAGCATCATTGATAACCCTTCTTAGCCAAGTTTGGAACGATTTCTTTCCAGCCAAAGAAGCTCGAAAAATCGAAAAGTGCCATTTACGGAGATGCTTGTGAAATTACTAGGAACACTCAAAATGCTTGACCACTGTGAGTGTAAGTAGGTTACATTATAAAGAACCTATCCGTAATTAAGAAAGACTCCACGCCATAGAAGTATTGAAAATATTGAAAGTTTTGTGGCGTGGGTGCGCAGTGTGGACACGCGGTCCGGGGGACAAAACAGCCGTGGGTGCGCAGTGTGGACACGCGGTCTCTTAAGTGTTAAGGTTCACATTGGAACACTTTGCTTATGAATTTAGATGACTGCAGGCATTGACCTGTTGATTCTGCCTGTGGTTCTGTCATTTGTCATGTGTTCTACTATTGGGATAATCGGTAACTTTATTATGATAGTCGCCACCTTCAAAGCCAAGTAAGTCTAGACAGTATTTGAGATCTATCTCTTTTGAGGGCGGACTCATTGTCCTCCAACTGCTTATGTCCAGGTCTGGATAAATTCGGAACATACACGGCGACACTCATTAAATAGACTTTTATGATTTCGAAATCAGCTACTTTTAATTTATTCGACATGTCCCGTAATGAGGATCGTAAACGAGAAGTGCCACATCATGATCCATTACCCTCCCTCTTCACTCAAAATAAAGTTCGTTAGGTAGTCAAAAACGTTGCTCTACCGTATCCTAGAGAACTCCTCTTTCAGAAGGATGAAATCACCGTGTCATATTCTGATCTCACTCACGTGCTTGGCGGATTTATTCCACGAATTGGCACATTACCCATTTGCGTACTATTTCTTTCGTAACGGTAAGCCTTTCAAAGGACATTTCCTACGCCAGTCTTCGAGAATCAAGCGATCTCAGGTTTAACGACACAGTCAAATTGCTTTTGGATGGAGATTATTCCAATAATTGGAATGTCCGCAGGAAATCCCCTTCTACTATGTCTTGGTCTGGACCGGCTCATTGCTGTGAAACTTCCCTCTAGGTCGGTTTTGTTTTCATATGCTGTGCATCAGTCCGAGGGATAATCTCGGGAGACATCATAACTCTCACAACAAAGTCATGGAATTTCAGATACCGCTTACTTCAAAGTGATCCGCATAAATATTTGCTGTTGCAGTTGGTTTTTCCTGTAGCGTACGTAATATACTTTGTGATCAAGGCTTTTCTGACTAGAAACAACTCGTGAGAATTTTTTTCGATCCAACAAGAAGATTTGAGCGTTCATAACGAAAATAAACGTGCTCTTTGAGGCTTGTTCTATGCTCGATTCCCGTGGCATTCGGAGGAGCATTTCCTTTGTGGAATAACGTTGGGCTCATTGTTAACATTTGTATCGTGATAACATATTGTTTAACGTTTTTCTTTCTCAAAAAAAGCGGAGCGAGTAAGTTTACCCAAATTTTTTGTTGACTTTGGAAACAACGCTTAGCATAGCTCGTGCATTTCAAACTTCAGTAGGTTTACTGTTTCACTGATAACGCAAGTGAACAAATTGAATTAGTACCCATTTCAGGCAGTAAGATGAGATCCGTGTTCAAATCGATATCGATTACTGTTGCCATTGTGATTTTCGGTTGTTTTTCGACTCTCATTATCAACTCCCTATCGTACTACGTTACCAATGATGACTACGTACGAATGGTCATCAATCTGTACGCAGGAATAACAATCAACTTTGGAATGATGTCGAATGTCTTCGTGTACTATGCTATAAAGTGAGTTTGCTGCTATTCTTCGGAAATGCCAGAAAGAGGCATCCGCTTTTCTCAAAGGCACTGTTCACGATAAACTTCGTGCTTGAGCCCTCAATGAAAAACATTTGTGCTAGCCCTCAGACGGAGATTTGTGTTGAAAAATCTAGTTGTTGGCATCGACACCGACACCTCTCCATCACTGCCACGCTTTGACCTGCCATTATCTGCAGTGGTTTTTATCGATTTAGGCTATGGACTGGAAAGATTTTTGTTTGAAGAAGATTCTGGAAGTTTCCGACAGTAATTCTCAAATCTTTTTCCGACAAGTAATTCTCAAATCTTATATCTCTTTCAATGAAAACCACTGCCGATGATCTCAGGTAAAAGCTTGGCAGTGATAGAGACGTGTCGGTGTTGGCGACAACAACTAGACCCAAGGAAGCCGGCCTTGCCCACTGGGGTAATCTCCGAAACCGTTTTTAGCCTCTGAGAAGGCTTTCGAATCCGTTTTTGTAGCACAGTTCTGCTTCTGAAGGCTGCCACCATTGATTTTCAAAAACAACTCAAGGACGGGGTTACTAGTGATCAGTGCCTTTAAAGGCAGTGTACACGATAGAAACCGCTCCTGAATTTCCACAGGGAATTGAGGGGTCCGGGCTCGTGGCAACAGCAATGTCTAAAAACGGTTGAAAAAGAGCCTCAGACAGCCCTAAACGGCTTTGAACTTTAAAGTGAGGCGCACTTTCTGCCCACTTGCCTCAACGGCATCTGATCACAGCAAACAACTGAAAAATTGATCGCAATGAAAAAAAAACCAGTGGTCATATGGGTAGAATTTGTTAAGGCCGGGGATTAGCGGCATAGCTATAATCATTTGATCAACGGTTGTTCTGTTGAGTTCGGTTATTTAGTTAGTCGCTTTGCTCGGTGACCATTCAGGAGAATGGGTGAGGCGTCCGTCTTACGCCGCTGTTTAAGACGGCTAAGGGTAACTTTGAGCTATTTTTTGCAGTTTTTTGAGATTGTTGGTCTAATGGTGCTCTGACCTTTCGATTTCCGGTGATAATTCGTAGAGTTTTCACAGGGGACACTGTCTTAGAAACTTTGCAAAATTGTTGCTATTAACCTGAACGTTTTTCAAGCACCGAGTACCGTTTGGCGATCAGGAGAATGTTTGGCAGTCGCCTCTGTCCTGGAAACACCACATCTGACGCCAGCATAATGCCATCCTTCAATGTAATTAGCCGTTTCTCCAAAAGTGTCGTCGACGTTAGCATGTCCACTTCAAAAAACTGAAAGTTGTTTGCATTATACAAACACATGGGGGGAATTTCAGGAAACTAATCGTCAATCGCAACGTTGCAGGAAGGATCACTCACGATAAAGGTGGATCATTGTTGTACATATAAACTTGTCCAGTGCTCACCAATTTTTGAAATGAAGTCTTCGAGAATGCCTTTTATCTATAAAAGAACACATTAGACCTCTCATAGCATAGGAGCGGCTCCTTTTACAAATTACCGATGTATGTCGGTGTGCAGCCGAAGAACGCGAATCTATGCATGTATTGGGTTTGCAAATTTATTCATTCATTCATTGAGTATGTCGTATAAGACAGCCGCTAGAAAAAGTCACACAAATTCAGAAAACAATAAGAATAACAAACACATCTAAGACCAGCAAAATTTTAGCCATTCTCCGTCTGAATGACATCGTGGACCTGGGAGTAAGGGTGGTTTTCCCCATGTACAGATACGCTGCCCCCGCCCTGACAGTGAAAAACTTGTATCTGACCGATCGAATGGGTTTTGATGGATTTTAAAAGTGACGTTTCTGACTTGTTGACCTGCGTAGCATTTCAACTAAAGTAGCATGTTGAAGCTCCATCAAAACCAGGGTAAGCATTTGCCATTTAGCAGTTTACCAATTTGCCGGGTTTTACCTGTATTTTTCCGGTAAGTTTTCGTTCACTGACTTACCTACTTGATGAATCAAGTTGTCGAATTTTTGACCCATAAATTTTGAGTATTTTTTCCGTCTAATTGGCCTATTAGTTGCCTACAGTGCACGTGTTTGCACTGTCTCGGTGTACTGCAACCGACATTGAATGCATCGCACATCACTTGCGAGCCTTATAAGAGTTCGCATTTTGCGATGGATTTATCCACATAGTATTCCGAGCGTAAATGAAATTTCAAATTTTGTAAATCGTGAACGTACTTACGGCGCAACCACAGTAAATTGTAAACAGCAAATAATACCAATAACCACCAAACAAAATTATTATTGCTGTAGTGAACCCAGAATTTGAATACTGAATATGAATTCGAATAACAATTCGATAAATGATAAAGAGTAGTTTCAGGACTTTGTTGCTTCCTTACTCCTTCGACAGAGACAATCCTCAGTTCTAAGAGTGGTCAAATCGTATAACACTATTCAATATATCACAGAAATGTGAACACTGATATTGCGCACCTTTCCCGCGTTAAAAATCGGCTTTTCTTTCGCCCGCATTTTGTTCACAGCAATTATTTTATGCAAAGATCACCAGTGTAGAGACCATTTGGGCCTTTTTTGGAAGTCCTGCTTGGGCACGGTTGGTGTACCACCATAGGCCGGGGCTCCAACTTCGGTGAAAAGTACCTTGGAGAGGAGCGGACAAGAAAAAAGGGGACGTGCCAGAGCAGAAAACGAGTGAAAATCTTAAAAAAAACTGTAATCAAACTAATCATTCCTAGTCAATATATAATACTAGAATTATTTTCTACGTCTAAATGTAAAAAAAAAACGCTCAAGGTTTTTTTACTGAAAAATCTAACACTAGAAGGCGCTGAACCGTAGGGGTGATTGGGTGGCCGAGAAAAAAATGGGCGAAGATGAAATAAAATCATTTTCATCAGCAGTCCCAGTCAAGATGAAAATTGAGAAGTAGGTTATACGTCTGCATGCCAAAAAGAATGCTAAAATGTTTACTACAAAAAAAAACTCGTGTCGGAATGCGATAGACTGCAAGAGCGAGGGTGTAGCTAACGCAAAAATTAGTGCGAATCTGAAAAAACATAATTTATCTAAGCATTCCCTGTCAACTCAAGAACAGAATAATGTCTATCATGGTAATCTACGATAATTAGTGTTTCGGTGCCCCAGAATTCAACGAACTCACGTGACTTTCTGGATGGTCTTATCTACGCAGTTAAAATTTCAGTAGGCCATTTCTCTGAAAGAAAAGAGTTATGGAAGCCTAAACTTTGGCATCATGCTTTTGACATCAACAGTCGTACGTTGAACAAAAAAAAAACACGACAGTCGATTCTTTGGTGGCGTGCCATTCGAGCAAAAGTGGCCCACCGGTGGGACACTGTATACGGTGACGCAATATTGCACGCGGTCTGAACGTGCAGCCACCCAAAATTAGGCGTGTTCGTGGATAGGGTTAAATGGGAGCCAATGCCCCCACTCTTTCCCGTGATAGAATTTAAAACTCTGGAGTCACCAGCTCCGATGCTTTTTCGGGGTTTGTTTTTTTCTGTAACATATGTGGGGAGAATGATAATGGCGTTCACATGATATTCTAGCAAATGTTGAAACCTGGGAATTTTCATGGTTTCTAATATATGTAGATGTGAAACGTTCTCCGCTTATATCCCGATACCTCTGCGATATAAGAAAAGAGCTATAAAAACAAGCAACACTGTTGAAACAAATAATGAGTAATGTGAACACATAGAAATGTCATTATTGCCAGCCGTTATGCAGGAATGATCGTACAGCATTCAAAACTTCAACCTTCGTCATTCACTTGCTTCGAACTCCGACGCCTAAGGCTCCGTCCAAAGCAGACGACCAGCGGCAATGCGTCAAGGCGTTGGAGCATCATGCGCCAGCGCTCAAATGCTGGAGCATGACCTTCATCGCGGAAGGTTCTAGCATCGCAACATGTATATGACCCCTCTTATTTTTGAAGAATTCTTGGTAGAGGGAACAGGCAGCAAAACCACTTACCTAAGAATTTCGCAGCGTGAAACCATTTCCCCGACTTCAGGTTCGATATGGTGTATGCAGTCTCCCGAAACACACAAACAGGCATAATTATTTTTTTAGAGATTTCTTTGAACAGTTTTTTCTGGTATTTGAATGTTATGTGGGGACTCTTCCCTATTACCCTCTCCTTAGTTGACTTACCTAATCAAAAGCATCGGAAACTTCAGCACGGTTTTTTTATCGTGAACACTAATTACCATCAATGCACGCTATCGCTTCATCATAATTAACGAATCAAGTTAACGCGAACTTATGACTTTCTCGCAGTTTCCAACGAAATCCATACCAGCTGATGTGATCACAATGAAGTTTTCAAATCTATGTTAGCAGCTGATGTCCTCTGAACCAGGTTGAGCGGGTTTCTTCAGTGGGGCGCTAAGGTAAGGGCTCACCCACAAGGCCATTTTCTAGAACGTTCAGTAAAATTGTTTCGCATCCGGTTGAAAACTCATTTCGGAGGGTTATTCGGAGTTTTAAACACGAAATTGAGGTGCAGTTGTTGGTTTTCGAGAAATATCGACAATGTCGGCAAGGCTCTGACCGGGGATTTTCGGGGCATAATGTGATTTTGATTATTTCCAAAAGCGGTGGTAGATTTGCCTCGGAACATCCTTGAAAGGTTTTTTTAGAGACTTCAGCTCGAATCTGAGATCTGTTTATCGATCTTCGATAAAATCAGGGTGCTACAGTGTCCGAAACACTGTTTAGGAATCGTTGCAAATGCAATGTGGGGAACTTGGACTGTAGAGTGAGGGACTTTTTAAAAAGATATCGAACGTAGAACAGGCAATTTCGAATAAATTCGCATTCATTTTATTCCGAACGGAACGAATTTCGAGATAAATTCGTTCATTTTTCTATTCCGAACGAACGAATTTCGAATAAATTCGTTCATTTTTTTTATTCTCGAACGAACGAATTTCGAATAAATTCGTTCATTGTTAATTCCGAACGAACGAATTTCCAGGAATAAATTCGTTCATTTTTTCTATTCTCCGGAACGAACGAATTTCGAATAAATTCGTTCATTGTTTATTCCGAACGAACGAATTTTTAAATAAAATTCGTTCATTTTTTATTCCGAACGAACGAATTTCGAAATAAATTCGTTCATTTTATTCTTCTCTGAACGAACGAATTTCGAACACCGTTCATTTTATTCCAGAACGAAGACGAATTTCAGAATAAATTCGTTCATTTTATTCCGAACGAACGAATTTCGGGAGATAAATTCGTTCATTGTTACTATTCGAACGAACGAATTTCGGAATAAATTCCGTTCATTTTTTATTCGAGAACGAACGAATTTCGAATAAATTCGTTCATTTTTTCTATTTCGAACGAACGAAGATTTCCGAATAAATTCGTTCATTGTTACATTCGAACGAACGCAATTTCGAATAAATTCGTTCATTTTTTATTCAGGAACGAAACGAATTTCGAGATAAATTCGTTCATTGTTATTCTGAACGAACGAATTTCAGAATAAATTCGTTCATTGTTAATTCCGAAAGAAATCGAATTTCAAATAAATTCGTTCATTTTTTATTCCCGAACGAACGAATTTCGAATAAATTCACGTTCATTTTTTATTTCGGGAACGAACTAGAATTTCGAATAACATTCGTTCATTTTTTATTTCCTGAACGAACGAATTTAGAATAAATTCGTTCATTGTTAATTCCAGAACGAACGAATTTCAGGCAAATTCGTTCATTTTTAATCTCCGAAAGAACGAATTTCGAATAAATTCTGAATTCATTGTTCATTCCGGAACTGAACGAATTTCCAGAATAAATTCGTTCATTTTATTTCGAACGAACGAATTTCGAATAAATTCGTTCATTTTTTTTATTCCGAACGAGAGAATTTCGAATAAATTCGTTTATTTTTTTATTTTTCTCGAACGAACGAATTTCGAATAAATTCTTGTTCATTTTTCTATTTCAAGAACGAACGAATTTCGAAATAAATTCGTTCATTTTATATTCCGAACGAACGAGATTTCCGAATAAATTCGTTCATTTTTCATTTCGAACGAACGAATTTCAGGAATAAATTCGTTGTCATTTTTAATTCTGAAAAGAACTGAATTTCCTGAATAAATTCGTTCATTTTTTATCTCGAACGAACGAATCTTCGAATAAATTCGTTCATTTTCTATTCTCGAACGGTCTAGCAATTTCGAATAAATTCGTTCGATATTTTTTTATTTCGAACGGAAGAATTTCCGAAATAAATTCAGATTCCTATTTTAATTCGAAAGAGAACGAATTTCGAATAAATTCGTTTCATTTTTTATTCCAAACGAACGAATTCCTCAGAATAAATTCGTTCATTTTAATTCCGAAAGAACGAATTTCCGAATAAATTCGTTCATTTTTATTCCGAACCGAACGAAATTTCAGAATAAATTCGTTCATTTTTATTTTCGAACGAACGAAATTCTTTGAATAAATTTGTTCATTTTATTTCGAACGGAAGAATTTCGAATAAGAAATTCGTTCATTTTTAATTCCGAAAGAACGAAT